>OY282449.1:95297250-95703386 GCA_958295655.1 Palloptera scutellata | reverse complement strand
AATACAATCAACTGGCAATGTAAGTAGAGATTTTAAATAGATTAAAACACTGGAGATACTGGCAGAAACTAAAGCAACTATATGCAACGATGTGCATTATGAAAATGAATGTTTTTCTTTTTGAAATATTATTTTTTGTTATTCTACAGTGTAAAGATTACATGTACATTAACTTATTTTTTTAAGGAAAAAAAACACTGTCACCTAACGAACACTTTTCGGCTGGTAAAACTAAAGCAACTTTATTTATTGATTATAATTTTCAAATTTACCAAACCAATTATTTTTCTTAATTATACCATTCTTTGACCTTGCTCACATTAGCCTCAGTGAGCCGACTCATTTTGACGTCTACTGGCAAAGGGGGAAGTGGTGAGAGGAAATGTTATATGAGGCGGGATTTTCTATTTTTTATTAAAAATTGCTCGACTCATTTTGACTTTTGTTGAATTGACATTTCAATTAGCTTTCAAAAAAATAATTTAACCCTACAAAATTTTAATTTAGTAGAATGATAAACAAAAAAAAAAAAATAAACGAAACTTGTAAAAATGAGTAATTGGAACTTCTTCACTCATTGTTTAATTTTCTCCTGTAGTAAATATTTGTACTGTGCAAAAGAGAGCTGGTAAGTGTCAAAAATGAGGAGACGGTGCCCAGTCTATATTTTAGTACGAACATGAGAGAGTAGACTCTTGTCAAAATGAGTCGGCGCTCTGAGAATAATGTGAACATGTTCTTTGCCAAAGTCCCGTTATTCGTTGTAAATATGCAATTTACTCAGCAAATGAAATTATTTAAAGTGTTTTCGTGTGCCGTAAGAGCCAGATTGGTTCCGAATAGGAACTTAACAAAAATGGTACGAAATAAATACAATTCATTCACGAAAAGTGAAATTATTAAACACACACAAAGTCACACAAAGTTATCTCCAAAAATTTCGGCATCTCCAAATCGGTTGAATCGAGAATTACAAAGCGATACGTGAGTCAACCCGGATCAATTGATACTTGCCGTTCTTATAGAAGACCAAGAAATCCGACAATTCGTACGGAGCATTAAAAGGGATCGATCCATTTATGTCTTCCCAAAATATTGTAAACCGTTTGAAATTGGAAATCAGCACAAGGACCTTGCGAGACAGAGCAGTAAAAGCAGGATTACGTGTGCGAAAAACTGCATATCGATTCTCACCTTCCTATACTTACTGGGAATAAAAGGCTGCTTTGCAGTTTTTCGTGCACGTAATCCTGCAAAGGAGCCTTTTATTCCCAGTAAGAATAGGAAGGTGAGAATCGATATGCATGTAGGTTGAAAAGTCGAAAAATGGAGAAATATTTTATTTTCTAACGAATCGAAGTTTAATCTGAAGGGATTTAATTCAAAAACTTTACTCGTTCGAATGCCTCTCAATAAGATGTGAGATATTGCAGGGGAACAGTAAAGCATGGCGGCGCCAATGTTATGTACCTATGGTGTGGGGGATTACTTTTGGTTTGACGGAAAGGGCCCTGCCCTTCCCGTCCTAATGTATGGCGCAGAGACGAGGACATTGACCATCAATGATGAGAGGCTGTTAGAAGCGTTCGAGAGGAAGATACTCCGTAAGATCTACGGTCCAGTACGCGTGGACGACGTGTATCGAATAAGATGGAACGATGAGCTGTATGAGCTGTACGCCGACAGTGGCATAGTCAAGCGTATAAAAACCCAGCGGCTTCGCTGGCTAGGTCATGTTGAGCGAAGGGGTCGTCCTAATCTCCGTTGGAAAGACCAGGTGCAGAGCAACCTAACTGCACTTGGCCTTATCAACTGGCGCCAGCGCGCGCATAGCAGAGGCGAAGCTTTGTAGAGGCGGCCAAGACCGATCATCGGTTATATTGCCAGCTAAGTAAGTAAAGTAAGAAAGGGTCCTGTACATGAAGTAAGAGATACCATGGATCGTTTTCTCAATGAAACTATCTTAGAACAGAATGTCATGCTGCCGTTTGCTAAGGAAGAAATGCCTTTGAGATGGGTCTTCCAACAGGTTAACGACCCGAAGCACACACCTCACAGCTAGTCAAATCGTGGTATAATGAAAAAATCACCATATTTGGACCCACTAGAGAACTTATAGGATATAATAGATCGAAAAATAAAGCGAAATCAAGGATCGATTAAAATCATGTTCTTTAAGCTTATAAAGGAATCTTGGAAAAACATAGTGAAAGGTGAAATCGAGCATCTGACTCTATGCCCCGTAGATGTGCAGAAGTACTAAAAAATAATGGATATGCTATTAATTACTAAGATATTTAAAAACCATTTGTATGAACACATTGAAGTTGCTTTAGTTTGTGACACTTAAAAATTAGGTCCATGTAATTTGTTTTTTTTTTTGTTTGTTTGAATTCAATACTAATTGAAAAAATTAATTCTAGCTAATTTTTGTGTTTTCCAACCGAATTGTAATATGAAAAAAATTGCTTTAGTTTCTGCCAGTAGTGTAACATTGCTTTAGAAAACCATTTGAAATACTCGAACACATGTGAATAGGCAAAAACATAATATCACCGCACAAAATTTTAATTTCTCAAGTGTTAACGAATTGTTTATACTTTACTTGAGTAAATATGAAATTTACAACAACAAAATATAACTAAGCAGTAAAAAAGAAAAAAGCAATAAACTTAAATGTAACGACATCATTCAGCGTGCTGGAATTTCTACTTTTGTGTCTTCAATGGAATTTTTTTTTTTACTATCACAAATTGTGGTTTTGGTATAAAATTCAAAATATAGTATTTTTGTTCTCTTAATTAATTGTTTTCCTCTTTGATTTTATTGATTAAAAATTAGGTATTTATACTGAGTCATTCATTATCACGATTGTTTTCATATCATAATTGTGAGAATTTATTTTTTATAGAAAACGTGTTAAAATTTGTTGTTAATAAATATAATTAGTAATGAGAATTTACGCTTGACCATTTTCTATACAAAATAAAAACAAATCTTTTGTCACACACGGACTTTTTAAATTTACATTTATTTATTCATTAAAAAAGAGAAATTTTAATACCATATAATAAAATAAACGGTCAGTCTACTTTGCGATCTCATTGATTATTCCCTGATCGATCTTGATATCTGTGCCGATTATAACTGAATAGGGTTGATCGACGCAGTGATGCAATTCTTGTAACAGCTCGGCCTCTCCTGCCTATGGCATCATCGCATTTTCGCTTTCTGTTTCGTCGAGGTCGGATGGAATCACGAACCACAACTTCATTTTATCTGCAAAATAAACTGATGAAAACCTCTTTTTGGTGAGCTGCATTCCATCGATGCCTTCGACCAGATAGCGGTCCTTATCGAGAACCTTTTTAACAATATCAGAACCACGGTATTTGGGTTTTAGGTTTCGTGACTCGCCGGTTCGTTTTTTTTTGTTACTTTCCTGTCACGCATTATAACGTTTACTCGATTTATTATTATGGTTTTTTAGATTATTGTGCACACTCGAACGCGGTAGAACCATTAATCGTATCGTCATTCAGAATATTTAATTCCGCATTATTATCGCCATATAATACCATATAAGGAGCGAGATCGAAAAAATCGGATAACTTTGAAAGACCACTGCTTTGAAACTCTTCATCTGAATGAAAAAATTCAAACAGTAGGCTTTGCGTTGGAGAAATTCTGATGAAATACAATCACATATTTTTTGACTTGTGAACTTTCAGTTGAGTCATGGCATCTTACTTACTTACTTTTGATGGCACAACAGCCCATGGAGGGCCTAGGCCGAGCTTTTCGCATCCACTCATGTTGTGCGTGTTATATTTGTACATGAATGGAAGGGACCTACAGTTTAAAGCCGAATCCGAACGGCGAAGGAAAAGCTTTTCATAGCAATTTTTACTCTTGTAGGTTTGCCATTGCCTGACAAGAGGTGGTGCCGTGTAGAAAAATTAATTTTTCTACTTTTTTTTTTTTGATTTTGCCTGTGCCGAGATTCGAACCCCGGACACTCTGCGTAGCAGTCCAACGCACTACCACTACGCCACAGCGACCACGGCATCGGAAGTGGAAAGATGCGATTTAGTTGTTGAATTATTTCGAGAAAATCCGCAGCGGAGCCAGAAAACCATTGCAAATAAGGCGAAAGTTGCACAAAACACTGTTTCGATGATTCTTAAAAATTTTAATACAGACTTAACAGTTGCTAGAAAATATGGTTCTGGAAGGAAATGCGACTTCGTGTCTCCACAAAAGGCGAAGAAAGTCGTTGCTCTCTTAGAGAAGAATCCAGCGTTGACTAATCGAAAATTGGCGGAAAAAGCGAGTTGCAGTGAGTTTTTAGTTCGCAAAATTAAAAACTATGCGGGCCTTAAAACATAGAAAGTGCAGTCAGTACCCGACAGGAACGCTACTAAGAACTTGGTAACCCAGAGCCGAGCTAAAAAGTTGAAGACAGATTTTTTCCAAAAATTCGATTTTTTCAATTGCCTGGTCAATAGTTTTACACCGCAAATGAACGGGGAGGAGTTGAGGAAAAATTTAGGATAAAACAAAAGTCCAAGTTCCCGAAGAAGTTTCTGGTATGGCACAATTATATGTCACCCAACAATACATTTCTCAACGTTTAAAAGCCATGGGATTGATTTTGAAGATGGGTGCCGCATGAATTGACTGAAAGACAGCAAGCAAATCGAAAAGAACAACCGCCTGTGAAATGTTGCTCGCCAGGTACAAAAGAAAGTCATATCTTCATCGAATTGTTACTGGCGATGAAAAATAGATCTATTTCGAGAATATCTATTCCCAAACATAAACGACCATGTGTTAAGCCCGGTACACCGGCCAAATCGACAGCAAAGCCAAATCGATTCGAAAAGAAGACAATGCTCTGTGTTTTCTGGGATCAGCGAGGTGTTATCTGGTTTGACCTAATGAAGAAACATTTACTGGTCAATTCGCTGATTTGCATCATGCTTTGCGCCAAAATCGTCCAGAATATCAAGCTAGGCAACACAAAGTGGTTTTTCTTGATGACAATGCACCATCACATCGAACAAAACAGACTCGGGAATTGGAAGATTCGTACAGCTGGGAAGCCCTCCCCCATGCGGCTTATTCACCAAACTTGGTTCCATCTGTCTACCACTTAATTTAATCAATGGGGCACACACTTCTAGAGCAGCACTTTGATTCGTACGAAAATGTGAAAAAATGGCTCGATCGATGACTGGTTTGACTCAAAAAACGAACAGTTTTTTTGGCAAGGCAAAGACAAATTGCCAGAGAGATGGAAAAAATGTTTAGCTAGCAATGACCATTACTTTGAAGATTGAATTTATAACCATTTTTCTTAAATAAATGTGTAATAAACAGTATATGTTTTCAATAAATGATAAAACTAAATAAAAATGGATGATGAATTTTATCATTTAAAGTGAGTTTTCCATAAAAACCCTACATCCAGCATCACTAATTCATTGCTTATTTGAAGAACTGTTTGATTAAAAGCAACAATTTCTTAATTTAAAAAATAAATACTTAAGCTTTTATTTTCAATATTTCATTCTTACCTCTTTCACTCTATAAATATACATCAACATTAATTTTTGCACCTTAATTAATGTTAAAAAGTCTTTAAATATTATAAAAAAAAAAATATTAGGTAAATAATTTTAAAATAAACAATAAACGACAATGAACCAATCCTACTTACATATAAAAATTGTATAAACATTGGAATATGTCATATATTATATTATGAATAAACATGAATTAAACATGACAAAAAAAATATTGAAATAATTAAAATTGATGTAGTTGATACTAAATAAAATATAAATTAAAAAAAGTATAGTTATTAATTACTTTTTATAATTGCAACTTCAATGGGACATTATTTTTTTGTTTACTGAAATTACGGCAGCAATAATTAAAAAAAAATGAATTAATTTTTAATAAAACGCGATACAGCACGTTTTTTAGAATGCAATAGTTGAAAACTTTACAACGATAAACACAATATCTAATAATAGTTGCAACACATAAAACAAAAACTAGTACAATGATTTTTTGAGAAAAAAATTGTAATTGCTATGTTAACGATTAGTGATGAGATCTAAAATTCAAAACCATGTGGGGTTCTTCAAACAAAAAAATCTTTCTCTAAGGGAGAAACCTGTCTGCAAATTTACATAAGGAGTGCGTCGAATAAAAAAAATTGTCTGGTACAAAAATGATGAAATCTTTTGAACCAGTACTTAGTCCGATTTTTTTAAACTAAAGTATTTTATTTTGCAAATTATTTTTAGATTAAAAGAATAAAAAACAAGAAACCACAAATTAATAGTTTTTAATAAAAAGTTTTAATATTTCAGGAACCCCTTCCATTAATGTTTTTATGGTAGTGTCCGACACCCTCACAGCTGCTCTTTTGAAATCTTGAAGGTCTTTGGCCTTTTTTGTTACCTTCATCTCCCTTTTTACTAAAGCCCAGTACCTCTCAATCGGCCTTAGTTCTGGACAGTTTGGTGGATTGGCTTCTCTAGGCACCAAAATCACTTCATTCCGTTGGAACCACTCTAAGGCCGTTTTGCTGTAGTGACATGAAGCGAGGTCAGGCCAAAAAAACGTGGACACTTCATGTTGGCGTAAAAATGGAAGCAATCTCTTTTGCAAGCATTCCTTCAAATATATTTCGCCGTTGATTGTACGCGATGTCACGTACGTGCTGTTCCTTTTGCCACAACTACAAATTGCCTGCCAAACAAGGAATTTCTTTGGGAATTTTGTTATTTTTTTGGCTTTGAAGTTTTCAGCACCATTTCCTCGAGAATCAGCTGTATAAAATTCCTGGCCATGTGGCTGGGAAAAGTCCACTGAAACATAAGTTCCATCGTCCATTATGCAGCATTCAAATTTCTTGACTAAATCTCGGCTCAGCATTTTCGCTCGTTGTTTTTGCGGTTTCTATCCGGAACTTTTTGAACTTTGTACGTCCTCAGCCCAGCTTCCTTCTTAGTCCTGCGCACGAAAGATTCTGAGCAATCAGCCTTCCCCGCCAATTTCCTTCCCGATATGTTTGGATCTCTCTCACACCGTTCTTCGCCTTCTGACAGTCATGTGGCCCCTTCTTTTTACCAGAACCTTTCTTCCGATCGATATGCAGCTCTTCCTTAAAACATTTAATAACGCGAGAAATGGTTTTAGGGTTAGCTCCTACCTCTTTGGCAATTTTTTTGAATGACAAGTGAGGTTGCTTTTGAAAAATTTTAATAATATTTTCTCGCACTTCCATTTCGTTTGCCATTTTCACGTTAAATTAATTTTTATTGTCTTTAACTGACACATAATCTTTTCTGACATTTAATTCAAAGCTACTAAGATAAAAATTTTTGATTTTGAATCTTTCAATAGCACAGTATGGGATAGCACAGTATGTAACGGACAATTTTATTCGACGCAGTCCTTGTGTTCAACGATTTCTACATCTAATAAATGTATTAAATTTTTTCGATATAAATAGCCTGTTATCGATTGTGCCATTATCCTACAAATTATAGCATATCTAACAAAGTTCTCAGCTATTTGCTGTCGCAACACGAGAAACGCAAGACGCTAGATGCGTATTTCGACGGCAAGCCTTGGAGTTTGTTCCATTCAATTTTTTGCATGAATTCGAGCAAATCTTTGCTTGTGAAATGCGTATTATGCAGTTTGACCTTTACACACCTTGTGAACACCCCAAATATATAGCATTTGAACTCGGAGAGAAGTACTACTGCTTGTTACACATCTCATTAACCAATCACAAACTGTTGCAGTTCAATAACATCTACTTTCCTGCTCATGTCCCCTCTAAAAATCCACCGTACATTCAATTAATGAAAAAAAAACAAAACACTTGCATTTCTTTCACATTTCAGTATCTCAGTGACTCTTGACTGCCAAATCTCTCACACACGCAAACAAACAAAATAATCACACAATGTTACGCAATATAATATTCCTAAGCACTACAATGCTGCTGCTGCTGCTGCTGCTTCTACTAATGCTTGCCAACACCACCGCAAGCGCATTCGATATCAGTAAATTAATACCAATAGCTGAAAATAATATACACACCGGAAATAGAATACTCTACGAAAGGGAAATCAATGCAGACAACGTTCACAGCGGCAATGGCGGTGATAACGCAACATCACATCGTGTTAGTGATGGTTTCGCCGATGGTGCTTATCTGGATGTCAACGAAATACCGGTGCGTTATGATGAAACGCAATTATGGCGCATTTATAATATATCAGAGCATATGCGAGATGTGATGCCAGTGGCACAATTGCTGGAAAATAAATTCGGTAAGTAAAGAGCACCAGCTGCAACAGCATGCAATCAAATTACATTGTTACGTACACATAAAATGATTGATGTGACACGTTGTTCTGGTTGATAAGCATTTTTGCATTTTTGCACATTTTCTAGGTGGCATCGTTTGGAAGGAGAATTCAAAATTTCTTGACATTTCAATTGGTAAAGAAAATTTAAAAGCCGCCCGTAGTTACCTCGCAGAAAATCAATTTACTAGTGAATTGTTACATGATAATATACAAAATTTAATCGATACCGAAGAATTGGAGGGCATTAAAGCAACACAAAGTGAACCGGGAAGTCGTAGAAGTAAGTGTCAAGTAGATTGGATCCTAGTGGGAGGAAGTTATGCAAAAGAAGTTGTTAACCATTTTGTGTTTGTTTTTCTTCGATTTTTCTTTAGAAAAGCAAGTGGCAACTGGTAAAATGAATTGGAAAGACTATCAGGATTTGGATACAATTTATGGTTTCATGCGTGAAATACGCACTAAATTTCCAAATATCTGTCGTTTATATTCAATTGGCAAGACAGCAGGAGGTCGTGATTTGAAAGTGTTAAGGTGAGTGGAAAAAATTTAAAAAAAAAAATAAAAAAATTCCATTGAAAAACTAACAGGTAAAAGTGTTGGTACAAGTGAAAATGTTACAAGAACGAAATAAGCCTATTCCGAATTATTATTTATGCAATAGTTAATGCGAAAAAGCTCGGCCTAGGCCCTGCATGGTTGTGCCATCAAAAGTAAGTAAAAGCAATAGTTAATGCGTTAGCCTTAGTGGCTGTTTTCCCTGAAGAAAAGGTAAATCGACTAGCAAGTTTTTGTAACCCTTGCCTGGCTCTGATGTTAAATAGAAATTTCCATTCTTTTCCGCTTAGAACAGCTTTTCACTGAAGAGTGCAATGGGCAAGTACTCAATAGTTTCTTCCTCTTGATGAGCCCAATATTAATTTGTTTAATAGTCGTCATATTTATGAATTTTGTAATTTTTTTCTTTTGAATTATCACAAATACTTTTATGACTTTAGTTAATGAAAACAACAACTTTAAATTTTCACGTAGAGCGAAAGAATGGGAGTTGAAAACTGTACATACGTCTAGAAATCTCTCAATGTTGCATTTGGCAAAGAGTAATTTACCGTAAGAGAATTTGTGATGGGCAAAAAATCGTAACAATTTTCTCTTTTAATATTTTGCATATGGTATGCTCAAAAACCGTTATATGCATTTGCAATGTCAGTGATGGAAAAGTTGGTACAATCGTACATTTTTCCGGTACATGTGACATATTTTAAGTACAATTCGTCATAAATAAAAAGGAAAGAAATTTTGTGCCGTCGTTATCGATGAAACGAATGAATTACACTGTACTCTGTGGGCAAAAAGTAGTAAGACTTTTTAATTTAAATTTCGCGCGGAAACCCTTTCATCAAAATATTATTTTTTTAAGGTTGGTATGACTGTCGGTGACATCTGTGCCAAATGTCACATCAAAATAATTATTAGTGTTTAGTATACGCTTGTCTTTCTGAAGTACAAAAAGTGCATTCGGCGATTTTCACAATGAGTGAAATTATTCAACAAAGAAGTTCCATTCAATTTTGTGTGCGGAATCAAATTTCTGGTGCCGAAACGTTCAGAATGTTGCAAAAGGCCTTCGGTGTTAATTGTATGTTGCGAGCAAGTGTTTTTGATTGGTACAAATTGTTCAAAGATGGTCGAGAACGCGTTGACGACGAACCACGTCCAGGACGGCCATCAACATCAACTGATGATCAACACGTCTGGTCAATAAAATCAAGGAATTGGTGCTCGAGAATCGACAATTAACAGTCAGAGACCTTACTGGCATCGTTGGAATATCGGAAGGATCAGTGAAAACCATTTTAAAACATCATTTGGGCCTAAGAAGAGTGAATGCACGATTGGTTCCAAAATCACACTCACACTGCATTGGTTTTACGAGACCATTTTGCCAAAAATTCGACTGATATCGTTCCGCAACCACCCTACCACCCTATTCGCCTGACTTAGCACCGTGTGACTTTTGGCTATTTTCTAAACTCAAACAACCGCTTCGTGGACACCGTTTTGAGTCAATTGAAGACATTAAACATGAATCGCTAAGCGCATTGACGGCTATTCTGGAAATTGACTTAAACAACTGTTTCGAGAAATGGAAAAAACGTTGGCACAAGTGTATTGGGGCCGGGGGGGATTACTTTGAAGGGGACGAAATATATTTGGAAGAATGAATAAAAAAAATTTGAAATTATGAACAAAGTCTTACTAACTTATGCCCACAGTAGTATGCAACGATTACACCATCGAAGAAAATATGATTTTCTTATAATTTAATGGGGTTTTTAGTTTTATTTTTTTTTTTTTTTAAATTTTCATAATTTTTCAAATATCTTTCGGCAACTACACCCGATAAAAAGAAAATTAAACTCTCATTTAGGACGCTTATATATGTGAGTGCTTCGTCAAAATATGCCAACACCTGAAATCAGAATTTTGCAATTTAACAAGTTAGATTTTGATGAATATCTCTTGAATCGGACAAAAAAAAATTATATTAGTAACATTTTTTATTAAATTAGGTATAAATTGAAATTTTAGGATTTCTGCCCTGTGCAAGACACTGCCCTAAACCATGCACTAAACATTAAGCAAAACAGTTTATAAGTTTCTAAAGGCTAGTTTCTTAATATTTTGTTATACCATACTATGTAGTCAAGAAAAGCTTGGTCTTTGGCGCTACATGCGGTCATAGTCGACACTGATAAACTGAAGTTCATTGTGGTAAAGGCATAATACTTGCCACAATGGCTGCCTATCTCTTTATAGGTGTCCTGTGTGTTCACTTTCACACTCTCATTCTCCCTCCTTCTTTCTCTCACCTATCAATCTTCCTTCCATTCAACACAATGCTCTGCATTCATAGGGGTACACCCTGTGTGTTGAATGTAACAATAAAAAAAAAAAGTACAAAAATATACTTTGGTCAGTCAAGCGATATTTATGACATTTCAAAAAACGGGGTTGGCAGCATAAAAATGAGAGAATATTGTTTCCATAATTTCGAAAGAGAGAAAACCGTTCGATTGTCTCTCTTTGAGGTTATGATCGCAACGAAAGGCTGCTTTTCGGGAAGAGCTTCATACAGAGAGCAGTTCGAACAATTCATACTACAGTCGTGTCTGAGTATAATGAACACTCGATATAGTGAGCACCTACATTTTTACATGGAGTAAGTACTCGAAATAGTTAAAAATCGAATCGATTCATTTTGAGAAAAATGTCGAAAATATTGCAGAATCTGATGATGACGACCAATGCAAAATACGGATAACAAATCTTGTAAAAGCTACTGAAGCTGTTGAAAGTTTCGGTAAAGCTATCGCATGAGCTGGGGCCAACACTACTGATTATGCTGGTATACTAACACTACGAAGACTACGCGAGAAAACGATCCAAACCGAACTCAGTTTCAATTGCCAATAATAAAATACTGAATCTAATTTTCACTGACGATTTTTCTAACGTAAATGTGTCACGTTCATTACCTTTGGTCCTGCCAGAGGATCCTCATCATCATACCCTTGGAGCCATTTTTGAATTACGTAGTGAACTGAATCGTCCACAGTTTTATATTAGCGAATCAAATTTCTATAACGTTAAAAAACTAATTTTGGCAAAATGAGAAAAATGCTTGCGGAAGCTGACTGGCCAGCTATCGATTCCAACCAACTTAAATAATTTTCTTTATAAATGGTATGTTTGTATGTGCAAAAGAACATTCCCAAGGCGAGTGGTCCGGTATGGTCTACTAGAGAACTTTTACTTTACTTTTAATGGCACAACAGCCCATGGAGGGCCTAGACCGAGCTTTTCGCTTCCACTCATGTTGTGCGTGTTGTATTTGTACATGAATGGAAGGGACCTACAGTTTAATGCCGAAACCGAACGGCGAAGTGAAAAGCTTTTCATAGCAATTTTTACTCTTGTAGGTTTGCCATTGCCTGCCAAGAGGTGGTACAGTGTAGAAAACTTATTTTTTCTACTTTTTGATTTTGCCTGTGCCGAGATTCGAACCCCGGACACTCTGCGCAGCAGTTCAACGCCAACTACCACTACGCCACAGCGACCACTAGAAAACTACAGAGATTAAGAAATTCAAAGACCGGAGCTTTAAAGGTTTTTAAGAGGTCTGGGAACTCAAAAAGACTATGTTAAATATTCTTCTCTTAGAAACAAATATCACATTCTGAACCGTAAATGTTATAATGACTATATTGTAAATAAAATTAAATTAGAAATTCATAGCAAGCCTGAGGCTTTTTATGACTTTGTGAACATTAAACGAAAAAATACTGAGCTCCCTTCGTCTATTAAATGGAAAGATTGTGTGTCAAACGATAATACAACAATCTCTAATTTTGTCTACTTATTCTGCTGGCTCATATGATAGTACTATGGTTTATCCTTACTCGCTGTCCTCATTGAGCTCGCTCGATATGCCTTTAATCATTCCTGAGGATGTATTATCACATTTAAAATCATTAAAGACATCTTTTTTACCCGGACCTGATAACATCCCCAGCTGTATTCTTAAAATGTGTGCAGATTTTCTATACAAGCCTCTAACGGAGATTTTTAATGCATCATTAAAATCTGGTCATTTTCCTGCTTGTTGGAAAGAAAGATTCATTTTTAATTCCACTTCACAAATGTGGCTCAAAGTCTGATGTTTCAAATTATCGAGGCATAGCTAAATTAAGTGCTATACCTAAATTATTTGAAGCAGTCATCGCCGACCAACTCCCCTTTTCTGTTAAATCCGCTATATCCCTAAATCAGCATGGGTTTTTCCAGGGGAGATCCACTGTAACAAACCTCTTAGAATTTTCGAGTGCTATTATAAAGGGGTTTTCTAATGGGGTTTCAGCTTTTGTAAAAAAAAGTAAATCATAATCTTTTACTAATGAAACTTGACCGAATTGGTTTTCCTCAAGCGCTTATTGACTGGATTAAATCCTATGTATGCAACCGGAAACAAAGGGTTATTTTCAAGGACACTATCTCTCGCAATATTGATGTTTCTTCTGGGGTCCCCCACGGCAGTCATTTTGGACCAATTCTTTTTTCGCTCTTTATAAATGATCTTCCATCAATTAGTCGATACTCTAAAGTTCTGATGTTTGCGGATGATGTAAAGCTTTTTTTTTACCACATTATTCACCCTCGACTCAAGGTCTATGACAGAGCGATTTAACTTCACTTTCTGACTGGTGTTCTTTAAATATGATGACTTTGAACTTGGATAAATGTAAATTTATGTTTTTTCACGGAGGGTGCCATTGTTGGCAAATTATTATATTGGCACTAAACCTCTGGCTAGAGTCTTCAATTGTGTGGATCTTGGGGTGACAATAGACCCTAAACTTCGCTTCGATTTACATATAAACTCATGTATAAATAAAGCCAAAGGTGTCTTAGACGGTGTTAAGAGCCGGTCAAAGGAATTTAGCGATCCTTATATTACTAAAATGTTATATATTTCACTTGTCCGACCGATTTTAGAATATGCTTCGAATGTTTGGTGTCCGCGATACAGTTGTTACATTAATAACGTGGAGCCTGTTCAAAAACAGTTTCTTTTATTTGCTTTACGAAATTTGAACTGGAATCCCTTAACGAAGCTTCCTCCTTATAAAGATCGTTTAAAATTACTCAATTTGCCTTCACTTGAAAGCCGGAGAGTTATGTTGAATGTTTGTTTTGTGTTTAAATTGTTGAATGGATGGACAGATGCTCCAACTAGGTGTTCCTAGTCACGTTTCTAGAAACCTCATACCTATCAGGTTAAGTCTCTGTAAAACAAATTATGCACTGTTTGATCCTGTGCGTTGTAGGTGCAATGATTTCAATAATCTTTATGTGCTAATAGACTTTTGTATCCCCGTTAATACCCTTAAACAATCTTTGTTATCTCATTTAAATTAATACTAACTAATGTTCCACGCAGCTATTGATAAGCCAAATCTGTAAGCTGCTATTGACGTTTCCACCTGATTCGTGAAAAGCATCGCAGTCCGGACTGTGATTGTTTCGGTCACCGGTCGGTGCGCGCGCGATACGGACGCGCCCCATGGTCGTATAGGGCGGGATGGTATTCGTCGAAATAAAAACAAAAGTTAATTTCTGAACGCAAGAAGCAAACATCTATTTGCGAATTCTTTTAATAAGCATACATATGTACATTCCTATTTTCCTACAAATTTATTCTAATGATCTCTTGCATTTACATACTTATACACAAATGTGTATTTTGAGCAAGTAAAACGAGTTTTTGAACAAAAACTGTCAACCTCTTGATATAGTGAACAACCTGGATACTGTGAACAGTCCTTGCAGCAATTAGAAACGACTGTATTACTAAATATACCCATTTTTTAAAACTAAAAATTGTTTTAGCCATTTATTATAAGGAGTGAGATCGAAAAAATCTTAACATATATAAAACTCAATAATTTTTAAACGGTTGATCTTAGAGTTTTGATTTTTTTTTTTTAAATAACTGATAATATTTTACAAACTACAGAAAAATATAACTTTTATAGTTCTAACCACTATTTATGAACTCGTGGACCTTGTTTAGTAAGCCTTCCATTAGAGATTTGATAGTTGTTTCAGATACCTTTTTGGAGCAGTTTGCCCATCTCCTTTTAAAATCTTCGATGTTTTGGGACACCTTTTTTGTGCTCTTTAAAATTATTTTCACAAGAGCCCAATATCTCCCAACTGGTCTTAGCTCCGGACAATTTGGAGGATTGGCCTCTCTTCGTACAAAAACTATGTTATTACTTTGGTATTACTCCAGAGCTTTCTTGCCGTAGTGACATGATGCCAAATCGGGACAAAAATATGTGGTCACATTGTGCTCTCTTATAAAAGGAAGAAGCCTTATTTTTAAACATTCTTTGATGTATATTTCAGTATCTATAGAGTCCACTGTAACAAATGACTTGCTTCTTTTGCCGCAACTGCATACAGCTTGCCATACCAGGAATTTTTAGGAAATTTTGTCTACTTTTGGATTCTAAATTGTTCTTCGACATTTCCTCGAGCATCAGCAACATAAAAATGTTGACCCGGAAGCTACGTAACATCTACCAGTACATACGTTTCGTCGTCCATAATGCAATATGAATATTTTTTTGCATGAAATTCGCTTTTCATTTCCGAGCCCTACTTTTGGCGTCTAAATTTCTTGCAGCATTCCTGTCTGGAACTTTTTGGACTTTGTATGATTTCAAATCTGCATTGGCTTTAACTTTTCGCACCAAATAGTCAGAGCACTGGGCTAACCGGGCAGCTTTTCTAGCAGATGTGTTTGGAGATCTTTTCAATATGCTTTCTATTTTCTTGGCTTTCCCAATATCATGTGATCCTTGTTTTCTTCCCGAACCAGGTTTCCTATTTATGGTCAAATTCTCCTGAAACTGTTTAATAACATTAAACAACAGGGCAGACTTCAATTCTTTGGCCAATTTTTTGTAAGACCAATTTGGATTTTTTTTTTAAATAATAATTTTTTTTTAATAATTTTAAGATGTACTTCTTTTTTTTCACTCATTTTGATCAAACTCACAATAAACCAACATGTTTGTCATTAAAAATAATAACTGACATACTTTTCAAAGATAACTAGATCAACGAAAATTTTTAAATTTTACACCCAAAAAAAATTATTAGGTAAAACGTGTGTTAAGATTTTTTTAATCTCACTCCTTATACCTATAAATAATATGTCAACATGTATAAATAGTGCACGTGACATTAAACAGTCATTGGATGGAGTAAATTTAAAAAAAAAACAAAACATAACTAAGAGAATCACGTGACGTCTTCTTTTTACCTATTTCCTTTTTAACTATTGAAAAAAGTTCTTCAGCAGAAAGTAGAAAAAGCCACACAAAGGTTGCCTAATTTCGTTATTTAACTTTAAATTACTTACTAAAAAAAAATTTAAATTTTTTTAGATACTATTTAAAATCTAAAATGCAACATCAAACACAAAGTTTCCCTTAAGTTGAGGGAATTTCAACTTTCGGTTTATTCGGTTTATTTCAGGGCAGATAAATTAAGCGACAACACTAAACACTTAATGAATATTAATTCAATTTCTAAGAACTTAATTATTCATTTTAAATAAATACAATAACATATTAGAATAAGTATCGTGCCTATAGAAATATATATAAATAAAATCTCTGATATGTGTATATCTTTATATCTATTTCCAGAATCTCTACAAACCCCCGACAAAATAAGAAAATATGGATTGATGGCGGTATACATGCACGCGAATGGATCAGTCCCGCCACCGTCACCTTTGTGATGTATCAACTGATGAGCTCATGGGACAGCCAACCAAAATATATTAAAGATAAGACATGGTACTTTATGCCCGTAATGAATCCCGATGGCTACATGTACAGTCGTACAACGAATCGTTTGTGGCGTAAAAATCGTTCGCCAAATGCCCGTTCCGATTGTGTGGGAGTCGATTTGAATCGCAATTTTAATATTGGTTGGACTGGACGTGGCTCATCGACAAATCCGTGCAGTGATACATTTCGTGGTACTTCAGCGGGTTCAGAACTCGAGACACAAGCGGTGGTTACATTTTTATCGCGACGTAAATTCAATTTGGCATCATATTTAACATTTCACAGCTATGGACAAATGATAGTCTATCCGTGGGCGTACAAAGCGGTAAAGGTGCGTGATGCTGCAGCGTTGCAACGTGTCGCAAATACTGCAGTGCAAAGAATTGAAGCAAAAACTGGTACGGTGTATCGTGCCTCTGTGACGTATGAAGTGCTGGGCATCGCTGGTGGCGGTTCTGATGATTGGTCACGTTCTGCCCTGGGTGTGAAATATGTTTATACGATTGAGTTGCGTGATCGTGGCACACATGGGTTCGTCTTGCCGCCGGCACAAATTAAAGGATGCGGTACGGAAGGTTATGCTATCGTGAATACAGTGGCGCAGGCTATTCCTTAATCGACGCCTATTTATATAAATGCACGTATGTGGACTTTACAAACCAACAAAACGAATTGAATTGAAAATTCTTTAGATTTAGTGCCAAAAAAAAATCTCGATTATACGATAGAAATAAGATAAGGATATTAGTTTTCCTTTTATAAAGAATACTTATATATATTAATAATAATAATAAAAAAAATTCGAAAATAAAACTGATATTTATTAAATAAAATAGAGTGGTTTTTCTTCAATGTAAACTGAACTCTTTGGGTATATCAGTCTTCAGGGCAGGCCATAAATAAATTCGACAAATAAATTCGAATAAATTCCTCACGTAAAAGCATTTAGTATATTGTGCATTTATAGACTTTTCCACAAAGATAAAAGATATTCATCATTCAATTATTTGTAATCGATATTATTGTAAAAAAAATTTCACCTGCCTAAAAGTATGCTACAAAAACATAATCTACTTACCGTATCGTCTGTGATTTCAGTATCATCATCATAATTATCATTCAGCTGTGTTGTTGTAGTGTCATCCTTTTCAGTGCTTGTAAAATTAAGCATATCCTTGGGTGTAGACTCCTCTGAGATCACCGACACAGATGGCAGATTATCAACGAAAGCTTCAAAATGACCGTTTACACTCAAAGGAGTTTGCGGTGTAGTCGGTGCAGCGCCTGTATCTTGTGGTGCTGCTACAACCAACTCATTAGCTTTTAGCTTTACTGATGTCAGCGGCGGCGTCGGCGTCGGCGGCGGTGACGGCGACTGCGACGGACTCTGGCAATGCCCATTCACCAATTTATTCGAATTTAACTGCTGCTGTTGCTGTGGTCTGACATTTTCAATAAGTTTTGTATATTTAGCATTCATTTTAATGCTCTTCTTTACTGCCATGGGTTTCGACGAATTGTTCTGTGACAGTAATACTCCCCTGCCTGCACGGCCTACACCGTCACTAGAATCGCCGCTGTCACCGCCTCTTCCCAATAGCGTCTGCTTTTGTATGAGCAACTCAGCTTCACGAAGTATCTCATCTACACTACGCGTATCTGAGTTGTCCACCATGCGGCTGACCTCTTGAAAGATACTATCTGCATCTGCATCCGAGCAGCATTCCTGTTCTTTCGATAGAAACTCCAGAATGGAACTGCTGGTGGTGAAATCATCGAAATCCAATGCAACTACAGAGGACGACGAGGATGAAGGAGTCATATGATTGTTGGTGGCGGTGGCAGCCGTATTTGCGACAGTGACGACGTCAGATGATGATGAGTTTGTCTTCTCGCTGCTGCTGATACTGTTCGTCATAGTAGCAGAGGGTGTGGTTTTATTTCCAGATTTCCTAGTCGGAATCAGCAAACCGCCCGTTGATGTGTTCATTTTTTGTGGTGTCAGCACTTTGGACGACATTGTTTATGATTTTTTTTTTACCCGTGTAATTTTGTAAGTAATTCTTCTTTGCCAAAATTGAAAAATGAAAACAAAAATTTTCTCCAAGTTATTCCAAAACTATGAATTCACAGAGTTGTAGGGCAACAGAGGTTTTCTCTTGCACGCACCTACGCAAAATTCTTTCTTTTTATATTACTTTATAGTTTTCCACTTCGTTTACACTTCATTTATTGCTTTAAACTTTTTGTGTATTTTTCAACCAATTATTTTTGGACGGCCACTTTCTCGTCTTCTTCTTCTATTTCTGGCAGAAGCGTACACAACTTTACACAACGAATTTTCACATCCGATTACTCAGCGCGAGTACGAGCTCAGTGACAGGATAACACGAAGTGCAATACGAAGAATGTTGGCGTTTTCTTTTCCCTGTAATATTTTGCATGTTATTTTTATGCTTCTATTCGTAAGCTATTTTTTTTGTTAGTGTTTTATTGGTTTGTTTTACCGTGTTTTGTTTGTACCATTGTTGCCAGATTAACGTAATTACACCAAAGAGAGGCATTTTTTGTTTCATTTTTTTTAAAAAGGTAATTTCAATCAAAAAGTGATAAAATTTATATAAGGAATCATCCGCACCAAACGTGCTCTGGCTTTACCTCAGAGCTTAAAAGTAACATGATTTTATTTTTTGGCAACTCTTGCTCTGCTCTAAATTAGTAAGAAAAACGCATTATAGGATTGTTGATAAAATTCAAAAGTTTTAAAGTTTTCTCATAAAGTGATATAAATGTTAAATCGGAAGATTTGTATGGCAACACTGGTTTGTACACACAAGTATATCAATCACAAAACACAGGGTTGCTCTAAATCAGTAAATTAAAAATGCATTATAGGATTGTTGATAAAATTCAAAAGTTTTAAAGTTTTCTCATAAAGTGATATTAATGTAAAATCAGAAGATTTGTATGGCAACACCGGTTTGTACACACAAGTCTATCAATCACAAAACACAGGGTTGCTCTAAATTAGTAAATTAAAAACGTATTATAGGATTGTTGATAAAAGTCAAAAGTTTTAAAGTCTTCTCAAAAAGTGAAATTAATGTAAAATCGGAAGATTTGTATGGCAACACTGGTTTGTACACATATGTGCATCAATCACAAAACCCAGGGTTGCTCTAAATTAGTAAGGAAAAACTCATTATAGGATTGTTGATAAAATTCGATAGTTTTAAAGTTTTCTCAAAAAGTGAAATTAATGTAAAATCGGAAGATTTGTATGGCAACACTGGTTTGTACACACAAGTGCATCCATCAGAAAATACAGGGTTGCTTTTGCAAAGTATTATTTTGTTACTATTAGACGACATTGTCTTCAGACAAATGTCGTTCTGACAATAAATTTTCGTATATTCTTAAAAAGTATTTATCAATTTGCTTCTACACTACACGACACTTTTTGTGAAAAACAGCTGCTTGAAGTACATTTATTTTCATTTAATGGCACAATAGCCAAGCCCATGGAGGACCTAGGCGGAGCTTTCGCATCCATTCATGTTTTGCGTGTTAATATTATATTTGTACATGAATAGAAATGGCGAACAGTGACTGAACAAGCATTCGCACCTCTTCCGGAGGAGCCGATTGGTCGCGTGCCATGTATGCTGATGCTATTTTGATACTGATGCCGTCAGCAGCTGTAAAGCCCAGGAATCTATAGAGCGGAAGAGGAAAAACGATAAGGTGTATTTTATTAAATAAACAAGGCTTACCTTCTCTTCGTTTGCAGAACAACAAAGTGATAAACTTTTCTTAGGTAATTTTTACGACTGTAGATTTGCCATTTAAATTGTAGAAAAATTGTTCTTTCAACTTTTTGATTATGCCTGTGCCGAGATTTGAACCCCTACACTACAACTCCTCCACGGCCACTCCTCGAAGTACGAAATATAGTTATTATTATTATTTACACTTAATAAACAAATTATGAGATCATTAATAGGTTAACTCAGAGGTTATAGAAATAGAATTTACCCTGGGTTTTCATCCTAGTTCGTCCACGAGTCGAGCATTCACAGAGAAAGTGAGAATTAGTCAGGTAGTCGCAGCTGCGGCAATTTATGTTATACGGGTTTCCCGTTTCCTACTTGCTCACCAAGGACCCCGAACAGGGTAATGACGCTCGTCATTCTATCGGTTTTTGTTTATGAATTGAACTGGTTTTTCCAATTGTAGTCAGGCCATATCGCTCTGCTTATTTTGTAGGTCGGCAGCCTGTTTCGCTTGACTGAGTTCAGTGGAGAGTTCAGCCCAGCCTGATCATTCTTGCAGGGCAGATCCATTACGAGTCAGCTCAGCCTTTCCGTTACCATCTATGTTCCGGTGTCCCGACACCCATGTCAGGGTAACGTTATACTGTCGAGCTAAGTGCGTAATATTTTTTCACTGTTACACCAGATTAGATGTCAGGCCCTGATTGCGGCCGAAAGTATAGCGATGTCTTCTTTAAATTAATGACCTGTCTTTTGCTAACAGTTCAAGGTAAAATACACTAGCCGAGTTAGGGAGGCGGACAGATTGATTGAAGTACAATCAAAGTCTGAAAAAATTCCTGCTCCTACGCCACAGCACATCATGAATACATCCAGGATAGCAGCAATACCTTGATGTTCTTGGTAAGCGTCATGGTCGCATTGTACATCGAAATGGTTGGTCTTGGTTGGAGACTCCATATCCTACCCAGCATTTGTTAACAGGCGTAGAAGGCGATGATCGTTTTCTTTACCCGATGTTCTGTATTTATTTTGCCATTTCAGCTAGGAATTCGGGATAACTTCTATGTACCTGGTGCCGGTTGCCAGGGTTAACGTTTGACCATTGAGTTACGGAGGGTAAAAGTTGGTTTTTTTGGTTAAAGCATCAGTACTGTTTTACTTGGATTAAGTCAAAGTCCACATCCTGTATCCAAGAGACTAAGTTATCCCAGTGTCTTTCGCATGATCCTGCTGATTATATTGAGGCAAAACCTTGCTGCCATCAGAGATTTTCATCCGAATATGCCACATTTCATCTGTTGAATCGGATCAGAATACCGTTTATCACACACAAGCAGAGTAGGAGTGATATAACCCGTCCTTGGAGGGGTCTTAGAGCCCTGTATGGCAAGATGCTTTGAAGGCGTCCCCGAAACCGCGCTTAAGTGTCACGACTTTTTATTGATATTGTAGTTGGATAATAAGTTACTAAATGGGACTCCCTTCAGCTTGGAATGCCTGGCATAGGCATCACATCCGATGAGCAGGATGACTGAACAAACATTCGCCGATTGGTCGTGTGTCATGTATGTTGATGCTATTTTAATACTGATGCCGTCAGCAGCATACAGTCCTACGACTGCTACGCTCCGGAATCTATAGAGCGGAAGTAGTGGCGCTGTGGCGTAGTGGTAATGCGTTGGACTGCTACGCAGAGTGTCCAGGGTTCAAATCTCGGCACAGGCAAAATAAAAAATAAAAAGTAAAAAAAAAAATAAATGTAGAAAAAAATAATTTTTCTACACGGCACCACCTCTTGGCAGGCAATGGCAAACCGGCATTAAACTGTAGGTCCCTTCCATTCATGTACAAATATAACACGCACAACATGAGTGGATGCGAAAAGCTCAGCCTAGGCCCTCCATGGGCTGTTGTACCATTAAAAGTAAAGTAAGTTCCACAATTAACCAGAAGGATTGTACTTTCGAATTTTGTTTTTATTTTCTATTAGCGGACCCCATGCACGTTTCACTGTGCATAATAAAAAAAGTAATACAAAGCAGTTTAAATTTAAAGTTTAAGTCAAATTACCGCCATTGGAGCCACCTCCAGAACCATTACGCTCATTGGTTTTAGGTGGTGCACCTGAATCAAAGCCTTTTTTCGGCAAACATTGAATCTTACAATTCATGTTTCCAAATGACTTAATTCGGTGCAACGAATATTATGAAAATGAATTTGACAATTATGAACATGATTTTCACAACCACGTTTTTCCCGCTTCTGATTGTTTTTTTTTCCTAGATCCAAGGACAAATATATCACAGCTTGGGTTCTTTATTGCCCTTACCTGATTCAGAGTATCCGTTTTTACAAATTTATTTCCTTGGTCTCCTTCTGATCAGCAATTTGATCGTCGATGTTCAATTAGCTCAAATTTGAAGCGAGATGTTATTGAACAAATCCAAACTTTCCTTCAAGAGAATAATGAATTGGTTCGACTTTTCCGTACTGCTCTCGACTAAATGCCAACTGATAATCACAAAATAGTAATAAAGGCCGATAAGGTACCATGTGGAGAGCATGCCAGAAGATTTAATGCTCCAACAATGGATGAAGTTGCAATAGTAATAGTTGGTGATGAATTTAATTCTCCAGATATTGTACTGCATCGAAGAGATAATCGTTATGGAGGTGACTCCAATGCGGGTAATTTGATTTTCCATTAGCACAACATAAGCCAGGTGGCTCATTTCTGAATTTGTACGCTTTGCAATTATTACATACGTCATCCATAGCACCAATATCTACAGTTCGATGTAAAGTGTAGTCAATCGTCGCATCATAATTGAACGCAGCTCACTTAAGTGAATGAGTTAAGGGGTTCAAAAGTTGTAGGCATTTTACTCTTTTTGTGGGCGTGGCAGTGGGCGGATAAATAGCCTATGTCCGTCAAAAAAGCATGTACTTTAACATGAAATTTGAATTTTGAAAAAACTCGAACCGTTTCCGAGATCTTTAATCACACACATTACATATCTTCATTTCTATATATATACATTATAGATATATAGATAGACCAAAATCAAAATCAAACACAAAAAATCAAAAATATTTTTACTACAGTCGAAAACTATGATATTTTCAGTTTTCGTAATTTTTTTTAAAAAAATTTTATGGTACTCTTTCATAAAACAAAACTTTCTCTATCTCTATACAACAAATAGAATCAATTTCCAGCATATCGGATCATCTGCCTAAACAACAGGACACATTAAAGACACAACTGACCCTGTTGGTATGGCCAAACAACTAGGTTAATTATTAACTACCAAGGGTTACGTAAGTGATAAACAAAATCCAAATAAAGTTAATGCTCCACAATGCAACACTGTTATCGATTGCCAGAGAGACTGAACTTGTTTTTCTGCACTGCGAAGAATAGTAATAGTAAACTTTTGATAAATTCAATAGGTTTTTGTATTAATTTTGCAATAATTATACAATAAAACGGAAATATAATTAATCAGTCATCATGCTGTACCTTGAGGATTATTTGGAAAGTAAGTTAAAACCGATAAATGTGCTAAATGAAAAGGGTTGAGGTGTGCCTGGGGCTCCGCGCTATGTACTCAAACCATGCTTTTTTAGGTTAGGTTATGTGTTTATCGTTTTTGTTTATATTATTAATGTTTTGTTTATTGCTTATAACGAACTTCAACGCATTTGTTACATTTTAGTGATTGAACACTTGCCACAGGAGCTGCGCGATCGTTTTACGGAGATGCGTGAACTTGATTTGACAGTGCAAAGTAAGTTTTGCAAAGTCATTTGTCAGGAGATATTAATAGTCGTCACTTACAGATAATATGGATTCATTGGAGAAGAAGACGCGTACATTCTTTCAGCAATGCAAACGCGGTGAACTACAGAATGAGGCTACCGATACAGAATTTCAGAATTTACGAAAGGAATATTACAAAGTCTTGGAGGATGCTGATGAAAAAGTTGCCATAGCTACACAAATACACGAGCTGGTTGAGCGTTATTTGCGACGATTAGATAGTGAACTTTTCAAGTTCAAATGTGAATTGGAAGCTGACAATAATGGGATTACAGAAATATTGGAAAAAAGATCGCTTGAATTGGATGGCGGCTCGAGTGCGGCAACTGCACTCATGAATATAATTGGCCTGAATCAGAAAGAGAATCGCTACTTTGGTTCCATGGCCATGTCAGTAAGTAGCAACAGCCATGGTGTACTGAGTGGATTGCCTGGGGTCGTGGGCTTAGGAGGGCTCTCGATGCCCGCTACACCCACAAGTTTACCGAAAGATAATCGCTATCGCACACCAAAACCGGAAAAACGACGTGATAGCGCCTCTAATCTTTCTAGTATACCGGAAAAACGTCCTACTTTGGCTAATAATCTTACGCCCGTTATTACTGGCACTGCACCCGTCACTGTGGTGCGTCCAATTACACCTGGCATTGGAACAGTAATCAATCCTGCTGCAGCAGCAGCTGCGGTAACTGCAGTTAGCGGTGCAGCTGCTGTTACCTATAACTTGCAACAGTTGGGTGGAGGTTCTGCCTCGAACGCAATTGCAGCAGCTGCCAGTCAGGCGATTGTGGCGACACAACAAATGCAGCAGGGACGCCGAACGGCAAGCTTAAAAGCGAGCTATGAGGCTATACACGGCGCAGGTGTTGGACCTACAGAATTCTGGATTAGTCGTGATATTGCAAATGCGGCCAGCGCGGCAGCACAGAATACGTTACAGGGCACAGTCAGCGAAAAGAAACAGAAAAAGTATATTGGAATGCAAAAGTCTTTAATTTTTTGCATTCACAATCAATTTTTTTTCTTACTTTGTTTTTAGAAAACTGAATACCAATTTGTCTCATGTAGGCACACCAGGTGTCAATAGCACAGCTACGTCTTCAGCTATTTCGCTTGCTTCTTCGTCGTCGTCCGTTAGTGTCGATTCTGTTGATATGCTGCCTTCCTCTTCTGCGGCGGCAGCGGCCGCAGCTGCAGCTCATGCCGCTGCCAACAATGCAGTTGGTGTCTCTGCTTTAGGGTTAATAAGTGTTAATGTCGCTGGTGCATCTACATCAGCGGCTGCGGCAAATCGTGGTGGTAACTCTTCTATTTCTTCGGCTCTCACTTCAACCGCTTTGACGCCGGGCTCAAATATTTCGCTAAATGAAAATGGTATGGTTGTCGAGCAGACAGCAGAAGGCGAATGGTCGTACGATCCGAATGAACCTCGTTATTGTACATGCAATCAAGTTTCATACGGTGATATGGTTGCTTGTGATAATGATGCTTGCCCTTATGAGTGGTTCCATTATCCATGCGTTGGAATCACGCAGCCACCGAAAGGCAAATGGTATTGTCCGAAGTGTACGGCTTCGATGCGGAGACGTGGAAATCGCAAAAATTAATATACTGAAAATTATATGTTATGAATCGTAACGAACTCAAAATGCTCATTGATGTTGTCAAAAGCCTCGGAGTGAAAGTTAAGCATTACTATTACCGTAAAATTAAGGGAAAATAATTGCTACATTTGTGTTTAGTATACATGTGTATGTGTGAGATTACTTTTGCAGATGTCTCGGGACATGATGCTTGCACGTGATTGGAAATATGATAGAACTAAAAATAAAGAGTTATCTACCGCTTGAATTAATACAACACTTTAATAGAAAAAACTCAAAATATTATCACAAGATTAATGATTATGTTGTTTATTTTAAAATGTTAATACAAAATATCATTTTGGTTAAGTTGTTTTTTAGCTTCTTTTAGCTATTTCTTACGGTTTCTAATTTACACAAGTATTTACAAGTTGCCTTGAGGTATTATCGAGTTGCTACCACGTAGAAGATATCTGGTTAATATACACTTACTTTACTTTTAATGGCGCAACAGCCCATCGAGGGCCTAGGCCGAGCTTTTTCGCATCCGCTCATGTTGTGCGTGTTATATTTGTACATGAGTGGAAGGAACTTAAAGTTAATATACACAATTAATTACATATACTAGATTACGTATACTAATTCAATCCTTTTATCCATACACCTCCAAACGTTCAGTCATCATTGTGTTTCACTTGCGACGTATACACATCATAGCCTAAACTTATTAGATTATCATACAAAATACGATACCTTGATGGCAGCCAATAAAAATTAACAAATTGTGCCACCGGCCACACCATCCATTCGGCTGCATATAGCTTCCATGCCTTCTGTTTAATTTCATTCCACACTTCAATTCGTGGCTTTTGCTCCAGCACGCCCATTGTCACAAAGAATGCCGATATGTAAATAGGGGAACAGATCAATTGATCCAGCACAATTTTCTTCATTACTATGCCGATTGTTTTGCCCGGTAAGCGATGATCCAGCAGCTTATACCAATAATGGCATATTACACCAACACCCAACCCGGAAATGCCCATATTCATGGTACGTCTGCCATCCCAAGACGTTACATCGCCACACCAACGTTCATAATGCTGCTCTAGCACATCACCCGTCGAGCTCAAGCCAAATGAGATGCCCACATTGGTAAATAGAAGATATTTATCGCTGAATGCTTTTCGTTGTAGCACTTTGAAATGTCGAAACATTTCGATTGATTTGACTGCAACGGAACGTATGGCGAGCAACATGATGACGAGAAAGTCACCGGAAGTCACAAGTAGAAATAATTGCTTCAGATTTCCCAGGAACGGGATTTTTTTTAATTCGGATTATCGCTGATAGCTGGGATGTCGATTAAATATATGTGGCATTAAGCGTCCTTTAGAATTTTGTTGTGTAACTTTTCTTCAGCTCACCAACACGGAAATAAATCACAATTTATACATTTATACAATATTTCAATACACTTTCGCCAACTTTTCGATTAACCAAATAACACTGGGCAGAGCCACACCTGCTTTTCCATCAGCGTGGCGCGCTGTATCCAAAATGATATGTAACTAATTCTTATAAATTTAGATTTTTTAATTAAAATCTGTTTCAAAATTAGTTTATGGATCAACCACCAAACAATTTAATATCAACCAGCTGTTTCGAAAACTCATGTGAGCTCAATGTCACACGTGCCCTTTGAGGTTTGACGTTTTCGCCCAGTCTTAACTTTAATTCAGGGTTGCTTTAGCTACAAAATTTTCTGAATTGATGTTCTTCTTCTTCATAAATATGCTGTTCATTCATAGCAAATCACAATATGTATGTACAGTGGCGAGCATTAATGAATACATGCTGGTCATATTTGACTTTGAGTGTCTGTAAAACCTACAAAAATACACCAATCGAATTGGAACTTTCGCCGTTAATTTCTTTATTTATATTTAAAAAAGGAAAATTATAAACTATTTTCAAAATTATTAAATTAATGTAACTTTTAGTGCTTGCAATGAAAAAAGCCAATGTATCCCATTTTGCACGTTTCGATTTCCCTATATGGCAACACTAATTTTTAAAACAAGATCAAATGAAATTTGGGGATTTCCTACGAGTGAAGTTACCGTTTTCTAAAATATGGTTGAACTTGTCACTGAGAACATTGCGCGACACGTTTTGATTGATTCAGTAACTCGTTTTTACATTTTCTATGAGAATCGGTGTCCTGTGTGATTGCATTCCCTCTTTCAATCTTCCTAGCACCTATCAATCTTCCTTCCATTCAACACAATGCTCTGCATTCATAGGATTACACCCTGAGTATTGAATGTATCAATAAAAAGAAAAAATCTACATTTCTGAGCAAAACTGAATAAAATATCTAAAACATCGGAAAATCAAATTGTTGAAAAATCACTAAATATTTGCCACCATACAGTGCTTCAAGTTAGAAAAAGGTGCAATATAAACCCACCTGAAACCAAAAAAATCGGGACCACAATTGCTTACCGAAAGGGATGCTCGAAATATGGAGCGCCTCATGATGTCTAAGCAGAAGACAACACCAAAAGAAGCTGCAACGGCCATAAACAAACCCGTTAGTGAGTGGACAGCACGTAGAGCGCTTCAAAGAATCGGAAAAACAATAATCATCAATAAAACAGAAAAAACAAGCACTGCCAACGAAAAATATTGCGGCACCGCTAAAATTTTGCAAGGATCACAAGAATTAGATCGAAGAAGATTGGAAGAGAGTAATTTGGTCAGACGAGACTAAAATTAATAGCTTTCAGTTCGATAGAAAGAAATACTACTATCACCGTCCTCATGAAAAATTGAAAAATCACCAAGTTAAAGAAACCATGAAGCATGGTGGAGATAGCCTGATGGTGTGGGGCTGTTTCACTTGGTGGAATGTTGGGCGATTGATGAAAATCGATGGTATCATGGAAAAGGAAGACTATCTATCAATTAATTAATTGATATGTTTTTATAGGTTTTACAGATACTCAAAGTCAAATATGACCAGCATGTATTCATTAATGCTCGCCACTGTATGTACACTGAAAAGACTACCAAAAACACGGAGCTTCTATTTCTATATTTCTAGCCCTTAGGTGGTGGTTATATTGGTGTTCGCTGTTCGATGGACACATCATATTTTACTATCGTGCTCGGTGTAGTGGTCACATTGGTTGTTGTTCGTTACAGAGTTGCCTTTTGTCGAAATTCATTTTTTGTTAATACTATTTTGTTCGCAATGGCAACACTAAATGGCATACCAAAAAACTTTAAACGATTTTATCAATATGGACAGCGCAATTAATAATATAGTTGATAAATTATGAAAATAATATGATTTTTCTTCAATAGTTTTATGAATAATATAATTGATATTTACTTTCAAACAGTAAAAATATACTTTTACATACATTTTTGTGCTTTTTTTGTAGAATAACTCATTGCTAACCTTGAATACTCGGCGTGCTCGGTGTCCATTTCACCCAGCATATCGTGTTCGGTGTGAGAGTGAGTAAAAGCTCTTTCTTCGTGTTCGGGCAGCAACAATTGCATGGTGTTCGCCGAGCAAAATCTGAATATAACCACACTTTACTTACTTTTAATGGAACAACAGGCCATGGAGGGCCTAGGCCGAGCTTTTCGCATCCACTCATGTTGTGCGTGTTAAATTTGCACATGAATGGAAGGGACCTACAGTTTAATGCCGAATCCGAACGGCGAAGTGAAGAGCTTTTCATAGGCAATTTTTACTCTTGTAGGTTTGCCATTGCCTGCCGCCAAGAGGTGGTGCCATGTAGAAAAATTATTTTTTCTGCTTTTTAATTTTGTCTGTGCAGAGATTCGAACCCCGGACACTCTGCGTAGCAGTCCCACGCATTACCACTACGCCACAGAGACCACAACCACAACCTTAATCAAATTTTTGATTATTATATTAATTTTGGAGGAATTCTATCTTTAATGCATTCGCAACCAGAAACTAATGGAGAGAAAGCGTTCGCTCGTTCTGCGATGAGCTCCCGCAGAGAATGGTTGACTATTGAAAAACCGGTTTTTCATAAAGTTTTTCGTTAATACATATGTACATGTATACAAATGGTGCTGCCCATCATATGCATCCACATGTATTTGCTTGTATGAATCAAACTCGATGGATAGAGTGCGCTGATTCGTGTATGATTCATACTCGATTGATAGAGGGCGCTAAGTAGCAGTTTCTAGTAAAATTTTACATTTCAAACGAAAATCATTAGAAATTTCTAGAGCTGAAAGAAAGAGCGAAATGAGACGAAAAAAAAGGCGTGAGCCGCAAACAAATGGCAATTGTATTACTTACATTTAATCTCCAGCAAAAATTGCGGCTGAAAGACAGCGAGATTCTGCTATCGTGAAAAAAAAAATGCAAAAACCAGCACCGAGTGATCGCGAGCGTGTAGACATCGCAAGCAACTTAAGGCACAAAAGAATTCGAATTTCATTGAAAAACAACTCCCAAACACTAAAGAATTAATTTTTGCATGGCCCCAGATTTCATTTAGATATTTATATTACGAGGATACTTTTATGCACAAATCATCTATGTAAGTTTAAGCAGTGGTACTAATCCAAGTATATGGAAAACGTCTACGATTAGTTCCAATTTAGAAAGTAAAAGATACTTTAAAGAGTTACGAAGAGTTACGACCTATAAACACATTGCCTTGCCATGAAAAAAATTTGGGAAACTGTAGGAAAGCTTCAATTTGCACGATATTTAGATGAGAATAAAATACTTATACCTCAGCAATCTGGGCATAGACGAAAGCATTAATGCGAGACAGCATTCAATATGGTTTTAAATGAGTGGAAAGAAGAAATAAAAAAATAAAAAATTTACAATCGCAGTTTCTGTTGATTTAAAAAGAGCATTTGAGACAATTGATCGAAAAGTCTTATTGGAAAAATTAAAAGCAATCGTTATTAGGTATTTAGCGATGTTGAGCTAGCATGGTTTCAAAGCTTTTTAACCAAATGGCAAACAGCGGACCTTAATTGGATCGGCAATCTCTGAAGAATTATGACTACAAGTTGCATCTCTATAAAATAGAGCCAGAAGAAAATAAACTGTTTTATTATCTGAATTATCTGAGGCTCTGAAAAACAGTAACATTAGTCAGTTCAAAGAAAGACTCTTCGCTCACACTCAATCGCTAGAAATACGTTAGAAATATGAATTCGTCTATTCATAAAATTATGTTAATGGTAATTAAATGTTAAATAATCGGTGAGCTATCGGATCAGCATTGCACCAGCTAGGCGATGAGATTGCGCGGCAGCTTCGCATTGCTCGCTCTTTTGCTTCTCGTGCAGTTTAAAGGTTTAAGAAGCTGGGCCATGATTGTGATCGTCCAGGACGAGGCAGAAAATCCCACCTTCAATACTCCCAGGAATAGCAAGATCGTTCAAAAGCTGGTGCAGCGTAATTCAATGGTTTCCATGACTAAAGTTGCTTACGAAACGAACTAAAATTCAATGCTTACAAGCTCCAAAAAGATCAATTACTTACGGATAAAAACAAGCGCGTACGATTCCAAAAATGTTGCCTACTTCAACGTCGGGAATTAAAAGGGGAAAAAATCGTTTTCACAGATGAAAACCTGTTTGCTGTTGTTGAACAAGCGCTTAACCGTCAAAATGACAGAAGCAGCTCAACAGAGGCTCCTGGATCGTCATTCAACATCGCTAAAATCCGCAATCCGTCATTGTACGGGGTCGGATTTACTCAAATGACAAGACAACCTTGATTTTTGTGGAACAAGAAATTAACAATGAAGTGTACCGCCGTGAAATTATGGATGCTGTTGTTGACTCCTGGGCCCGACAGCACTTTGGCGATAATAACTGGACGTTCTAGCAACACTCTGCGCCACTTCACAGAGCCAAAATGACACAAGATTGGTGGAGAGCTCATTTTCCAGATTTTATCACATCTCAAGAATGGCCAACATATTCGCCGGATATCAATCCGATAGATTACAGCGTATGGTCAGAGCCTTGTGTTGCTTGATAGGTGGGAGGAAGAAGGAGAGAGAATGAGAGAGGGAATGCAATCACATCGCACCGATAAACAGATAGACAGTCTGAGGACTGTGCTGAACGGCATTGAAATTTGTGGTCCATGAAACAGTCGTTGCTTTGTCAATTGGACCGAATAACGGTGGAGGAGCTGCGACCCATTGTGGTCGCCGTGGAGTAGTTGGTAGTGCGTTGGCATGCTACGCCGAGTGTCCAGGGTTCAAATCTCGGCACAGGCAAAATCAAAAAAATAAAAATTTTCTACTAATGACAAACATACAAGAGTAAAAATTGCAAAAATTGAAAAGCTTTTCACTTCGGCTTTCGGATTTGGCATTTAACTGTAGTTTCCTTACATTCATGGACAAATATAACACGCACAAACATGAGTAGATCGAAAAGCTCAGCCTAGTTTCTCCCTGCATAGGCTGTTGTGCCATTAAAAGAAAAAGAAAAAAAGAAGAGCTGAGACCCTAGGCAAAAAATGTTTCCAAGCATTTGAAGCTGTGTACTCTTGCCAAGGGTGGCCACTTCGAAATCGGTCTGTTTTTCGTTGTTAATTACAATAATTTGTTTATGTACAAAACTGTTGTATACACTTTTCAATTGTAAACCTGTTTAAAGTTCGACCGCGTTCGATCTTTGTTTTCGGGATTTTTTTGTTATCATTTCTTTATATTACAATAATTGTATGGTAGAATAATATTATAAAAGACAAGTTTAATTTCCTATAAACTATATTTAAAAATTGTATAAATTACATTTCAAAATAGTTTTACAATTTTGTATATAATTTAAATTTTGATTATTTGAAAAGATAGAATCATAAAATTCTCAACAGATTTGCAGCATTATTTAACATTAGTGAAATTAGTTTTAGTAAGTAAGTAATAATAGAAGAATTGCATGCAATAAAAAGTGCATGTTTGACATTTAAGTATCAGTAAGAACAAGAAGAGTTTCAAGTACGAGTATGTTTAAATTGATTCAGATTAATATCGTAATTTTTCGAAAATATTATAATATAAAGGACAATTGTAAAGTTTTAATTGAGCTACAGTATAAATATTTTGGCCAATTATGCATAATTTTTTTTAAACTATCTATTAGAATATAATATTTTTTAAATACTACACCGAAGCAGACTTTTCGAATTAAAAAAAAAAAAAACTAGAATTTTTATTCTTGAGATTTCACGATTGAAAGTATAAAGAAATTTAAATTTTCTAAACTAAAGTTAATTAAACAAAAAATAAATTTAAAAATAAGAAAGAAATCAAATGATATGCTAATAGTTATAATGGACGTTTGTGATTTTGGATTGAATTTGAAGATATCTAATAAAGCCGACTTAAACTCTACTGCTCTATGCGATAGAAATCAGTCATTTATTAGTGGCATTCATATAAACTCACAAATGCCTCGCTAACCTTGTGAACTTATAAACTCGTACGAAATCTTTCAAATTTCATACAAAATGTTTACAAGTTTAACATTTATAAACTTATCGAGGCATTTATGAGCTTAAGTATATGAATTCCTCTATTGTATGGTTTGATTTTAAATAAAAGCAAATCTTCCATTCACTTCTTCCTTCAATTTAACGATCTCTCAATCAATCGATCAATATCTTCTCAAACGAGAGTAGATCTGCCTGGTCGGGCTTATCGCGTGTCGCATGATAAGCTTCACGTTCTTTATCGGGGAATTTCGTTGGTAAATTAGGTGAATGCAAATTGACTTTAGCTTCAAAACGGATGCCGGCCACCTCCACTTCATAATGACCCGACAGCACATACTCATTGGTGACAGGTAATTCATTGCCAGCGCCGTCAACGTTACGCACAAAACCGAGACAAACTTGTTTCTTGAAGGTGAAGCCATAACCGGTCGTCGTTGTCATGCCACAATACTTGCCATCACGATAGATAGGCTCGCCGCCCCAACACCACAGATCAACCTCGTGATCATGATCGTTGAGCAATAGTTGCACATACATACGTTTAACGCCTTCTGTACGTTGCTTGGCCAGGGCATCACGTCCAATAAAATTAATGGGTTTCTGAAATGACGAAAAGCAATTGCAACAAACGCAACATTTACAACCAATAACCAAGTAGAAATTATCATAGTGCTAGTACATTGAACTTAACACGCCAACTGCGTCCACACTCGAGTGGCGTTGTAAATGTATCCAAGTCTTGCCCCCAGAATGCATAAAACTTTTCAATGCGCAAAGTGCGTGTGGCATAGTAACCTGAAAAATACAAATATTTAAAGATTAAGTGGCTAGCGGAACGCTGAGATTACACATGAACTTACCTGCATGATGAATGCCAAACTTTTGCCCAGCTTGATAGAGACGCGAATAGACATGCAATGCGAACTCATTCGGAATATACAATACATAGCCCAACTCGCCAGTGTGTGTTATATTGAGTACACGTATACCATTGGCAAGACCAACATCAAGTTCCTGCAGAAGGAGCAAGCAAACAGTCGAGGTTAGTTTGTAAGTACTTATTGTTATTAAAGCTAATCTTCAACTTGAACCTTATATGTAAAGAAGGGGAAACTTTTGGCAGACAAATCAGTATCGGTTAATTCCGAAAGCAAGATACTCGTATATGGCCCCAAAATGCAAATTGCTGTATACATAGAAGTTACATCGGCAACATTAACGCCAGAGCGTAAATGATTTGGCATATGTTTACGGATCCAGGTGATAGAGCGCGTTTGCTGTATGGTGGGTGCAATCATCATATAGCTGAAAAAACAAAAATGCACATAAGATAAAATATATACATAAAGATAAAATCATGCAATGGTTATCATGCACGTTATACTTTAGTCGAACAAGAGCAAAGGCATATCTATGAAAATTTGGACTTTAAAAATAGTAAGCAATTTGACGTACATGCCTTGAACTTAAGCAGTTCATTCAGTTCAGTTAAAACTTACTGACTCTCCGATAGTCGCGCCAGTGAGCAATCATTTTCATAGCCACCCAAATGATTTTGCATGCCAGTGTGTATGATTGAACCGACTGCAACATCAACATCATTCGAGCAAAGATATTGCAATAGATCAACAACTTCACGCCCTTTAGACCACAGATCGTATTTGGTAAATGAGCTGTAATCGGCGATGCCAATGCGCTCACGACATGCAGCATATTCCACGGCAACATGGTCGAACCATGGGGGCTTGCCAAAAGTTTTCGTTTCGGCTATGCGAAAACGCGTAATGCCAAACTCATCTGAAAATATGTAAAACATAAATAGTGAAAGTATAAAGATATTTCTAAGTCTCAATGGTTACCTAATTTATCATTTTGATCGAAATAGTTGGGCCGTTCATAGCCCATAGTTTGACCGAAAACTCCGCCTGCCTCTTTCAGTGCCGGATAGATCGGTGACATGCGTAAATTCCGTCCGGTTTGAAATTCGTCGAATGGATAGTTGATTTGAAAATGTTTGCCAGGTACTTCCTTGCAACGATCTTTTAGAAATTTCCGATTGTTATGCAAGCCCAAAAACCGATTGATATCTAAGCTATGCAAGTCCAGCGAGGTTGAGCCCCTGACAATTAGATCGGCTAGAGCACGCCCAATGCCACCCGAAGCTGAAACACCAATCGTTTTCATGCCTGCTGAAACGTAATAGTTTTGTATTTCAGGCGCTTCGCCCAAAATCCATTTACAATCGGGCGAAAAGGCTTCCAGACCATTGGAGAGCCGCTCTAATAGTGCAGATTGAAACGTTGGCACACGGTGCAACAGTTCATCTAGCAAGTCATGAAAATGATCCCAATCCGGAGGTAGTTGGCGTTCCTTCTGTGAAAGAGGTGTAAAACCTCCTTCATATGCTACTTTCGCTTCGCGTTCGAATCCCCCTGAAAGAAGGAAAACATGATTATTTAAAAAAGAGATTAATTCTTCATTAATTCTAAAACATGCCTGCTAGTATACGCCCTTCCTTTTCGCGAAAATAAACACCACCATCGTAGTCACGCACAAACGGTGTCATCGGATCCAAACCTTCAATTGGCTTTGTATGCAGATAGTGATGCTCCACAGCATGCAGCGGCACTTTCACCACTGGCAAAGAAAGTGTGCCTACATCTCGCGCCCAAAATCCCGTACAATTCACAAAGAAATCGCAAAGTACGTTGCCTGAAGTGGTCTCGACTCGACTGATTTTACCATGCGAGCTACATATTTTCTTTACAGCACAATGCTCAACCACCTGCACGCCCATGCGACGCGCCTCCGACACGAACGAGCGACAAACCAGCTTTGGATCACACACTCCATCTTCCGGTATCCAAAAACCACCAGCCAAATCACTCACTTCTATCAGGGGACAACGTTCCTTGCACTGTTCGGGCGTAAGAATCTCACAGGCTACGCCCCATGCGACGCCTTGGGATTTCATGCGATGGAATGAAGTCATTCGATCAAATGTGCGTGCTAAATTGAGACTGCCCACTTCTTTCCAGCCAGTGGGTAAAGCTTGCTCCGTTAGCGCTTTGATCAGGTCAATTGAGTATTCAGCTAATTTGAGCTCATTATAACTTGGTTCGAACCGGCCCGCCAAACCACTGGCACTCCACGGGCTACCACCGCCAACTTGATCCTGCTCAATCAGCACAGTATCTTTTCCCCAGCCCAGCTTTGCCAAATGATATGCCACCGAAGCGCCCATGGCGCCACCACCACAGATAACAACGCGCGCCTGCTCTGGCAGCACAGCAGCAGCCCCGGATGTTTGTGTCGGCTCCTGTGGTTTGAATTTACGTTTTTGCAGTACATTGGACGTTTGAATGGTGGAGTCCGTTTGAATCGCAGCTTGACTACTGGCCATACTCATGAGATTTGGCTTGAATTCATACAGTAGTTCCTGACGCCAAAAATCTGGCAATTTATTGCCAACACAACGACGCAGCAGCAACATTTTTCTTTTTAAGTTTTATATATTTTCACTTTAAAACACAAAATTTCTTGCATCTGACAGTTTACGCGTATTTTCTGATGAGTTTGAGCTATTTTTAAATTTAAATGAGCGTTGTATTTTCTTTACTATAAAAGTACAAAACATTTAATTCGAACATATGAAAACCTTTTATCAAACTAGAAATTGCCAAAAACATAAGATTTTATTCTGACATTGATAAAGTTTTGAGATTGGCATTCAAAGAGAGAGAGACACAGATAGATTCGCCGCAAAAAATGTAAACAAAAACAACTTGTGCATGGTTGTATTTCACACTGAAACTGAGTTGAATTAATAGAAAGTGAACTAAAAATAGGAGATTCTTCTTCTTTAATGGCACAAAAGCTTACGGAGGACGTAGGCCGAGCATCTCCTATCCATAAATGTTGTGCGTGTTATATTTGTACACGAACGGAAGGGAACTTCGGGCTTATCCCGAATCCGAACGGCGAAGTGAAAAGCGTTTCTTAGGCAATTTTTACTTTTATTGGTTTGCCTGCCAAGAGGTGGTGACGTGTAGGAACAAATTGTTTTCTACTTTTGATTATGCCTGCGCTCTACCAAGTACACCACGGTGACCACAAAAAAAAAAGAAGAAGTTACATAAAAAACAATGAAAATTCGGTTAATTAAAATTTGTTTACCACAGATTTGATTAAAGTATTACGCATATTTTTCCCATATCATAGGAGTTCCAGATCGGAAATTTATTTATTTTTAGTTTAAACAGAAAGAATTGGCAATTTTAGTAGCTAAGTTCTTCAGTAGAATGCGTGTTTTTAAAAATAGTCGACACATTATTCCACATACAATTACACATTTGCTTTGTGCATAGTACATATTCATTTTGAATACTCGTATCACATAGGCAGGTATCATACTGTAAACAGTTGCCGCCGAAGAGACGGAATTGTTGTTGTTTCCCATGTAAAATAAAAAAAGATAGAGCAATTTTAGTCACTTGCGACATATTTCCACGAGTGCAAAACACATTTGAAATCGCGGCAACTGTTGCCAGTGTGTGTGTACACTAGAGCGGGTCGCAAAAAAAATCTCAAAAAACCACCCGCTATCTGAAACCTTATTGGGAGTATTTCAAAACAAATTTTTTTTTTGACAACGTTAAAACCGAAACATTTTCTTCTTAGGAGTCATCCCCGGAGTCATTTGTAATAGTTAGGTCGCGTACTCAGAGTTGTAAAAGCATTTTTGTTTTTTAAATTGGAAGCTATCAGAAAATCCATAAATTCTTGCCCAAGAAGTGTTCCATTAAGTTTATAAACGAAAAAGTTATAGCTGCTTAAATTTTGGTACAATTCTTATTATCATTAAATCCTTGCCCAAGAAGTGTTCTATTAAGTTAATAAACGAAAAAGTTGTAGCTGCTTAAATTTTGGTATAATTCTTATTTTAAGTACTTAAATAATTTAGATTTTTTGTTGTAGCTCAAACCAAAAATCAATAAAATTAATTAAGCCCATTAATATATTCAATATTTATTGTTATTTAAAAAATTTTACAGTAACAGTTAAAAAAAAAAACGTAATCTGACGGGATATCGTCCATTGAAATAGGTTCAAAATCACATTGAACCTGAAAAATATGTAAATAGATACATAACCTTTTATTGACAAAGATTATATGCCAGGAAAAAGCTTACTGGATACTTTTCGCAAGCCAAAATTTCCAATCCTAAGCAACCTGGCCAGAATCCAGGACCCTCTTGCTTGCCAATATAATGCGTAAGCAACGCTCTTGGAGGCAACTCATTAAAGTGAAATAAACAAACATTCCACTGCAATGGTCGTTGCAGACTTCGTTCTATGTACGCATTTACCCAGTATTAACAGCAGTGCCGTCGCAACGGATTGCCACCAAGCGGTCTAAGGAATAATCTTTAGCATTCAAAAAGTTTACTATTGCTTTCTGGATTGCTTCTCCGGAGCCATCGGTTGGAGTTACTTAGGCAATAAATTGCGATTCAGGCTCCTTCAGTATTGTTATGTGTTCTTCTCTCTCCCTCATTAATCTTACTGTGCTTTGAACTATTTTTTTCTTCAACGTGACATCCTTTTTGCCATCGTATGAGATACATGGCAAAAGCGTATTATTTGGAACACTCACGTGAAAACTTGTACTTATTAAATCTCCCAATTTGATGAGTTTTGCATAGAAACTGACCTAGACGAAAGTGTTTACTAAAATTTTTACAAACATATTTTACTGTAAATAAAGGAATATTTTTATTTTTAGTAAGTTTTACCTAAAATTTCTAATATTATAAGAAACAATGTATGAAAGTACTTAAAATAAGAATTGCACCAAAATTTAAGCATCTATAACTTTTTCGTTTATTAACCTAATGGAACACTTCTCGGGCAAGAATTTAATGATTTTCTAAGAGCTTCAAATTTTTGAAAAACTAAATTGACTTTTGGGGGTACAACTTTGAGTACGCAACCTAACTATTACAAATGGCTTCGGATCATTTATCATTTATAATAATCATTTATCATATATCATTTATTAAAATCGGACATCAACTGCCAAAGTTGTAAACAAAAATTAATTTTGGCGGTGCTTAGGGTGGTCAAAAAAAAAATAATTTTATTGAAATATTCTCAACATAAGCTTTCAGATAGGGGGTGGTTTTTTCATACTTTTTTTTGTATGGGGACCGACCCACTCTAGTGTACACACAGCAATGCCAACATCACTCATCTTTTTTTGAGCACCTCTCGCCTAACAATTTCATGCCCACGCTTGCGACTGCGACCAGATGAAGTGGACATCCTAATTCTATTGCATTGCTCCTCAATCTGTACTCCATAGAGCCTCGGAGCTGTGCCAAATTTTCCAACAGCTCCACTAGAATACATTTTATATTTAAATAGGCGAGTTAATTTTAAAATTCATGTAACTATTATACTTTAATGCTTACACTTAATTTTGCAATTCATGTAAATACAATACTTTCAAGATGCTACTATTATTTCCTACTAAACTGAAACATGATTAAAGTTCTTAATGCAAATGTTTTAATTTATTTGCGATTTTATTCTTAAGTAACGACTTCACAAAATCGAATGTCAGTTAAAAGGTTGAATTGTACTGGTCTAGTAGGTAGAGCTAGTGTTACGGTGTTACCATGTTTTAGTTGAAATTGATTTTTGAATACACTACGTTGGAAATTTTTTTTTAAAAAACCAATCTACATCCTCAGGCGTGGTCGGAGGTAGAACATTATTACACATAAAAATAGTCAGTTTTAATATACAATTTAGGTATGGCTGTGAGTGTGTAACTGCTGTACACTAAAGAAGTGAATTTTTCTTGAGAGTTTTTTTTCAAAAACTTAGGGGTACGGTTTTTTGTTGCTTATTAAGCCTAGCATCTTCAACAATAATTTTTATTTTTAAGAGCATAAAATTGGGTTTTACAGTACCAAAAAAAACACAGTAATTGTGTCATTATTTTAATTTTTTTTTCTATTGTACCAGTTTACCAAAATGCAAATTAAGTGAAAGAAATTTGACGATTTTGAAATGATTCCAAAAAGTTGTTTTGTTATTTATATCATCCTCTAAGTTTTTGTTTTGGGGAGATCCCATACGAGTTTTTGGTGGTGTATGGTGTTATTCTACAATGCTATACAAAATAGCCCATTGTCAATATTTAACTGCCACAAACATTACCCGTAAAGAATGAATGCGATGGGAAAATGCAACACTGGCGCGCAAATTCGCCGCATATCCAAATCTGGCTGTAAGAACAGCTGATTCCCAACTATGTTTTGCAAATTATTATTTTTTGAAGATTGTTTTCAAAAATATGAATAATTTACTAACGACAGTACAAATATTGAAAATATCTAAAGGGATTCTATCAAAATGTAGGACAAGTACAGTGATTTCACATGGAGTACGGCAAATTGTAACAACTAAAAATTTAAAGGCAATTGAAAAGACAAATGAAATTAGGGTAGCAGCAGCAGCAGGTGGGAAATTATTACCTCAGAATTCTTGTTACGAAACTAAAAAGCTTTAATTTGAAGTAAACCGTTTTTCTAAACTGTAGCGACCAATCTCATTGAATTCCATGGAATATGGCCAGCACACGAACAAGAGAATTTCGTTAAGGATATGCGTATCATAAAGAGTTTCATTAGTGAAGATGAAGAAACGAAATTACTCGAAGAGATCGAGCCGTACATGAAACGATTACATTATGAATTCGATCATTGGGATGATGTATGTAGGATAAAGTAATTTGTAGGAGATGTGATTTAATACTTTACAATATTTTCTTATAGGCAATACATGGATTCCGCGAAACAGAACGTAAACAATGGTATCCACACAATCGTGCTGTGCTGGAACGTATTCGTTACACGGCATTCGATGGTGAGGTTATGCCTTTTGTGCATGTATTAGATCTAGCGGAGGAAGGTGTCATAAAACCGCATGTGGATAGTACAAGGGTAAAACTAAATAGATAAAGATGATTTGTAAATAATTTCCTAGCGCGCCATTACAATTTCAAATCTGATTCAGTTGTGAAATTCTAATGGGTTTTTTGTTTTATGTTTTATTTTTCATAGTACTGTGGCACTACTATAGCAGGCATTAGTCTGCTGTCGGACTGTGTGATGCGTTTGGTGCGCACTGATGAAACAAAATATAATCAGCAAAAAGAGAAAAGCGATGCAGATATAGCATCGACAGAGAACAATGCCGACGATTCTTACCGCAATCAACCGAAAACTACATTGGAAAATAATTTCTATGCCGATGCATTACTGCCTCGTAGATCTTTGTATATAATGAGGTAGGTTTATAATTAAAATTGGCAGTGCTAAATGTATTTCGATAATATCACTCCTTTTAAAGTCATTCATCGCGCTACAACTTTACCCATGAGATCCGAGCAAATGACGTATCACAATTTCACGGGCAGCTAGTGAAAAAGGGACGTAGAATTTCTATAATTTGTAGAAATGAACCTTGAGGGGTACAATTTATGGACTTATATTTATTTTATTAAAAATTATATAATACTGTAGATAAGTATGTTGCAAATATATAAAATTATTTTTAATTAAATAGTAACAGATTATTGTATATTAATTTTTCCATCGATGACGTATTATTTTTATTGTAATAGAAACATTATGCACTCTAATTTCTGAATATGATGACTTCATCTCTATTTCCATAATGTAGCACGGACATTCATTATTGTAAATTTTTCCCACTAATCTGAAATATTTTGTTATATTTTTATTTAAATATGAAAATACATATACTCATACTCATACTTTGTACAAAAACACTATAACACTCACTATTTATAATAGTTTCTCGTAGCCGCTATCAAATTATCACTTTTACTATTCATTTGATTTGAACATTTTATTAATCTGCTGTCAATGTTCGTTTTTAATTGCTCCATTCTTTTATTGATACTTGTCTCATTTGATGTTAGGTGTGAACCAGAAAAATTTTTAGAATTTTTACGTATCCATTATACGTACATAATTGTCAAGAGTTAGGACCATGTTATCTTCAAGTGAAAGTATCTATCAATAGTGCAGTTGTTTTCCGATATTAGTTATTTTCATCTTGGATCTACTTAAGTCAACTTGTCAAGCCAACAAGAACAGCGTCGCAAGTTACTTAATAATGGATATTACTTAATGGATATGTACTTGACTGATAAGACGAAGTCTAGACTAAGCATTGCAAGGGAAAGCACAGCGAGTTAAGCGACGGTTTATAACGTCACGGGAAACTCCATCTGTAGAACCGAATGGTGAGGCAGAAAAACGGCTCAAAATAACCCAGAAGTGCTGAAAAAGGTTGTTAGTACATATCAGGCTAATCCCACCAGGTCGACTCGACATGTTGCAGCTACAGCTGGTACATCGCAATCAACTGTAATGCGATATAAGCGATGTCAAGGATTAAGGACCTACAAACGGTAAAAAGTACCTGACCGGTCGGAAGCAAAGGAAAAATAGCGAAGACGCGAGCTTTATGACAATTACCTAACCGAATTCGAATGAGACTTACTGTAAGGCGGACTTTAGCCAATTGCCTGGGAATGCCCATTTCCCAACAAAGAATAGGGATGCAACACCCAGAAACTACTCTGAAGTAAAATATATCAAATTTCCAAAACACTTCAGGGTTTGGCAAGCTCTAATTCAACCATCTGCGGTCTACGGAGCAAGGCGTTCATTACGACAGGAATAATTAACTCCAGATTTTATATAGAAGAATGCCTGCAAAAACGAACCGTTTGGTTTTGGCCAGACCTAGTCACAAGTCATTACTCCAGGTCAACTATGGAATGGTATAAATAAAATAATGTCACAGTGGTCCCAAAAGAGGCGAATCCTCCCAACTGCCCGGAACTTCGGCCTACTGAAAGATATTGGGCTACAATGAAGCAAACCCTAAGAAAAACAAAGAAAGTTTCCAAAAATTATGTAGAATTCCGAAATCCATGGAATCAAGCATATGCAGTAGTCACCGAACGTACTGCCCAGTCTCTAACTAAGAACGTTAAGAAAAATGTTAAACAATTTTGCAACTGCTATTATAATTTGAATTAATTTTTGTGTGAACTATATGAGTGAAATCGGACTATTGGTTGGTTCACCCCTTACTTGTTTGCTCTAGTTTTGTATACATAAATTCTCTGCATATCGCCATCATCAAATGTTTTCCAATTTTGAATATACTTATGTGTTCGACTTTATTACTTAACATTTCCATTTGCCGTCATACATTTTGCAATAACTAATCATCACCCTGTTCCATATTATAGTCTAAATAGAGAATATTCTTGCTTTATTTTTATGATAGTGGAAATCACACTTAACTCACTAATTTGTTAGCGTAAGTGACATGACCGACGATCATTTGACCGTCTGCATAATATAACCCTAAGCACGGGTAATCAAGATTATGGAAATCATTTTGCCAAATTTTTTAGTTTATTTTTCCACATTTTGGAAATTATTTTGCCTACGAGTATTTTGTATTCAGCCTAATTTGGAAATCACTTGGACTGTTGGGAAATCATTTGGCTTTGATTTTGGTCATCAAAACAATTAACCATTATTAAAAAATATTATGAAATATGAAACTTTATAATACAAACTAATTCCATGCGGATTTAAATGACATTTTGTGTTTTAAAATCCAATCATTTAAGATTGATTTTCTCTATGATTTTCTCTTTAAGCGCGTTCATTGGAATTCAAGATATTTCAATAAGAAAAAAGTGCTTTGTTATCCAATTTTTGGGTCTCCCCTAAATTAGTGCCTTGGATTTTAAACTTTTCATTCAAAATTTGTCATTGCCAAAATGTTTTATTCTTGCCTGGTTTGTGAATTGCAGCACAGCGATTTTTCAACTTTTCCAAATAACACACAATTATTATTTTATTTATTTATTTTTTTTTTTTAAATATGCCAAAGTCTGGAAATGTTTTATTCTTGCCTGGTTTGTGAATTGCGGCACAGCGATTTTTCAACTTTTCCAAATAAAACGCAATTTTTTTTAAATTTTTTTTATTTTGTTTTGTATTTTAAATATGCCAAAGACTGGAAATGTTTTATTCTTGCCTGAGTTGTGAATTGCAGCACAGCGATTTTTCAACTTTTCCAAATAACACACAATTATTATTTTATTTATTTATTTTTTTTTTTAAATTTGCCAAAGACTGGAAATGTTTTATTCTTGTCTGGTTTGTGAATTGCAGCACAGCGATTTTTCAACTTTTCCAAATAAATCGCAATTATTTTTTTATTTTTTTTTTTTTTAAATATGCCAAAGTCTGGAAATGTTTTATTCTTGCCTGGTTTGTGAATTGCGGCCCAGCGATTTTTCAACTTTTCCAAATAAAACGCAATTTTTTTTAAATTTTTTTTATTTTGTTTTGTATTTTAAATATGCCAAAGACTGGAAATGTTTTATTCTTGCCTGAGTTGCGAATTGCAGCACAGCGATTTTTCAACTTTTTCAAATAAACGCAATTTTTTTAAAATTTTTTTTTTTTTTTTTTTTTTTAAATATACCAAAGTCTTGAAATGTTTTATTCTTGCCTGGTTTGTGAATTGCGGCACAGCGATTTTTCAACTTTTCCAAATAAAACACAATTTTTTTAAAATTTTTTTTATTTTTTTTTGTATTTTAAATATGCCAAAGACTGGAAATGTTTTATTCTTGCCTGAGTTGCGAATTGCAGCACAGCGATTTTTCAACTTTTCCAAATAAAACGCAATTAATATTTTATTTTTTTTTTTAAATATGCCAAAGTCTGGAAATGTTTTATTCTTCCCTGGTTTGTGAATTGCAGCACAGCGATTTTTCAACTTTTTCAAATAAAACGCAAATTTTTTTTTTTTTTTTTTTTTATTTAAATATTGTTTTTTTTCAGAAATTTAAATTACATTTTTGCTTGTTAATTTAATTTCAGCATTCATATATTTTATTTTTCAGTTTTTTGCTTTCCTTTGCAATAATTTTGTTGTTTTTGCTTCTTTGTTTTTTAATTTACAATTTCTCAATTTTTTAATAAATTTCTTCTAACATGAAAATGGCTGCTAATTAAATTTTTTTTATATATAATTAATTTATCAATTAAATGCAATTCAACGCATATTTTTCGGTTCGCTATTAAATTTTTGTTGCTGTGGGTTTTTTGGTTTTGGTTTTTTTTTTACACTGAAAACAATTTTATAACAATTTTTTTGTATATAGGTATTATATTTTTCTTTTGCTGTTTAATTAAACTTTGTTTATGTTTTTGTATTTTTGTGTTTTTGTTTTTTTTGTTTGCTTAATGCAAATCATTATTGGCTTTAGGTTACGATGTTTTTCATATTTCGGCTGCTCTAGAGTTAATAATAATAATAAAGCTGCGCCAATTCGTTTTAACAAATATACTTTAGTAAATGTTCTTTTGTTTATTGCATTTTAACAATAAATTATTAAATCATTAATTTCTGCTTAATGTTTTTTCATCGCAACAATTTCCGATTCCATGCTAATTAATTAATTAACTTAATTTGTTGTGTATTTTTAAATTTTTATTAATATATTTTTTATTTTTTTTTTTAAGTTTTTTCCTTCACCTAATTATTATTCAACAAGAAAAAATATGTTCGGGTAAAATTAAAACTGTTCTGTTTTTTTCTATTTTCAATTACTGAAGTTACGAAAAACAAATTAGTTGTAAAAAAATTGTAAAATCTACAAACTAAATTGTTATAATTCTACAAGTAAATTCTAGGTAAATTTAAATTTAAAATTTTACATTTTATTTTTATTTTTATAATTATTCAGTAGGCAAGTACATATTTCTTTGTTTTGAGGGAAGTTCAATGGTAAAGTGGGGGAGGAAGTTTTCGTAGAGAAAAAGGCACAGAAGAAATTATTATTTTTTCATATAAATATATTATAAATATATTTTTGTTTTGTTGTTTTTTGTTTTTTTTTTTTTTGTTTGAGAAAATCATAACATTGTAAAATTGACAGTGTTTTTATATATTTTCTGTTTGTGTTTTATAAGTTATTTTTTTTTTTTTGCTTTTGTTCTTGTTTTATTTTGTAATTTAAAATATTTTCTTTTCTATACAATTCGTTGATAGTACTAAGGTTTTGTTTGTTAGATTAAAATTAAATTTAGTAAGTAACACTATGCTACGTAATTATTATAATAGATTTTTCTTTTATTATTTCTTTGTTGTTAAAAAGTTTAGAAAAGGCATAGTGTTTTTTTTTGTTTTGTTTTTTGTTTTCTGTATTTTTAAAGAGAAATTTACATATGAACAGTTGAATTGTTTATATTACCATATTACTACTCTCTAATTTAAATAGTACTATTTAACCACAATCTTCTTCAAATTCACATACATGCAGTTTATAGTTTTATTGATTTTTTTTGGTTTGTTGAACAATTTTTAAGTATACTAAATACATAACACGAATTTCGACTTTGAACAATGTGTTTATCTGAGACACTCGTATATACAAGATAGTGGGCTAAGTAGATGGAAAATAAATGTATTGGGACCTTGGAAGTTTCATGTGCAATTAGAATAGCGGGAGTTTCTCATGGCAATCAACTTTTCTACTTTCTGAAGATGTTCAAGAATTGGGCCAACCTTTTCCTAAAAAACCCCTTTGGCATTGCATTGCCAAGAAACAAACCCAATTGCTCACCGCTTTTGTGTATAATAAACTTAATCAATAGCCACATGGGTGGCCCGTAAAGTATATACATATAAATAATTAGTTATATTTTTCTGGTAGGATAGGTGCAGAATGAAATACATATTTTGATGCCGAACGTAGCGATGCCGACAAAAACCCGAAGAGGATAATTTTTTTTCAGGACTGGAACTGGAAAGATACTCTTGAGACCATTATGACTCAAAGCTAAGGGTAAATCCATATTTTGAGTGGGGGATCCAGAAAAATGACGCAAAAAACTTATTGCAGGAAAATCATTAATGAAATCGAAATCATAACCGAACGGGTAACCGTTTTAAATCATTTAATTTTTCAAAACCCAAACCGAAACTGATATTTTCATCTAAAAAATAATGAAATGTATTCAAACATTAAAACCGGTTGAATTGTTTACATTATTATTACCTAAATTAAATAGTTCTGAGAGAATTTTTCTTGATCATTGTTATAAAGAGACCTGTTTTCCGGTCGCTGTGGCGTAGTGGTAGTGCGTTGGACTGCTACGCAGAGTGTCCGGGGTTCGAATCTCGGCACAGGCAAAATCAAAAAGTAGAAAAAATAATTTTTTTACACGGCACCACCTCTTGGCAGGCAATGGCAAACCTACAAGAGTACAAATTGCTATGAAAAGCTTTTCACTTCGCCGTTCGGATTCGGCATTAAACTGTAGGTCCCTTCCATTCATGTACAAATATAACACGCACAACATGAGTGGATACGAAAAGCTCGGCCTAGGCCCTCCATGGGCTGTTGTGCCATTAAACGTAAAGTAAGTTTTTCCTATAAGTATTACAAAATTTATTCAATTTGAATTTAACGCCAGTAGGCGACGATTGAAGCCGATTTCAGCGCCGCTCATCGGCGATGTTTTATCCAGAATGTCCGGCAACACTGTTTGTGCATAATTGTTGGACGATTTTCTAACCTACAAAGTAAAAAATACATTGTCTTCCTTTACTTTCAAATTTTTATCGTGATAAATGTAAAATTTCAGGTCTATTGATTCTTTTTCATCGGTTTCACAAAATACTGAGAGTAAGAGACAATCCATGTCGGCATTTATTTGAATATTGTGCTGGAACAAAAAGAAGTATATGTACAATCAAAAACGACGGTGTGAAGAGCAGTGCCGCCCAGGGATGCAAGTAAGTTTGCAAACCAAAGAAGATTACTAGATATTTAGCAATTAATCTTATGTGTGATTTTCAAACTTATCAAGAGATTAAATTTCCTTCAAATACCTTAACCGGAACGAAATCAAAACCCGAAAACGAAACTGAAGTACGACGGAACTGAAACTGAAACGCTATATTGCTATTTTGATTCGGTTTCAATCCTTGGTGGAAAACTTTTAGAATACAATGTCTCACAATGAGCCTTCTTATTCTTCTTTTAATGGCACAACAGCCCATGGAGAGCCTAAGCCGAGCTTTTCGCTTCCACTCATGTTGTGCGTGTTATATTTGTACATGAGTGGAAGGGACCTACAGTTTTATACCGAATCCGAACGGCGAAGTGAAAAGCTTTTCATAGGCAATTTTTACTCTTATTGCCTGCCAAAAAGTGGTGCTGTGTAGAAAAATTATTTTTACATTGTTTTTTTTATTTTGCCTGGACCGAGATTTGAACTCCGGACACTCTGCGTAGCATTCCAACGCATTACCACTACACCCCAGCGACCACCCATGAGCCATTCGCATGAATAAGTTCGGTTTCATAAATAACCAGGCTACATACAATCGAAAGATAAAACAATCATACTCCTTTCAGCAACTAATCATTTGTACATATGTAGATGATTGGAAAAGGTAAGCTTAAAAGGGCCAACTTCCAATTTTTTCTCGAATTCTTTATACTCTGCCAATTAACACATAAGGAACAATTTTTCTCTTTACTCTGCTTCAACTTTCAAAATTAGAAACGACAAAAACTTATTACTTTGAAAAATATATTGCTTAAAAATATATTTTTCATATTGTGTTAAAGAAAGATAAAGAGTGAAAAATTTTGTTTTTTTGGTTTTGAAATTGCTCACGTATGAATTTTGTGAAACGTCACATTTTGGTGGGTTGCTATGGTAAAAAAATTGCTGACCTTTGGCATAAAGCTAATCATTTGGCCACGCTTTAAAGAAATCTCTGAGTATCGTCGTCAGTCAATCGGGCAAACATGTTCGTAGACGTAGGCTAACACTTGGAGATGCCACGAATTTATAGAATTGTGAGGTAAAAGTTGAACTAAATGATGAGAATTGTGGCAAACGTAAACCATTTGAGACAACTGTAATGGCCATATTCCTATTAGGAATTAAAAGAGTTACTATTAGCTGCGTTTTATTCGCATAGTAGTTAATTATGTGCGAATAAAACGATAAAGTTGTTAAATCTCTTTTTCTTTGTTGTATTAGTATTCACAATGAAACAGCTCAATAGCATTGACAGTTGGATGTGATCTACCAGCACATAGCACGTACACGCATTTCACTTCTTTATTATATAGTATGTGTGAACTCGTTTTTGTGCACCATATATGGTAACATTTTAAATTTCGTACGAAATACCTCGCGCTAACAAACAAAGAGTCACGTTGTCTTGGACAAAATTTCACTGTTGACAATTAAAATCCAGCATTAACAGCTTCCAGCTTTAATATCAAGTGTAGATTAACTCTTGCCGACAGGTGTTACTACGGGCTCAGTAGGCAATTGAGAAGAGGCAGAGCCCTCCTCAACTGACGAAAATCATGTTCTATAAATCCATCATCTTTCCCGTCCTAATGAATGGCACTGAAACCTGGTCATTGAACACCAATAATGAGAAGCTGTTCAGAGCGTTCGAGAGGAAGATACTCCGTAAGATCTATGGTCCAATGTGCGTGGACGACGTGTATCGAATAAACCATGAGCTGTACGCTGGCTAGGTTATGTTGAGCGAATGAAAAAAGGCGCTCTGGCTAGAAGAGTGTTTTATTCGAGCCACAGTGGAGAAACACGCAGAAGAGTACGTCCTAATATCCGTTGGAAAGACCAGGTACAGGGTGTCCGAAAAGCACTAGGTCTTATCAAGTGGCGTAAGCTCGCGTACAGAACTGCAACTGGCGATGCCTTATCGAGGCGGCCAAGATCGATCATCGGCTGTAGTGCCAGCTAAGTAAATCAGTATAACATTTTAAATCTATTTTTAGTTCACTACTTTTATTCGGCAATAATTTTGAAATATTTTTTCGCACACTGTACTTCTTTAATTAACAACAGTTCACCAGGGATGTTAATTAACATGATAGCTACACATAACAGCTATAAATAAACGCGTCATCTCTGGAAAAAAAAATTTTCCCCACACAATTGTCATTGCTTCTTTTTCTTTTAATGGCACAACAGCCCATGGAGGTCCTAACTAGGCCGAGCTTTTCGCATTCATTCCAGTTGTGCGTGTTATATTTGTACATGAATGGAAGGGACCTATATTTTTATGCCGAATCCGAACGAATCCGAAGTGAAAAGTTTTTCTTGAGCAATTTTTACTCTTTACTCTTGTGCCAAGAAGTGGTGCCGTTTAGAAAAATTGTTTTTTCTACTTTTTGATTTTGCATGTGCCGAGATTAGAACCTCGGAACTAGCAGAGTAGTTATACATAAATAGGAGCGAGTGGCGAATAAAACGAAGCTATTATAACTTGCGAATGAATGTATTGGTTGTCCTATTTCAAAATAAATTCATTGCATTATTCTTTCACGAATAAATCAAAAGAATACTTCTGTCAATATTTATTCGTTTTTGCATTCTTCATCAAATATTCTTCAATCGTAAAACGAATGAGCTGTGGAAAATGTATTTTATATCATCATGAATGTATGCAAATCGAGCTGGAAATTTATTATAAAAAATTGAAAATAAAAATGGTTTTGCAAAAATAATAGTTTTCTCTCAGATTTATTAAATGTGAACTTCATTCTAAATAAATACATACATACATAGATTTTATAAAATAACTTTGCTTTATGTTTTTCGAGTTTATAAAAGGTGGGCGTGGCTTTTAAAGAATATCGTCCAGTTTGCCTAAAGGTCTCAAAACCTGACCATTTCGCTAAGCTTTGTAAAAGCAGTAGCACAAAATTTTCACCATATTACGTGTTTAAGTTATTGGAAAATCTTGGGCGATATGCTTTTTCCACTTTTTATAAAACCGAAATCACAAACAAAAGAATGAACTCAAATTTAAGTAAGAGAAGAAAAAGTAAATCTTCATTTTCGACAAAACATTCTTATACATTTCTATTTATATAATATTTTTCCAGATCGATATTTAGATTTTGAAAGCTTTGAAGACATCAGGAACTTTCTGAATTCAATATTTAAGAGATTCAATATTTTTTAAGAAAATCATAGACTTAGCCCAACGAACGAAAATTATTATTTGATTTTTGTTGAATTTTTGGTTTCAATACTTTACATAAATGCATAATTTCGCTATAATTTCAATAAGTATTTTCATTATACAATATAATAGTTTTTTTCATACAATTGTCTATAGTTTCTACAAATATAATATAAATTATTGTATTATAATATAATCTAGTAATTCTGGCTGTTGCATTTTAAATTTTATAGTTGTAACAATTCTCTGTAAAATACAAAAATACCTGTTTTCTTTTCTGTTTTTATTTTATTTGGGGATTTTCTCTGTTTTTGTTTTTTTATTGTTCGGTTCTACATAATTTTAACACATGTCTACATTGTAATTATATATATATTTTTGCTATATTTTAATGTTTGTTTTTGGCATTTTTTGTTTGAAATATCTGAGAGGTACTGTAGTAAGGAGTAGGATTTCAACAGGTGTGGCAATGATATAATTCATTGGCAGGATGTATTATCTACAGAATATTCATTTACATTTAAAACCAAGAAAATAAATTGAGATCGCTAGTTGGCTGCAAGACTATAACAACTCAAAATAACAATAATTTTGAGAAAAATGCATTTAAAAAAGCACCGGGAATTGGTCAATAAAACACAAATTTTAAATTTATTGTATCGCCTTCAAAGTAGACCTTTTTCGACCGATCCAATTATCAAAACATTTGTCCATCACATTTTCCGAAATTTACTTAAAACGGGTGCCTCGAAGTGGTAATTTGAGTTTTGGAAAGAGAAAAAAGTCAGCCGGAACCATACCAGGTGATGATATTTGCTGAGTTTTCGTCCAGAAATTCGTTTACAATGATAGCATTGTGAGATGGTGCGTGGTGGTAAATCCATGAGTTTGCTTTCCACAAACTTGGCCTTCCTCGACGAAATTGCTTTCTCAAACGACGCATAACGCCCAAATAACCGTCTGACGATTTTTCGTCACCATTTCCTTCACTTTATTGATCTTAACTTCTGTTGAAGACGTTGTAAACAAACTGAAGGACAGTGGTGCCAGCTTAGTGATAAAAAGAATTTGGACAATCTTTAAGTGGTTTTCCTAAATTATCACTTTCCGGTACTTTTTTTTATTGATAAAAGTATAGAAATGGAAAACAAAATTAAAATGAAATTAATGTGTGAGTGTGTGTTGAGAAACCCAATAATAAAATAAAAATTATAAATCGATATTTCATTCTTTCTTTCCCTTGTTGAAAATTACAACTAGGGTACTTTACTACAACAGCCCCTTTGTGTCGCCCTTTGAAAACTCGGCAATCAAAATAGTTTTCTCGAAATAAGCGAAAATCAAATGCCAAAGCATCACAAAGCTGAGCGATGATTCGCAGTTTGCTTTTCGTTTGCACATCGATAACTTTCGCGATACAATTTGGAACATGTGATATCGTCAAAGTTTACACAGTTCCATCGAGGAATGCATGACTTTGTAAAGTTGCTTTGCAGCGAAATTAAATAAAATATCGCGCTAAAACTCCATGTCAGCAAAAAGGCAAAAATTCCTTTAAGTGGGCTTTTTAAATGATCATTAATTTAACATACCGAAACGTGGAGATCTATTTAATACATACATATACAAAGCACGTTTTATAGGCTTTGCATTTTTTAGGGTTATGGCATAAAAATTTGCGTATTTTGTGTAGCTTTATGCAAAACGATCCAAATCTATGGAAACAATGTGTGCGGAGTATAATGATTTCAATATGTTTCGAGAATTAGTTGCCGTTCTTTTTGACTATTCTGGCGGTCTACTCAGCAGTGAAGGAGAGCAAGCATCTTTAAACAGGAAGTTTCATGAACGACTTAACAAAGTGAACTCTGATTGTAATTAAGGGAAATATTAACTCTAAATCACGATTTCACCTATTTACATATATCACGTTGATACTTTTTAACCTGAAGCCCTTATTGGAGTTTTCCACGTTGGAGCTTTTAAATAATTGTTTTTTTATTTTTTTTTTTTAAGGCGCGTTGCCAGATTGTGTCGTAGGTTTCTTTACTTGCGTTATATTCCGTCATTTATGTTTAAACACATTTTTCCAAAAGTATTTCGACTAGAATTATTTATCGGAGTATCGGACTATTTTTTTTTATGTTCAGCAGACATGTTGGTAGGTTGGTACAAAATCTTTATTGAAAATTTTAATAGCCTTTATTAGCTCAAATAAAAAAAATTCTCGTAAAAAATTTGGATTTTTAAAAATCATTCCAAATTGAGACATTTCACAATATCCAAAAAACCTTTTGTCCTAAACCTAGCGATTAAAAACATACATACATAAGTATGTCGCTTTTCTGTTTCAGGCAACATATGGTAAGTGGCAAAAGTCATACTACCCAATTGACTGTAACTTTTTTGAATAGGCGCGGACGTACGCGTACAAAGTTGATTAACAGATTTAACACACCTGCTATCGTGATTATAAGTAGCTTTAAAAAAGCTATGCCCAACGTCAATGTTGCAACTCTTATGCGAATGTGTTGGGTAGGTGTAAAAGCTTTTGTATTGATACTTCGGCAAACAGTACGTCGCAAAAGTAATTGTACACATTTTAAGAGCAAAGTAATACTTCATTTTCATTTTCATTTCACTTTTGTATTTTTTTATTGCGAATGAGATCAGAAACATGGTGATCGGTCATCCTGTGTCGGTATTTACTTAATAATATTTTCACGGTAGAAAATGCTGACTCACAACTATACATAGACCTGAATATAGAATACATGTAATTGTAATTTTCGACCTTAGGATACTTATCACCTCTTATTTGCTTCCAAAAATGTTCACCAGTTTCTGAGAGAAGTAGAAAATCTACTCTCATTTGTCCTAATTCTTCCTGAAGCTCAATTTTTTGTTCTAATAAAATCACATTCCCAATCGTTGTTAAACATTTTGTAGCGCACTGTATATTGTATTGCTTTGTAATTTCCGTATAGCACCCGCTCGCATGAAGTCTATATACCGAGTGATCAACAGTCGCAACACAAAACCGATTGCAAGCATTGCACGATTGCTTGCTAGCATGACACGATCTGCCGTGTATGTGCAAAAGCTCATAAGCTCAATATGTGTACATGTGAAAGTACAAATGCTGTTTTCATTCGCTAGCTCAAGGTCTGGTCATATCAGCTTTAAACACCGAATACTAAAAATGTATATCTCATATATGTAGTTTTGTCTATTGTACTTAGTTATACGGAGTGCGTCGAATAAAATTGTCTGGTACAAAAATGATGAGATGTTTTGAACCAGTACTTAGTCCGATTATTTTAAACTAAAGTATTTTGCTAATTATTTTTAGATTAAAAAAATAAAAACAAGATTAGTTTTACACAAATTAATAGTTTTTAATAAAAAGTTTTAATTTTTCAGGAACCCCTTTCAATAATGTTTTTATGGTAGTGTCCGACACCCTCACAGCTGCTGCAGACCACTTTCTTTTGAAATTTTGAAGGTCTTTGGCCACTTTTTTTTGTTACCTTCATCTCCCTTTTTACTAAAGCCCAGTACCTTAGTTCTGGACAGTTTGGTGGATTGGCTTCTCTAGGCACTAAAATCATTTCATTCCGTTGGAACCTCTCTAAGGCCGTTTTGCTGTAGTGACATGAAGCGAGGTCAGGCCAAAAAAACGTGGACACTTCATGTTGGCGTAAAAATGGAAGCAATCTCTTTTGCAAGCATTCCTTCAAATATATTTCGCCGTTGATTGTACCCGATGTCACGAATGTGCTGCTCCTTTTGCCACAACTACAAATTGCCTGCCAAATAAGGAATTTCTTTGGGAATTTTATAATTTTTTTGGCTTTGGATTTTTCAGCGACATTTCCTCGAGAATCAGCTGGCCATGTAGCTGGGAAAAGTCCGCTAAAACATAAGTTTCATCGTCCATTATGCAGCATTCAAATTTCTTGACAAAATATATCGGCTCACCATTTTCGCTCGTTGTTTTTGCGGTTTCATTCTTCACGGCGTTTCTATCCGGAACTTTTTGAACTTTGTACGTCCTCAGTCCAGCTTCCTTCTTAGTCCTGCGCACGAAAGATTCTGAGCAATCAGCCTTCCCCGCCAATTTCCTTCCCGAAATGTTTGCATCTCTCTTTAAAATGATCACAACGTTCTTCGCCTTCTCACAGTCATGTGGCCCCTTCTTTTTACCAGAACCTTTCTTCCGATCAATACGCAGTTCTTCCTTAAAACGTTTAATAACGCGAGAAATGATTTTAGGGTTAACCCTTACCTCTTTGGCAATTTTTTTGAATGACCAGTGAGGTTGCTTTTGAAAAATTTTAATAATATTTTCTCGCACTTCCAATTCGTTTGCCATTTTCGCGTTAAATAAATTTTTATTGACTTTAACTGACACATAATATTTTCTGACATTTAATTCAAAGCTACTAAGATACAAATTTTTGATTTTGAATCTTTCAATAGCACAGTATGGGAAGAAATGTAACGGACAATTTTATTTGACGCAGTCCTTATGTAAAAACCGAAAGAATAGTTTTGATAATTCTATAGCTACAACTGGTATATGTAATTGTTGTGATTTTCTTAAACGCACAAATTGTAGCGGAAACATTGAATCACCATTAAAATACCATACGTGATGGGGAAAAAGCTTATTTTAATTCAAGAGGTGGCTTAAAGTTCAAATTAACCAACAAATTTCAAATGTACATATTTCAACTACGAGTATTAGATATAGTTCCATTTTTACTTTAACGTTTTATTACCCTCAAATACATGCATATCGTCGTAGGTGATTGGGGAAGTACCTAGGAAATCTGTGTGCCCATTGGGGCCAATAATTAATCCAGTTATACATATGTGAAGCAATTTCACTTCATCTTGAACCACGATGTTCTGTTGATGAAACTTTTAAGTGGCGAAAAGTCATCAGTTCCCGAATCCAGTTCTCCGGACAGGCTGTTTCCTGAGAAACGAAGCCGTAGTTCAATTAAGTCAAATCTAAATTCATCAGATTGATTGCCAACCCATAAGTAACGACCAGACACTTTAAGATGAATTCATTTAAAAGGTCATGGTTTGTTTAAGAACTGAAAATTTCAATAGCATTAATAAATCAATAATAAAAATAATAAAAAATAGAATCAAAGAGTATTTTCTATTATTTAGATTGTCATTTGTGAAAAGTTATTTATTTTTTTTTTTTTTTGTAGGTATTTTATCTCGTTTATTATAGGTATATAAGTAAATAAATGAAATTATACAGATTTCTAGAGGATTTCAAAGAAAGAAAATGGATAAAAAGTATTGGTTATAAAGGGAAAAGTTAAAGTTAAGCCAAATAGTCTGAATATACATACAAACATTTCTGCAATTGTGGTACTTAGTAAATATTTGTTAATTTGTTTTTTGTTTGTTTTACATATATAGTAATTTTATTTAAATTTAAGTATTGTAATTTACTTTAACAGCACTGCATGCAAATTCTACTATACACATACATACACACATACATGCATATGTATGAATGTATATATTTACCATATATATATATATTGTATATATATACTCGTATATACTAACTAAGCTTACATACATCGACTTTTGTATTATATATTAAATTCTAGGCTACCTTCTGACTCATCATTAGGAAGTTCTGTTTAAAATCTTTACACCACCAGACTTAAGCTAACAATTGTTTGTTGTGTAATATTTTAACCTACGATTACAGAAGTTTACATAGTAAATTTTCAATTATTCTTCCGGCTTTGCTCTTTCTGTTGTTGTTTTATACTTTTTTATTTTTTTGTTTTATAGTTAATCACAGAGTTGATGATTTACAATACATAGTTGATTTAACAGTACTTTCGTTTTTGTTTTTGTTTTTTTCATTACATATTTCGGTTTTGGCTTGGTTTTTCACTTTAAACAAATACAGGATAATGCAATCAAATTAGAACTAAGACTAGGTAATTATGAATATTTTATGAAAACCTTAGTATACGCTGAATTTTTAGGTATTTGTGTTTCTTTTTCATCTTAGTTTTGAGTTACAGAGTTGCATTCAAATGCATGTTTCACATTAGAAAATTCCCTAAAGTTTACAATAGTACAATATTATCTTGAAATAAAGTGTGATTGTGAGGTGTTGGAGTTGGTGATTTGTTGGTGTCTGTGTGTAAGAGGGTGTAGGAAGCTCTTGTATTGTTTGGTTGTTTCTTTGTTCAGCCATCAGTTGAGGACTGTGGCGATTTCACTAGTAGCAGTTCTTTGTAATCGGAATCCTCGTTGCCGCTATTGTCGCGCTGATCTACGCGTCTGCGTTCCGATATGATGCGCATTATGTCGGCTGAGTCTGATTTACTTAATCCTTCACCAATCTCAATGGCAGATGAGCCTGCACCACTTGCACAGCCAGCGCTGCCATTCAGCTCGCTTTTCATCATTCGTTCACTAACCGTTTGTCTGGCACTGCCACTGCCACTGCCATTGCCATTGCCGCTGCGACTGCTTTCGATTACCACCGGCAGCAGTAACGTGCTCTCATCCATATCAGGGTCTTCTTCGAGCGCTTGCTGCTTGAAGAGTTGCTTTGTGCTGCCACTGCGACTGCGTGGTGGCATACTGCGTGGAACTGATAAGAGACTGTTGCGTTGCGGTCCCATATAACTTTGATCGGTTGAAAGCGAACGTCCATATGGACGTCGAACTGTTGGTGGTAGCTGCTCAGCGAGCGCTACTTTTGCTGCCACGGTCATTATATTATTGAAATTAGTTGGTGGAAGTGGCGCAGTCGATGACATTGGTTTCTCGCTAATTATGCTGGCACTCACAATGCTTGCAACATCGTTAGCCGTGCGTGGCACTTCTTCACTGCGTACACTACGCACATCGTATGTTGACGAAGGACTACCGTCCGACTCTAGACTCTCGAAAATGGTGCCTCGATGATAGTCGCCGCTATCACCCCATGGCAGCGAGTCACAACTCATACGTTTCGATTCGAGGTTACGTCGGCGAATCGCTTGCTCATCGAGTGAGCGTTCTTTGGAGAGTATGCCACGTTTGCGGAAGGCTGTTGAGGAGCGACGTCCCCGTCGACTTTGTTGTGGAATTTGCAGCTTCGCATCGAAGCTATTCTCAGCGGCAGTGGCGACAGACGACTGTAGCGAGTCCGCGCCAAGATGCGCTAGCATTTGCGGTGTAAGTGCGCCACCCATTTCCGCTAGACCGATGCCGTTCGATTGATTGAAATATTGTATTGTTTGGCGTCGACCGCTACTCACACCGCTTGCTGTGCTGGGGAATTTTTTCTCTAGCGACGGTGTACTGTAGGTGAAATTCTTGGGCAACGATTTGACTTTACCCAATTGGCGCGGTGGTGGTGGTGTTTTCATTTGCTCTTGTAGCTGTTGGCAGAGTTTTTGCTCCTGCTCGAACTCCTGCTCCCGAACGAGCTCTCGCTCAAGCTCAACTTCCATGTCCATTTCGTCTTCCATCTGTTTGTGGCTCTCCTCGAGGTGTTTCATCAATACAGCCACGACGACGTTCACTAAAACGAATTGCGCCATTAGCACGAATATCACAAAGAATATTGGAGCTATAACTGAGCTGACACAGCAGTTGCGTACGCAGTGCTCGGTGTCATCACAGTTATCTCTCAGAGTGTCCTTCATGATGCCGTTCCAATTATCGCCAGTCGCTACGCGAAACAATGTGAGGAAAGCCATCCCGAAATTGGCGAAATGTGCATGTTCGCCGAGACCCTGGCAGGGGATCTCGTCGGAGCATTCCAGGCGTCCGAACAACTCCACACCCAGGGCCGCGAAGATGAAGAAGAGCAGGAAGAAAAGCAAACCCAAATTGCCGACCTGCGGCAGGGCTTGCATTACGGTGTCCAGCAGCGCGCGTATACCCTTAGCCATTTTGAGCAGCTTGAGAACACGTGCAATGCGCAGTACTCGCATCACACGTATTATTGTCGGATTGATTGGTATGAACTTGGTTTTCAGTTCTTCCAGCACAATGCCGACAACCGATAGTATCACGATGCCGACGTCCAATTGATTCCACTTTTCCTTAAGGTAGAGATGCCAGCCCAACGCGACAAATTTCATATTTGCTTCGAGTATGAAGACAGCCGTAAAGAAATAATTGAATATCTTTAGCGCATACTTTAGTGAGTCCGGCATCATGTAGTACTCCAAGGCCATGGTGACCACATTGAGGCCAATAACAGCAGCAATCGCAAGATCAAAGTATTTGGATGTGACCACACTATGCACGAACATACGTGTCGGTGAGTAGTTCGTGTAATAGGGCGGCTCATGCATGCGGCGACGTTTCTTTTCCATTTGCAAAGCGCGTTTCGCAGCACGACGTATTTTCTCTTCTTTCTCTTGCTCCTCGCGACAACGATGGAAATTCTCCACGACCACACCCACAAACATGTTCAGCACGAAGAATCCAACCAGCAAGATGAATGCAATGAAATACAATAAACGCCATTCATTATAATTGACAATGGGCTGCTGATTTACGCCGACTGCATCTAGGCCCGTGTACATGATATTAACCCAGCCATCACGTGAGCTCAGTACGAATAGAGACATGAGTGCTTTGCCCAGATCATCGAAATTATATTTACGATTAATCCATGCATAGCCCATATTTAAGCAGTCGTCCTTAGTGCGCACCATTTTCAAATCCTCGCCCTCACAATAGAAGAAGGTGCCCTTGAAGAGTTGCACGCCCAATATTCCGAATATAATGAAGAATGTGCAGCAGATAAGCACGATATTTCCGATGGGACGCAGGGACGATAAGAGCGTTTGCACGACTAGTTTGAGACCCGGGGCTCGGTTGATAACACGCAGCGGCCGTAGGGAACGAAGTAGTCGAAACACCTGCAAGTAGAAATGTGGGTGGGCATGCGATGGAAAAATTAGAATAGGTGGTTGTGGTTGTGGGTGAGTGTGTGTGCGTGATGGGAATCAATAAAAATAATTAATACTTTAGAAATAGTTGAAATTTTCAATACAGACTTAATTAATATGTACGCAACAGTAAATGAAAATTATAACGAGAAATTTATACAGCACAAGGTTAGATACATACAGAGTACAATAGATAAAATACTATATTTACAAGGATGGAAATAATATTACTGAACACACAGTTAAACATTTATGTATTGAAAAACTGTTTATACCTACTCGCTAGTTCCAAATACTGATGATTTGTATTCTATGAAGATTTGATTATAAACTAACATATACATTTACATTCGTACACACATATATCCACACATACCATGGGTTTCATTCATAGAAAAGTAATACTACTGCACATTAAATTAAATTTAAAACAATCGTCTCTGCATCGGAGTCATGCTGTCAGAGTTGTGAAACCACAGTCAAGATATTGGGAGTAAATAGTCGGAGTGGTAAGTAAGGAGTCGTAAGCTGTTGCTGCATTGAAGAAGTGCCTGATGAGAACCTGTGCGAATCTAAATATTCCGAAACTCGTTTATGGGATAACAGACAACATTGAGTCTTTCGCGCATTGAACGCAACTTTATTCGTGAGATCACACTCGGAGATTCACTGGAGATCTTTATTGAGTGTGTCATTCATAATATGCTCTTTCCTCTCAATCTCCAAAGAATTAGGGCGTTTTTGGAACAGGCATATGAATGAGAAATGGTGCTGTAATTTGCAAACGAGTGAATTGGATTCTTCGTTAATGACAGAAGGTCAGAAGACATGGTAAAGTGTAGGGGAGAGGACTGAACCCTGCGGCATTCCAGCATGAATGGCACGATCTTCCGAAACTATGCCGTCTATCACAACACGTATAGAGCGGCCGCTTAGAAAGTTCGTAATCCATCGCGCAATCAGCTTTGCTATGGGGCGATAGTTCGCAGGGTCTGTAGTCTTGCCCTTTTTTGGAACTGATTGGACATTGGCAACTTACCAACAAGGCGGAAATACACCAGTTGTGTATGAAATGTTGAGAAGATTGCGCAACGGTTGTCGCGTCAGCGTTATCGCACAAGCTCGCAATAAATACATGGGCTGGAATGTCATCGGGTCCCGAAGCCTTGAATAATTCTCTTATGCCGACGAATAATGCAATCATTAAAACATTTTTCACATGCATTTTCCGGGAATCGACTTCGCCGCGAATTCTCTTTTCTGACTTCTATCGACTGAAAACGGGTGCCTCGAAGTGGTGATTTACAGGTGAATACGATGGTTGTTCGATATTATTTATTAAGTTTTTGGCCAGAAATTCGTTCACAATGATAAACTTGTGAGATGCTACGTTGTCGTGGTGCAAAATCCATGAGTTTTTTCTTTTACTATCTCAAAAGCCGCATAACGCCCAGATAATATTCTTTACTTATCGACTGACCTTCTGGTAAGAATTCCGACCGCAAAAACAAATAAAACAGGCAACATTACCGACCAGAGCGAGGCAAATCTTTCACATCTCTATTGCTTTTGAATGCCACTATACCTCTCATATGCAAGTGCTTTTGATAAAGTCGATTCATTGTGTTTTTTTGGTGTGGTTTTTGTGATGGGACGATAGTTCGCAGGGTCTGTAGTCTTGCCCGTTTTTGTAACTGATTGGACATTGGCAACTTACTAACAAGACGGAAATACACCAGTTGTGTATGAAATGTTGAAAAGATTGCGCAACTTTTTTATATAGGACCCTCTACAGCTTTTTGTAACATTTTCAGCGACGGCGGCATACGAAATTCCATTTGCAATACAAAATTTGAAAAAAATTCTATGTTCTACGTTTTGATTCATTGAAAAATTGCAAAACACACTTGAGATGAACTGACAAAATCGAGCACTGTAAACAAACTAAATGACATATCGCACTTTAAGTCAGGATAGACGGCAGTGGTGCCAACTTAGCGACAAAAATATAATTTTTACATTAATCATTTCTATTTCCCTATACTATTTATGAATATGCATGTGAACTGTCTTTAAAGCTAAGTATACAAATTTATTGCCATTTGACCAAGAATCAAAGATTTAAATAATAAATTTACAAAATAATCTTTTCAGAATAAGGCAAAAAGGTGTGTAACTACTTTAAAATAATTGAAATACACTTGTACATAAATCGATCTACTTACACCTTATTACACCTTGTCATGCCACTCACTATGGAAGTTAATACAAAAACTTTCGAATACGGTTACAATTTAATATTCATGTATTGATGCCAGAAATACCAATTAAATGGAGACCCAGCTGGGTGTTGCTAACATTATTCGCCTGTCAACAACCCAGTACATAAGGACAATGAGTGTGACATTTTATGAATTCGATGCCAATCAAAGCTACTTAAGTTCATACATATGGTATATGGTAGTTAGCCAATTTAATTTCAACCTTGCATGTAACTATCAGCAGCGTATTCTATGCAACACAATTCACACACAAACAAGTATTTATGTTAGGCATTTACAAGTGTGTAAAATTTACACACACATACATATGTTTACATACACACACAGACACGCTCCACAAACTTACTTACCCTTAAAATCCCAAATATCCTTGGACTCGATTTACTAATCAATGACATTAATAAATCAATGATTGATATCGTAACCAAAGATCCATCCATAATATTCCAACCGGATGCAAAGTAAGCATCATGACCATAAAACATACTGGTTGCTACCACCTGTTCATCACCGAAAAGTAGAAGAATAAATAAATAAAAGGAGAGAAGGAGAGAGTTTATGGGTTAATGATATGTACATAACTGAATTTATTACAATTTAATTGCGGTTATCGGAGGAGGGCTATCTTGGATGTGGGGAAAAATGATTGGCGTTACTTTCATGTGCATATCGATAGATTCATGTAATAGTTTTCCTAGTCGATGGGAAATGTTTGAAAAGTTGAATCTTCTTGCCTCGAATATATCGTATTATGTACGTACATAGGTTATAGTATCATTAAGAATTGACATCCTAAGCTAACTTATTCTAACAATGGCTATAAATCCATCATAGACTTGCATTCTTTATCGAATGGGTCTAAACGGGCAGAAGAGATGGTCCTACCCTGTATTAGCTACTCGTTTAGTGTACCGGGTCCATATAGTAGTTTCTGCAAATAATTTCATGTTTCTATATCAGCTTTAACTAAAAATATTAACCCTTAAATGCTGACTGTATCTTAAAAGATACATCTGACTTATCACCGCTATTTTCAGTTATACCAGAAATTACTTTTATGAATAAGGCAATAAAATTTTTCTTTTGAATTTACAGAGATTTAAAACTAGAAAAATTTATTTGGGAAATTTAGATATACAGTGCCTCATAAAAGTATTCGGAATTTATGTTTTGCAAAAAAGATTTCAAAAATTCTCCATCATATGCAAGAGCTCTTAATTGAAAATAAAGTGTCTATTTTCATCAATATGTTATCTGTTATTTACACATACAAATTTTATCTAATTCAAATAAAAAATAAATTAAAATGATTTAAAAAAAAAAAAAAAAAAAAAAAATAAAAAATTTAACTAAATTCAGGTATTTTCAAATGTATTCGGAGAAAACTTTCAGATGTACCGAGTTGCATCACCCTTTAACCTTAGGACCAGTTACCGAGTACTTCCAGCCGAGATTCCCACTCCTTAACAATAATTTCCTTTAAATTTTTCTTCGATGTGAGGTGGTGTTTTCATATCGACCGCTCCAAATCTGCCCACGCTCAATTGGATTGAGATTCGGTGATTGAGGTAGTGTTTTTTAACAAATTCACTCTATTATACCTCTGTTATAAAACCACAGGCTTGCATTGTGAGTCGTATGCTTCGGATCGATATATTGCTGAAATATAAAATGATCCGAAAGTCCAAGTTTATCAGCTGGATCCTAAATATTATTTTAAAATTGTATATATATTTTGCCCGTTATAAATTGAATTTTTCCTGCGCCATTAGCACTCATGCAGCCCCATGGGCATGTGTTCTTCGGATCCATTTGCGTATTAACTGTGAGCCATAATTATTAACACAATCGGCAATTTTGCAAATCCTGTTTGCAAAACTTACATACCGAAAACTTTTGTGAGGCACTGTATGTATATAAAAGTCGTTTTGTAGAGTACGTCAAGGCAAATTTTCTTAAAAACCTGGCAACGATGAGTCATGTTGCTCATCCCAGAACAGATGAAAGAGCCACACAATTCTAAAGATACAATTGGTATTTTAAGAATATCTTAAAATAAAGTTTTTTAAAAAAACAATTAATCAATACATTGTTTTTATATATTTCAAATCATATACCTGTATTTTTTTTTAATTGGATTAGCTGTCAATTTAAGGGTTAAATTGTCCTTAATGAAATTATTTTAAGAGACTTATGAGTATTCTTGTTTTGCAGAAGCTCAGTTACAGTTGAAAAGTTCAATATATTGAGGTTTTTGAAGCTTATAAATATGCAGTCATCACTAAGCTGGGATAAATATGTGGTTCAAAGGATTAAAAAAAGAATAGAGACTTAAAACAGCTCAAGTGTATTTTCTTGTTGGATATTTAGATATAGTGTCTTTTGAAATATTTACACCTATTTTATAGGTTATGTTCTGTAATCGAAAACTGTTAAAAGTGAAAAACGATCTATCTTCAATAAGACTACACATGGGGAAAATAAAAAAATTTGCGGTTATTCGACTCGTCCTCAAATGACCGTTAGAAATTGGCTGGGCCGTCACTTTGTAGGATGAAAATTCAACATCGGTTTTAAACTCCAAAAGATCACTATTCTGTAACCTCGCTGTGGCGTAGTAGGTAGTGCGTTGGCCTGCTACGCAGAGCGTCCGGGATTCAAATCTCGGCACAGGCTAAATCAAAAAGTAGAGAAAATAAATTTTTTTCTACACGGCACACCTCTTCCTAATTTAAGCTTTTCACTTTGTCGTCCGGATTCGGTATAAAACTGTAGATCTCTTCAATTCATGAAAAAGTATAACACGCACAACATGAGTGGATGCGAAAAGCTCGGCCTGGGCCCTCCATTGGCTGTTGGTTTTTTTTTTTTTTGGATTTTCTATATATTTTCATTTCCAAAATGTTTTAACATTTTCAAAATTTTTTTTTAATATATATGTATATTTATGTTTTTTTTAAATATATATACAGGGTGTTTTTTAGAAGTGTGGTTTTCAAGTAGAAATAAAACGCATATACTTAATTTAATGTTATGGCCAAGAATTTAGCTTTATTATAAAGATAAGGATTTGCCATTACGTTTTAAAAACGATATCGGGCAAGTGGCCGCCGCGACTGATTCGAATAAATTCCAGCAGAGAGGCCCAATTTTCGACCACTTTTTGTAGCAATTGGGACCGTATGTCAGTAATAACGCGCCGAATATTCTCTTCCATATTCTATACTTGGGCTTATCTGCGTCGATAAGCGACTTCACATAACCCCACAAAAAATAGTCCAGCGGTGTTAAATTGCACGATCTTGGAGGCCACGCCATAGGCTCACGACGCGAGATAATGCGTTCACCAAAAGTTTCCTCCAATAAATTGATTGTTAGCGCCGTCTTGTTGGAACCAAAGGTCGTCCACATCAACATCCTCCAATTCAGACACGAAAAAGTCATTAATCATGGCTTTATAGCGTTCCCAATTGACTGTAACATTATGACCGGCTTCAACTTTGAAGAAATATGGACCAATGATTTCCTCTGCCCATAGATCAGACCAAACAGTGACTTTTTGAGGATGTAACGGCGTCTTAACAATGGCTTGTGGATTATGATCACTCCAAATGCGACAATTTTGCTTATTAATGTACCCATTCAACCAAAAGTGACCTTCATCGCTTAACAAATATTTTCTTGTGATAATTGGGATCGGTGGCTTTCTCGTTTTGGGCCCATTCACCGAATAGTAAGTCTATTCATTATGAAATGGCAAACCAAAGTTAGCATAAATCAAGTGACAGCTGTCAAAAAGACCAACTCCGAAAAAAGCATTGCCAGACTGAAAACCACACTTCTAAAAAAACACCCTTTATATAGGTTATAAACGTGTTAAAATCTCCAAAACTAATTTTATTCTTCTTCATAGCGTAATGCTTCTAAAATTCCACAATTAGTCATGCATTTTGCTGGTAAGTACATATTCAACGAATTTTCTAAGAAAGACAGTGTAAATAAGGGCAAATAATTTACATTGCCTGTAGTCGCTGTGTTAAAAGAAGAAGAAGAATTTAGTTTTCTTACACCGGCACCAAAGCCTTGCAACTTGAAGTAAGTTGTTTACTTTTTACTATTTTACTGGTTCTAGATGATCTATTCCCAACTGGTGTGATAGTAAAAACTGAAAGAAATCCTTTAATTTTCATTGAATCGATATCAAATACTGCAAATTCCGGTTAAGTACCTCAGCTGAAGATGTCAGACTTTTGCGGTAATTAAGCGGGGAAGGCACTTAAAGGAGTATTTTATATATATTTAAGTATATATTTGCAGAAAAAAGTAGCAATTAGAGGAACGTAAGAGGGAAAGACACATAAGAGAGAGGTTCTTAACAGGGGGTTACTGTATCTAATGTATTAAATACTTCCTAGTCACATTGATCACTTTAGCCATCTCAGTTCCGATATCTTCGGCTTATTGATTATAGGTACACTGTATTACAGTCGATGGGAGAGCATGAGAAATAATTCATTCTCATATATCTTTCGATTAACCTATGGTAATAATAAAAACAATAAAGGAGTACACCTACTTTAACTTGGCCTAATCTGTAACAACGTAATCTCATTCAACGTACATGGAATGGCACAGCGTGTGAGATTTCAACGTAAAAGTTCATTCTACATTCTACAACAAAAGCATTACCTACCTAACTGACTACCAAGCTATGTTCCTATCTACTTATGGTACATATATGATGAATACGAGTACATACAGTATGTATGTACGAGTATGCACATCACTAATAACAATAACCCAACCGTAACTGCTGCTATTACAGACAGTTACCATAACACTATTAGCTCGGTAGTTTTCATCCACACGCTATTGCCGAGCCAATATCCGTACACCATACCCAACTAGTAAAGTAACAAGTAACAAGTAAACGAGTACCATATAATACCCAGCGAACATTGCTTAATAGTAAGACTTACCTTAACGAGCATTTCCACTGTAAATACGACTGTGAACACGTAATTGGCTGTAGCCAGGAACACTCTTTCGGTGCTATCTGGAGGGATGTTTGGTCGTTCCATTGCCAATGTTATACAATTGAGTGCAATGAACAGCAGGACAGCATTGTCGAACCACTTCTGATTAACAAACCATGTACAGATTTGACGGAACCTGTTGAATAGCAGAATAAAAATGATAATAAAAGAATGAATGCAAAAGGAGGAGAAGGAGGAGAAGGAGTATAAGGAGACGAAGGAGAAGGTTGAGGTGTATTAGTAACAGTTAAAGTAAAAACGGACGACGAAAAAGCAGTAATAGAACACAGAGTTAAACCAAATGGTGGGAAGTATGTAGAGGGAGTTAGTATATAGCTGATGCAGATTTTCTATGTCAGCTTTTGTAAGCGAAGCTGTGCTGTTTGCATGTGCATGTGTGTGCCACTGTGTCTGTGTGAATGCACAGCAGGATGTTTCTGAATTAATAGTATAGAGTATTACAGCACAGTGGATTTGTATGTCTAAAGTAGGATATGCAAGCAAGCAGGATGTTGAAGTTTTACATACGAGTATGTACATATCGTATGAAGCAATTGTTGCAAATACGAAGTTGTACTGAGCTCTCTAAACAATCGGAGAGTGCTAAAAGCTTTTCATTTCAATGCTTGACTGAATGCACACACACACACACTCTCACACACACATTCATATATTTATAGTTATGGTAGTAAATATGTACGAGTGTTGATGTAAAAATAACAATAGAAGAACGAAAACAACCAAAATTCACTTCAGTGAAGTGTAGTGCAGTTAAGCTTAGGATTATATTGGAAAGATGTGGTTTGGTAATTTTAAATGAAAACTATGGCAACCCTGTACTAGCTACAAATAACTGTATCTACAAGCAAACATACATACATAGTTCGACTCAAATTAGAGGAAATGATAATTACAGTTTGCCGCCACTATTTGATGTACATATTTAAAAAGTTACTTTCTGGAACTTTAACTAAAATTATTGTCGTTTAATACTATGCATATATGAAAGCTACATACTTATAATTTACGGCAGCTAACTTACACATACGGTTCAATGACTAATATCATCATCGATTCAGAGGTAAAACCCACTAAGTTCATATTATAGAATACTAGCTGAGCATCAACCAGCTTCGCTGCACTGCTCTGGGAAAATTTAGGTAATACACAAATTCTCGAACCAAAACATGTTCAAATACATATGTACAGGGTGCGCCATCTATTATGTCGGTATGTGAACAATGAATTAATAAAAAAAAAAAGCCGATTTTAATTTGGTTCTTTACAATTTATTTGCACTAGTTTTTCAATACAACATCAATCAATTGGCCACCGATATTCACCAAAGCAAAATGTGCCCTTTTTGATGTGGTTTTAATCACATTTTCGAGCATCTCGGGCGGTATAGCGATGATTTCAGCACGAATGTTTGCCTTGAGTTCGAAGCCAATGGTCGGAAGCTTGCTGGCGTACACTTCACTTTTCAAATAAACCCACAAAAATCAGTTCGGAGGGGTCAAATCTGGAGGTCTGGGTGGCCGGTCAATATCGCCACTTTTCATTGTTAACCATTCTAGCATTTGTTTGGCCGTATTCCAAGCGACATGGACAGTCTGTCGGCAATATTCTTTGAGTCAATTGCATTTTAAACGGAAACAAATGCAAATCATCTTTCAAAATGTGCCGCAAGGTGGTTCTATTACAGCAAAAATGCTGAGGCGGTAACGATACGACACGTGTGGGTTCTCGCTAACACTCTCTCTTACCGCTTCAACCAGTTCATTGGAAGATCTTGGGCTTTGTTGAACGTTGATGAACGTTCAACCAAATTCGAGACACCAAACGACGACTAGTGTTGTCAGACGGTGCTTGTTGGCCACCATATTTTCGACGATATGAACGTTGAGTTAACACAACTGAACGACTATTTTCAATGTACAGCGTCACTATTTCGGCGCGTTGTTTCGGTGTGAAGCGATTCATGGTTAAAATTTATCTGAATTGACGTTTCAAATCATCTTTACTCAAGTCAATCGGTTGGTAAATGTTAAAATTATTCAATGTTTACATACCAATATAAAAGATGGCGCACCCTGTGTGTAAAACATAATAAACTCTTACGAATTCTGTGATGAACAAAGCGTGATGTACACAAATGAGGGGAAAAAGTGTATAAATTTTATTGAAAAAACGATTTATCGGTTTATTTTGAAGAAACTATTAATAATTAAGAGCTCAAACAAATGAAATAAAATTCTTTTTCCACACGCTGCTCCTGGCTATAAACCTACTTACTTACTTAGCTGCCTCACAAATGACAAACGTACAATATTAAAACTTGGCTTATGGCTGTAGGCTCACTTCATTTGTGCACAAATATAACATGCGATTCGCATCCGGAAAGTTTCAGCTACGAATGAAACTGCATAAGAAAAGTTTAAGCTAGATCGCCAAATATTTAGTACCTATTGATATTGTATTGAGCTGGCAGTGGTTGCAGTGGCATGGTATACCTTATGTAGGTACTAAGTATAACGGAGAATGATGGGATTCGATGATATCGAAATGTTACGGGACGAGGTCCGAAAATTCTTCGAAAGAATAAGACACTTAACTAATGGTTTGAAAACCGAGGCCTTTTCCTGCAAGGATGAAGACGAAAATCTGGTGACAGATGTCCTCGGTATTGTGAGATAATGGAGGGAGTATAATACCGCCACTGTGGAATCTGCTGCGGATACCCCAATCACAGACGGCGTTGAAGTACCGCCGCCCGACTATGATGCAGGTGCAGAGTACACTGAGTTGCTCAGTGTGCTCTGCCCAATCCATATGAAAGGTGATTCCACGATTTGCACCAAGTTCCGTGGAATAAGCTTTCTTAATATCGCATATAAGGTTCTATCGAGCGTAAGTCCAACATCCTCTAGATATTAACACTACGCCAAATCCTGGAAAAGACCCAAGAAAAACAGATCGACACGAACCTTCTATTCGTCGATTATAAAGCCGATTGTACGCCGCAATGTATGATTTTGGTATCCCTGCAAAGCTAATCCGTCTTTGCAAAATGACACTGACCGACACCACCAGCGCAGTGATATTTAGGACAGACCGAAATACCTTGTGTCAACAAACCAAGAGTCATGGCTTCTTGGACAAAATGTCACTGTTGACAATTATGCTTTTGAAGTCGTCCAGGATTTCGTTTACCTAGGATCCAGCATTAACATCAACAATAATGTTAGCTTTGAGATCAAGCGGAGATTAACTCTTGCCAACAGGTGATACTATGGCTTTATAATATAAATGCGTTGAGACATGTATATTGACCACCAATGACGAGAAGCTATTAGGAGAGTTCAAGAGAAAGATACTCCGTGGACGACGTGTTTTGAATAAGATGGAACCATGAGCTGTATGAGCTGTACGCCAACACTGACACAGTCAAGCGTATAAAACTCCAGCGGCTTCGCTGGCTGGGTCATGTTGAGCGAATGGGAAAAAGCGCTCCTACTAGAAGGGTGTTTTATTCGAGCTACGGTGGAGGAACACGCAGAAGAGGACGTCCTAATCTCCGTTGGAAAAACCAGGTACAAGGTGACTTGACTGCCAAGACCGATCAACGGTTGTAGTGCCAGCTAATTATAAGTAAGTAAGAAAGATGGGATTCGATACTCGGCATAAATAAAGATGCTCGATGCACGGGCGGTAGCATTTCTTGGGTGGAAATGTAAAATGTCCAAGATAAATATTACATAAAAAAGCGTTTTGTTTCATGTTTGGATTCGCGATAAAACTATGTATATGACTCATTCGTTTGAAAATATAACATGCATTGCATGAATGACTGTGAGAAGCATTGGCTAGACCTTCAACGAGATATACTTAGAAACATAATAATATGTAGTTCCTTAAAACCATTCCAGCAACGCTGGAAAATAGTTGAAAAAGGATCTTTCTCTCGGAGGCATTGTAGAATATTTAGGTGATGATCTGCCCTCGCAGGGCCGTGGAGAGAAATTACTGGCCCAGGGAGAAATTAATAGGCGCATCTTACTGACGCCTTCTTTTTGGATTTCGATATGATTTTTCGAACAGCAATTTTGAAAATTCGTCAAAAATACATTTATGAATATTACTGTTAAGTAACTGCTGTTTAAAATTTCTATATATTCTGGCTTTCAAATTCCACTTAAATGATTCATAGTTTTTAGGTATCACCTTGACAAAGAGGACAGGTAAACAGACATGACTCTTTGGAAGATAGTTTTAAAAATATACAAAAACATATTAACAAACTTGGTATTGAAATTATAACCTCACAGATCCCCAAATATTTTTCAGTGACGGCAGCTGACCAAAACGTTCGGAAAATGCAAAATGCTTCAGAAGTTATATATCTAACGAAAATTTCCAAATATTACTTTCCGAAACCCTGAAACATGGGCTGTAAAAAGTCAAGGGCTGGGGGAATTCCCCCGATCTTACACCTTCTCGACAGACCTATGCTTTTAGTTATATCAGCTGCGTAATACAAGCTAGACAAGAATAATATTGAAGTAGTTTCGAGGTCCGAGTAAAACAAACAATCGACCCATCGACTGATGATGCCGCTCCAATACCAAAACAACATAAATTAAAAATATAATTTGCTTTGTCTATAACTGGTTACATAGTTAAATTTCCAAGGGTAATCGGGTATAATGGAATTGAATACAGCTTGGCGACTATTTATACAATGGTAATAGAGAGGAGAAAATATACCATACTTAAATATACTTAAACACGTATGACAGTAAAAAGATTTCGATTAAAAGTTTTTCGAGTTAAGTATGTACTCGTAATTGAAAATAGACACCAACTTCTGGGTCATTTAAATATTTACTTACTTATTATCCTCGGGAAATATATACATCGAGTATGAGTCTCGCTTTTCGATGAAATGTGTCGGTTTCAGTCGTTCAATGAGTATTTTCAATTTGGATACGCGTTCCGTATTCGGAACCATGGAATGTGGATCTTTCATTAGCTGCTGCTCTTGCTGTTGCTTGTATTCATCGTCTTTGCCGTCATACTGATGATGATCTCGCTGATAGTGACCAATGGAGTTTTTTCGTTTCTCTTTCTCTTGCATATACTGCTGCAACATATCGGGCTCATTGAGGCTTGTATACGACTTTTGCCATTTATCCAAGTCGAGCTTGGAGTTTGCATACGACATCGATTTGCGATTCGCTTCAAGATTATGCAAATTCAGGTGCGAAGTCTTGCTGAAGGCAAGCTCAAATGAGGACATACGTCGCTGCGATGAGCTGCCGTATAGTTTGGGCGGTTGATTTAAATTCTGATAAAGTTGTGAATTAAAGATACAGGCCGAGGCACGTCTACTGCCCGGTCCGCTACCGATACTCAGGGTAGTGGAGAGGCGGCGTATTGAATTTTGTGGACTGAGACGATTGGTATCTTTGTTTTTGGTTGGCTGCATGCTGCCGGCTGTGCCGGGACTAAGAAATGAATCTGAACGCATTGAACTGCCTGGTGGTCCGAGCAGGCATGAATTATCACTGCCATTGTTTAGCTGATGCTCCTCATCTTCAGCTGTTATGGTGCTGCCGTCCGATGTTTTTTTCTTCCGTTTAGAGCTGGAACGGCGAAAGCGTTTCAAGCTAGGAATACGTTGTATTACATCATTAGATGCTGCAGTCGTCGTACTGTGCACAATGACGCCATTGCCTGTTGTGACAGCAGTGGCAACGGGTAGAGATGATAACTCGTAGGAGTTGCCATGGTCACCGCATAAAACATGTACGTTTGTTGTAGTGTTGTGCGGCGATGACGATGTTGGCAATACGGCAGTTGACTGCAACGCAGCTGCTGTTGAGGAGATCGTTGGCACGTATATGGGACCTGCTGTAGTTGTGTCGGAATTTTTAGAAATATCATCTATGATTACGCTATGCATACTACTACTTAGGGCGCTAGGGAGTAAACTACTATTGCTAGGTACTAAATTACAATTGCTAATGCTAGTATTGCTTCCTAGTTGGCTGGCATTCAGTATATTCAGTGGCTTGTGCGTTAGCACCGGTGATGGTGGTATGAGATCAATCGACGGAATGCCTTCGTCGAGTGAACGCTGTCCACTGATGATGGTCGGTGGTCTTAGTAACGATGGAGAGCCGGGACTCTGTAACGGATGTAAGAGTATATTCAGAAAAAGGCTCTAAGGATGAGAATAAATATGAATAAGTATTACTTGATTGATATTCTCCGCATCTAAATCCTGTGGATTCCAATTACGAAAACTCATGCCTGTCTCCAGGGTTGTATTTGGCGAATCTTGTGGTGTGGCTGCAGTTGTTGTTATAATGGGCGGTTCACGCAGTGGCCGTATTTTAGATAGGCGTGGCGCATCGGAACGTCGATCCTTTATTGAATATGTCTGAAAAATAGGATTTATTGCATTATTTCTGCCAAATAAACACAGTTTTCTATACGAAATTCAAACTTCAAACCTTTTTTAAATTCTTTTTCTCATCGTCGGCCAATTTACCACTTGCAACGTCTCTTTCCGACAACTTTCGACTGCCGGATCCACCGACACTCCCAGTACCAGCCGACGATATCATCGCATTACTGGCCATGCATTCGTTGATTTGATAGTCTTGTGTCGGTTGCAACAATCGTTGCTTTTGCATATTATTTTTCCCTTCCAAGAGCATTAAGTCAGCAGAATCTTGCAACTGTAATGCAACATGCTTTATATTCATTCATTCATATATTCATCCATTGCGTTCGTTATTGTTCACATTTGTAATTCTCTAACTACTCTAATCGAATTTTCACGTTTCTCTGCGGTTACTTACCTTTCGTACATCTTCTGCACTGTGCCATCGGTTGCGTACCTCGTAGTAGCTTTCGTTCGTCGACGACGAATCGGCTTCGCTTCGCGATTCATCGTACATAACATCGCTGAAATTTTCGGCTAATGTTTCTTCGCGTAATTTCTTAACCAATTCACGTTGTTCGCGCTCACGACGTTCATTTCGCTGAGGGAATCAAAATTTCAAAATTAGAATTTTTTTCGCTCTCTTTTTCTCTCTAGGTGGCCTCAATTAATTTCATTCATTAAGGAGGAGCGCGTGTGGGCAATGAGCAGTTTTTCGAATTCATTCGTTAAAAATATGAGTTTATTCCACGTTTTCTTTTCAAGTGTACTTTTAAAACAAGTGAACTTTTCTTTCTAAATTTACCACATTCTCAGGATTTCGAGTGCAATTTGTGCTCTAGGGGCGTGTTGGGGAATTTTAGCGGGTGAATATGTTTTTAAATTAATTTTAATTTTGCAGTTTCTTTTTTTTTGAGAAATAAACTCATTTTATTTAATTGATTTTGAAAAACTCTTCATTAATTAGTTGTTTTTAGTACTTTTGGTTATTTTTTTAAAACTCTACCTCTGAACTGAATCCCTCAACTAAAATGGCGACCAATAAATTAAATAGCACATAATTTCCGAAGGTCATTAATGCCACAAAGTATAATGCGGCCCAATGACTTGTCTTTTCCATGCCATTGAATAAAACGACATTCCAGTCCTCTTGCGTTAGAATCTAGAAAAGGTTTCGATGCGGTTAAGTTAATGGAACATAAAATAAGAAAAATAAATCATTATTGAAATAAAAACTAAGAGAATAATCAAGTGAGAAAGGAAAGGATTTGAGTCATACAAAGAGAAAAATTACATGCTGCAACGTGAGATTTTTTTCCATTTGTTTTTGTTTAATTTGCTATAGCACGGAGTATAAATGTGGAAAGAACTTTCATGTGGTAAGAGGACTTAACTAGGGAACTTTATTGAATTTTAACCAAGCTCAGCAATTTCTTGAAAAAGAATGAATGAATCAGGACTTTTGTTTGTGTGAGAATGTTTTGAACTGGCCTGCCAAAATTGGATGAGTATGGTTTGAGAAGAAAAATTTAAAGCTCAATTTGTGAAGAAAGCTCCAAGAAAGCTTTCCCCACAATTGGTAGGCTGGGGATTTAGTTATTAAATTTCGCTCTCCACTATTTTTAATGCCAATGTGAGTAAGACTCCACTACCACTAAACGTTTAATAGTAGTTGGACTTGACTACTAATCTTGTAGTGGAAATAACACCCAACTACTACAACATGGTTAGCGGTAGTGGAAATAAAATCCCATTATCACTAAATTTTTAGTAGTAATCAATTCCAACTACCACTAAACGTTAGTGGTAGTGGAAATCAATCCCGACTACCACCAAAAGTTTAGTGCCAATGTGAGTAAGACTCTACTACCACTAAATGTTTAGCGATAGTGGAGATAAAATCCCAATACCGCTAAACTTTTAGTGGTAGTTCGGATTTATTAAATATATTCCCGGTCTAATAACCCAAACTTTCGAAGAATTCTTGGAGGCTTAAGGAGTTTAAGAAATTTCAAATCGAACATTTCATGAAGTTTAAGCCAAACATAGCAACAGGAGAGGACAAGGCGAACAACCACAAATGAAGACAGATACCAATAGAACCAAGGAACATTTGAGGGGGATAGATTAGTTTAGGAGGCTTGAATTTAAGTCCTTTAATCTACTCAAAAGTTCCATAGAATCTAAAGCAGTTTTAAATAAAGCAATTAAAATTTTACTTAAAAAATGGTATATATAATATATCCAAATCAAATAATTAAATGGAATTGATATACTTATGTACAAATGGGACACATGGACATTCTGAAGATGTCGCCAAAATCTCTGCACAGTTATTTTGTGCAACAATCACCTGGATTAAAAATGGCAAAAGGTGATATATGTTCTTTGTGACTTTTGATAAAAAAAAAACAAACACATTCTGAAGCACATACAAAATTCAGTAATTAGCCCTCAAAACCTTTGAAACCATGCACCCTCTGCATTTTTTGCAGGCAAAACTAAACAGCTTGGAAGGTTATCCATCAAAAACCGAGCTCGTTCTGTTTACTAAGAAATTTAAGGTGTTACATTTCGAAATTCTGGAACTTGACGGCATTACCTTGGAACTTCTTCTGAAGCAAATTATCTTAGTTAGAAGCGGAACATCGAAGAGAGGGGGCAAAAGCATTTTACGCATTCTATGCTTGCTTGATAACCATTTACCAAAAGTGGAATGAAACGAAAAATATAAGATATCTCAATAAACTAACTTGTGATAGTTGAACATGAGGTGCTTTGAACAAAATACTTCCAACAGGGTTGAAAATGATACTTCGTGCTCCACCGCTGGGCGAATACGTAAAGTGTACAACCGCCAAAAAGGCAATCTGACTGAGCACAACCTTCTTCTGTAGAAGAATGAAGTTTAAATTCTAATTGGAGTACTCACAGGCTTTCGTGCTATAGATGCAATGAATGGCTTGAAGATTGGAGAAGCTGCGGAAATATGGAAGAATTTGAGACTATCTTCTCTGTGAATATCCCAATCTTCAGATCTGTCGCAGACAGTCTGCTTTGAGAACTTATGGAGCTTGAGAGTGACTATTTAAAGGGACTTTATGTCGACTCTGTGGACGCTCAAACCAAGGAATGAAACCGAATCAATATACCGTTCCTGTTTCGGTTGTTCAGTCAAGAGTTTCTGTATCGGTTTCAGTTTTCCACAATCATTCGGGTTTCGGTTTAGTTCCGGTTACGATTTCGTTCCGGTTACGGTTATGAAGGAAATTTATTCACTTGATAAGTTTGACAATCACACATGATAATTATTAATTAATAAATAACTAGTAAGTAATCTTCTTTGGGTTGCAAACTTACTTGCTCTTCACACTGTCTTTTTTAGTTGTACATGTACTTTTTTTCGTTCCAGCACAATATTCAAATAAATGTCGACAAGGATTATCTCTTAATCTCATGATATGTCGCAGGTGAACAACAATCGGTAGACTATAAATTTTACTTTTATCACGATAAAAATTAGAAAGTAAAGAAAGACAACGAAAATGTTACTTTGTAGGTTAGAAAATCGTCAAACAATAATGCACAATTAGTGTTGCCAGACGTTCTGGATAAAACATCGCCGATGGCTTTCGTGGCGATGAAATCGGCTACAATCGCTGCCATACATACTGGCGTCAAATTCAAATTGAATAAATTTTGAAATGCAAGAAATAAGAACCCACACTGACCTAATATTCGATGATTCATTCAAATATACGAAGAAGAAATGATAATAAATTGTTTATAGCATAATTTTCGCCAATTGGAAAACTTCATAATTTTTGCGATTTTTTGTTTTACTCGCTCACAATGAACAACGATTTTTAATCGTTTCTATATTTTTAATCTCAATTTAATTGCAGCAAATAATTTTTTCTCTACCAACACAAATATCAAATAAGTAGAATAAAACCAAATGCTATTTTGAAAAAGCCACAAACACAACGGCAAGTAAAATAAAAACAAATACAAATATATATATTTAAAAAAAAAATAAAAAATAAAAAATAAAAAAATAATAACAATAATAAATTGCATTGAAAATTAATGAAATGAAAAGCATCGAAGCTCGAATTGTTGCTGTTATTGCTGTTAAACAAAATCGCAACAAATATAGTGCGCTATTTTAATGAGAAATATTTAAATTAAATAAAATTCACCAAACGAAAATTATTATTCGCAAACATAAAAAATCACTAATGCAAAATAATAATTATAGTAAATATGTATAATATAAATTTTTATAAACGAAACATATTAGATTTATTCGTGACATTGAAAAAATTCGTGGTGTGAATTTTTTTTAAATTAATTTTTTTAACTAAATTCAAGTTCTTTTAATAAAAATTTTAAATTGTTTTCGTTGTTGTTTGTTTTTAATTATAACAAAACGTGCCGATATTTATATTGTTATAGAGTTGGAAAATTATAGAAGAAGTTTGTCAATTCAAGTGAAAAAAATTGATTTAAAATCAAATAGCTAAAGCGCAAAATTAATTGTTAAAAGCTTTTCAAAAAATTGCAAAAAAAAAAATTTACATATTTTTAAGAAACCATGCAAAATTCTTAAAGAAAAAAAGCTATCAAATATTTGGAGTGTTGAGTTTGATTGCCTTTTATATTTTTTTGATTAGAACAGATATTTGTTTTTGTTAAGTGTGAGTTTTTGAGGGTCAATTGGGTATTTGCTTTTTTATATTGATTACATATATTGCATACTTATATGTACACACATACGCATACATAGACACAATATTTATATGTAAGCGTGAGCATTAATAGCAAATCACTCCTTTGTCCTGTGACTGCATTCACTCTCTCATTCTCCCTCCTACTTTTTCCCACATATCAATCTTCTATCCAATCAACACAATGCTCTGCATTCACAGAACTACACCCTGTGTGTTGCCTGTACCACAAAAAAAAAAGTCTTTCATAACTCAAAAAACATAAAAATCGCATTTAAACTTTTAAACTTTTTGGTAAAGACAAATACTCTTCATAAAATACAGATATGACTTTTTTACACAAGATAAAGCACTAAATAACGGTTATTCCTGTATACTTAACTTACAAAGTCCTTGTTTTTTTGTTTCATTTATGCAGAAAACGAACGAGTGAAAAGTTATAAGAAAGTTTTAAATGTTTATCTCGAACCGGAATGTGGATCGAATTATTTTTTATTATATCGATTGAATTATGCTCCGTCGAAAAACAAAAAACATATATCAACCGGCTCCTTACTTTACTTTACTTTTAATGGCATTCGGCTCCTACCGGAAGGTTATATTTAATTTGTAAAATTTATACCGTTCGGAGAATGAACGATTTGCCAAAAATAATGGTTTTGAGAAAAAAAACATTACTAGTGATGATTTTGCACCCGAATATTGATCAAGTTGCGTTCAAATACCAGGGGGATAATATTAGGGATACAAAACCCTGGTATATAAAACCGAATGAGTGATTTTACTGCTAAAAACAGTTCTTATCGAGCACGTACTCCAACGTATTGTAAATAAAACGGTGGAACGATGGAAAGCACTAAAAACAGACTATTCGCTAAAATGCTGAGTAATATGTTAGAAACGTGAAAAAATCTTTTAAAATAACTTCCGAATTGTATTTTATTAACCTATTAGCCAGCATTTTATTTTACAGCGTTATTGGGCTTATAGTTTATTTTTTTTGTTTTATTTTACAAGGTTTGAGTTTTTAAAAAACACAGTGCGGCAGCCTTCTACATTAAATCACACCTAAGCACAATTGGTGGATCATTGTGATACAACAAGGTACCGGTGCGATTTCCCTCTATTTATGGACTAGAGAACAATGAGGATTCGCTAAAGAATCTATCTATGGCCTTAATATTTATGGATGATAGCTCGGATAGACTAGTAAAACAAGGTGAGCTTAGGAGTTTTAGTCTCCTTTCTAGCAAAAGATGGCTAAACTTCACACAGGAAGTGTATGACTGTCGCCTCTCCTTTTTAGAGTCGCAACCTCGATAGAAGAAGTAATTTTGCAGCATGTCTCCCCATTACGCAATGTCCCGTGAGCACTGCAGTCATTGTGCTGATGGAGTTTATGTTAAAGTTAAGTAGTTAGTTATTGAAAATAACTTAGAACTCTGTAAATAATTTTTTTTTAAAGCAGTACTTCATTATTTCCGCAGATTTTTTTAAACAAATTTTGTTTTTGTCGCATCAAAATTCTGTATTACAAAATTCTCTTTTTCAAAATTCTGCAAAATAATTAAAAAAGGGCATCTTGATAGTGTAGAGAGTGCGTAATTTCTGTTTCTTGAATTCAATTCGCAATATTAAATCAATTGCGAGAAATGCATTTGGTTTATCGTAGACTTAGTCTGTTTCTACCTTAAGGCTTGCGTATGATGCAGTTGGACAACAACAACAATCGAACTTTAATTTGCCAAAGGAGTTCGTACTTGTGAAAGCTCAAGTGTCAATGACACACAACGGAGACCATAAAAATAGAAAAACATTATAAATAGGAGTAAATAGAAATATTAGAAAATAGAAAAATAATATATAATATAAATACTCAACCAATATTGAATTATCCAATTTAAATTTCATATTTTAAATTCACCACATTCATACTAAATGTGAATTCGCTTAATACATTTTTGAGGTACAACCCTGGTTCTATCTTTTTTCGCCTTTTTCGCCTTCAGCAAACGCAAAATATGTATGTTGCCGCGATTTCAAACGTTTAATTGTTTAATTAATTAAAATACAATTGTTACTGAGTTGTTAAATTTTGTTAATCAATAAAGATTAAAAATATTAAATTAGAAAATAGATTTAATAGATTAGGAGCAATGATGGGCACGTCATCCCATTCCATTTCTTTCCTCAAGGACTTGGGGTGACAGCTGTTCCCTACATTGAATGTCACCCGATCGTTTGTTCAAAATGTTCGTAGAGAGTTGGAAGCATCTGAAGGCAATGTGGAAAGTGTTTCCAAGCGTAAAAAAAACGTGAGATACAGTCTTAGAACAGTTTGCCTGAGGTTCGCATCTCGGCACAGACAAAATCAAAATTTGAAAAAAAAAATTTTCTACATGACACCATCTCTCGGCACCTCATCTCTCACACCTACAAGAGTAAAAATTGCCTATGAAAAGTTTTTCACTTTGCCGTTCGGATTCGGCATGAAACTGTAGGTCCCTGTAGGAACAATGATGGACACGTCATTTCCATTTCTTCCCTCAAGGACTTGAGTTTTTGGAAACAGTGGTGAGAGGCCATACGTATTCCAAAATTGGATGATTGTAAGTCCGAGAATAAGTATGATCGCATGACTCCAAACATGCTGCCACCTGGCTACTTGGATTTTAATCTTTTGGACTACTACGTATGGGGCGTTGTTGAACTCGAGACCAACAAAAATCCTCAAGGACTTCGGGTGAATGTTGTTGTGTACATTAAGGTAACAGTGGTGAAACCCTGGTTAGATATCTAATGTGGTAAGAGGCCATTCGTATTTCAACAGGCCATGATGACGCAAGATTCGATGTCTGAGAAATCACATAACCTCAATCATGTGTCCGCCTAGCTCGCGATCTTAATCCTTTGGGACTACTAGATAACACGCTTGATTCCCTAAAAGTAGCTTTTACCAGAGCAATGACGAATATGGATGCTAACGTTTCCGGCGGAGAATTGATGCTGTTACATATTGCCGCTAGAGGCGATTTTATGGAATAATTGTATTGCCCAAATGTCACTCAGCTAAGTGCCACTTGCTGTACAAATTTCACTAAAATTCACAAAATTATCCAAAAAGTATACAAATTTTTGTTTTAAAGTCAATATGCCCTCAAATATTTGTCGCACGCTGTTAACAGCGACCCTATGAAATTCGATTTATAATAAGTTAGTAGATTTTCAACTTCAACTTTCAATGTTTTTTTTTTTGCAAAATTGTGATTTAGCTAAAGTGAAAGTAAATAAAAAAATTGTACACCAATGCTAAAAATTTAATTCAATAATTTGAAGCATATAAGTTCAATTTAAATCAGTGTCGCCCAAACCAATACATAAACATGCATGCTTGTGTGTGTATCTGAAAGAGCGACAGCGCTGCTGTTTTAATAAATTGCGCAGCGAAATCTTGCTTACATGAATGCTGAAAGTCAGCTAACATGATTTGCGTTTACAAGATTGCTCTCAATTTTCGCCAAAATTCGAATTCCATTGTTCGCCAATAGTTCGTAAGCTACACGAAGAAGTTTATAGTGTACGTGTGACGACAGCATTTCGTCGGCAGAGAATATGATCCTATTCACATGTGAAGGGGAAAATGAAAATTGCCCGACACTGATTTAAATACATATAAGCTCTCGAAAATTTTTTATTTGTAGGCTATTTGTATGCAATTCAATTTGTTTGTGAAATCTTCATTCGACGAATGTATTTTAGATTGTAAGTCTGTTTTCGAATTGAACAAAGTATAAATGCTGTTAAACTTAAAAGTTTTGAAAGACTATTTGGTATCAATTTAAACGACTCTATGAAACAACTTAGTACTTAGGATTTGTGTGTTTAAAAAAGTGTAAGTTTCTATTAAAAGAGTTGACATTTGCTAGCATGTGCAGAGAGTGTGCTCTACTACTCGATTCCTATTGACCAATCAAAGTAGTTGGTTTCTTTTGAGCTTTTGAGCGAGACCAAAAACCTCTCACTCAATGTGCACAGCTGAAATATCTACTATTTTAGCACAAGTTTATGTATAACTATGTAATTCTTTACCCACTAGTGATAAAAATGTGAACGGTGTTTATAAAGGTGCGTAAAAATATATGAGTGTTTTTCAATACAAAAAATACTACACTACTTTTTGGTTTGTTTAGTAAGTAAGTGAAACAAAAAAAAATTCGTTTATATATTAAATTTAATTAAATGTAATACAAGTAGGGTACTGTAACTAAAAGTTGTAACTAAACAAAACAAAAAAGAACAAAAACGTATGAATCGTTGTTCAAATCTGATTGTAAAACTCGATTCGAAAAACGCAACGAAAAAATAAATATACGTAACATTATGAACTGAACTGTTCTCAGCTAAAAGTGTTCTTACTTGGAAAACTGTAACAGTGGCCCATAAAATGTTGTTGAAGTGTTTGCGATCACATTCACAATATGGATGTTTGTTGACTATTTCGGGACACGTACATTCACGTTCGAGTCCAGTTTCTTCGTCCATAAATTTACAAAACTTACCGCCAAATAGATACATGCCCAGTATGCTGTAGGTTTATATATATATTATATATATATATATATGTATGTATATATACGAGTACTTAGTAGTAGGTAAGTAGGTAGTAGTAGTGGTAGTAGATTTATTTCAAAAGGTTTTTATATTTATATGAAATATAATATGTTGATTGTTTGGTATACGAGTATTCATGTTCATATATAGTATATATATGTATATATATATTTTTGTTTTTGTATTTTTCTTCTTTTTTTTGTATATAAAATAGAAGTATTTAAAAGATCTTTTGTATTTGTCATTGTTTAAGGTATAAATATATATATAATTTTTTTTTTTTGGATTTTTTTGAATGAGGAAATGTTTATGGTGACTTGAACTTAGAGATTGGGATTTGCTATATAAAAATTCGTATATGCATTAATTAGGGTGAAAAACTTAAAGCGCTTTTTATGTTAGTATATACACAATATTTATAGCCTTTAGCTTTTTTTTTTAAGAATTTTCAAAACAAAAAAAAAAACGAAAAATACTTATACAATAATTCGTTTCAAACCAGTTGACAGCACAGAGCGAAAATTATAACGGTATATTATTTTCAGTGAGAGGAAAAGCGCTCGTTATGCTCGTACTTATCAACTTCTTTAAAACGCACTATTTATATAAAAGTTTATAAGTAAAATTAGAGACGATTCTGAATTTGTCATTGTTTTTTAATTTCGATTAAAATTCCTAATTAATTGTAGCGGTGAATAAAAGTTATAATAATAAAAATAAAAATAAAAAGATATATATATATATATTCTTTGGCTTATTGGGATTATGGAGAGAGTGGTGGAAACAAAGTTGGGTGAGATTAGTATTAGTAGTAGAATAGTGTGGGTAAGTAGTTTAAGTAGTAGACTCTTATGTTAAATGTAACTGGAGAGTATTTGTTAGAGTTAAGTAGAGAGTAGAGAATGTAAGTAAGTTTTGTTGTGAAGAAGAAAGTAGTTTTTTTTACATTTATATTTGTTAAGTTTTAAGAATATTTAGAAAACAATAACATAGTAGTTAGTTTAAAAAAATGTTTAATGAAATTAGCTTGACAATTTTTTTTAGCAAATACCATTCATGCAATATAAATTAAGTGCATGAGGAATATAACAATCGTGCAATTTGGGTGGGCAAAGTGTAAAATGTACTCTTCTCTTTTCTTCATGCTGTGAAGATCGCACTGCAGTGTACTCAACTAGCTCAAAAGCTTAGACAAAATATTTGTGTTAGCTCTTTTCATTTATATGCAACCTACTAGTTTTATTTTCTATGCTGATGCCCTGAGAAAAGATATCATCGATCTATCATCGATAACTTTTGAGCCTATTATTATACTAGTATGTTTTGATATAATGTCAAACTAGTTCCAAATTAGCTAGCAGCAGACTAAATTTTTTCAGGGTACTTTTTAGGTAGCTCAATTTAAACTAGTTTTATGGTATATATATATACCAGTTAAATTTGTGCTTTTCTCACCAGAAGCACCACCCTGTTTTTTTCAATGCTATGGTATTTTCGACTATTTTCATTTCGTCCCTGTGCTTTATTTTCGATTTGATGACAGTGTTAAGGTAGCTCAGTAATATTTTTCTCTTATGATGCGTGTACATTTTCTCGCTTCCTCAGGGTTTGTTTCTGAAAAACGAACTTGGACTCAATGCTTACAAGCTCCAAAAAGGCTAGTTACTTACGGATGAAAACAAGCGCGTACGTACGACCAAAGGTGTTGCATACTTCAACGTTGGGCCGCAGGAATTGTATGGGGAACAATCGTCTTCACAGATGAAATGCTATTTACTGTTGAACAGGCGCAGAACCGTCAAAATGATAGAAGCTGATCAACAGAGGCTCCTGGACCATCATTCAACATCTCCAAAATCCGCAATACATCACAGTTTGGGTTGGCAATTGCACAAATGGTAAGACATCCTTGATTTCGTGGATCGAGCAGTAAAATCAACCAAGAAGTATACCGCCGTTAAATTTTGGAGGCTGTGGTACTCTCCTGGGCCCGACAGCACGTTTACGATAATGATTGCACGTTCCAGCAAGTCTCTGCGCTAGCTCACAGAGCCAAAACTACACAAGAATGATGCAGTGCTAATTTTTCTGATTTTATCACATCGCAAGAATGGCCACAATATTGGCTGGATCTTAATATGATGGATTACAGCGTCCATTTTAGAGTCTAAAGTCATAAAAATTCAAAGTACCTGAAACAGTCGTGTCATCGTGAATGGGACCGAATAACAATGGAGGAGCTTCGGCCCATAGAAAGCATTGTATTCGTGCCAAGGGTGGCCACTTCGAAACCGGCTGAATTTATATAATATTTTTACTCATGCATTATGTTATTTTTTTCTTTGGTCTGTTTTTAGTTACAATCCGCAGCTATGACATTTTGAGGCAATTTTTGGATTCCTTGCCGAAAAAAAGAAGTTTCTTGAGGCTATGAATTTTTGATACTTCCAAGTGAAGATAAGTATTCTGCTTCGATCGAAATAAGTGATAGTCAGACGGAGCAAGATCTGGCGAATATGGCGGGTGAGCCAAAACTTCGCATTCATTATTTTCCAAATAATTTTTAACCTGAAGCCGTCCGTTGTCATGTGGGAAAAACGGTCGCATATTCAAGACGGTTTCGGCAATTGCTCTCTTTGAAAATGACAACCTTCTGATCCTACCAAATACAGAGCATTACCTGGGCACCAAAATCTCCTTTAAAAGCGTAGGGAAACGAGAATTCACTTGTTTTAATCGATAGAGTATATTCACCGTAAACTTCCAACAGGAATCGATGAGAAACCCGCTTTTTTGTGTTCTTTTATTAGGTCTGGATAATTTTTTTAAATCCAAGATTTGGGTAACAGCTCATGGAGAGCCTAGTCCGAGCTTTTCACATCAATTCATGTTTTGCGTGTTATATTATTAATACAGAACATATAAACAAGAAATAGAACCAAAGTACAAAATCATTTAAAATCATTCAAAAAATACCAAGGCGAGGGTGGCGAAGACGAAAGTGATCAAATCAAGTCGGTTGTAAACACGATTTTTGATGTTTACTCAGAATAAGCTAATTGAAATATAAGATTGATCCTTTTTCAAAAATCTATATAAATGAAAAACATTTTTAAAGTACATGAGAATTTCAAGATAATATTCTCATGAAAGTTGTTACCACAAATATTTTATCTTAATATTTTTGCATAATACAGTTCATCTGGTAACACTGAGTGCACAAGTATGTAATAGTTTAGAGTCGATGTACAATAAACTTCTTTGTTGTTGCAGTAAACTCTTTGCCAGTGGTGTTAACTCTACAGTAACTAATGTATTCTACAGTAATTTCGAGGTAATACAGTAATTTCAAAGTGTCATACAGTAATATATTCAAAATCTGCAGAAGTTTACATAGAATCGATTTTTTTTCTAAAATTTTTGTTTTAATCGACTTGTTACTGGGCGTTCTTCAGTCACTAATCTGTCAGTTTTCTCTGATGGTTTCCAATATTATATCATTTATACAAATGTTTGAAAAGAGTTTGATAAAATGTTGCATGATATTTTAATGACTAAATTAGCTAGAATCGGGTTTTAATTCTACTTTGTCTGGGGTGTTCCACAAGGTAGCATTTTGTGACTTTGTAGAACTGTTTTCTCGAACTTTTTAATGTTTATTTCATATGTTTATTTATTACATAAATAATCGAACTGTGTGGTTATTGACAGTGTTTAATTTAATCCTAATCCTTACAAGGCAACATTTTGTGACCTTGTAGAACAATTTTTTTTAACTTGTTATGGTAATGTTTATTTCGTATAATAATTTATTAAAGAATGTCATTGTTTTCAGAAATGGGGATTGTACAGCGTAAAGATTGGTTTAGATATTGAGTGTAGTCCAACCATATAAACTAGGACTAACAATTTGTTTTATGATTCTACACCTGGCACATTAACTAGTTTCAGTAATTAGTTTATTTTCTGGTTCTACACCTAGCACAGTTGTGACTTATGAACACAATGATTGTTGAATAATAGGTATGGTAAACTTTATTGTTTAAAAATAATGGCTATATATAGTAAATTACATATTTAAATTTATATTGGTTTGTACAAAAAGTATTGGGATTGCATTGCTAGGCCAGCATTTTTGCCCGGCATGTGTTATTAGTTAAAAACAAAATGATCATAGTACAATAAAAGCAACGTGCAAATGAATAAAAAAAAAAAATGAAAATACTTCTAATGCAATTTTGTTGCAATGACATTGACATTCTATATAATTTATATAGTTACGGCTTTGGATTTGAACAATGTCAATTAGCGAGTTTCGCTTATAAACCGAAGATATGTTTTCTCAACAATAATGCAATTATTAAGTATTTATTTGAAATTGAATTGATATTTAAACAATTACCCTGCATAACTTAAATGAAATTGAAAATAAATTATATATATATTTATTTCTACATATAGATCATTTTATAAATCTGCAGTAATCTACAGTAATTTTTGGCAGCTTATGCGGGTAATTTCATGGTAAAAAGTTATCATCACTGGTCTGAGGAGTCTACACTAAATGGCAATGGCAACAAGCAAACTTTATACCATTTTATTAAGATGTAGAGTGAAGTTTATAATTTGCAGTGATGCAAGGCCATTTGTATCACATAGTGAATACCGCTAATATCATGTATAAATACTTTTCATAGTTTTAGAACGAAAATAATATGCACTTTTAAATCATAAAAATAATCACAGCCTTTTCTGCATATGAAAATAATGTTTTCGTACTATTTTACAAAACATTCTTTTTCCTTTTTTGTAAAATAATTACCTCATTGCCACAATGAATACTTGGCGTGCTCGGTGTACATTTCACCCAGCATATCGTATTCGTTGCGAGAGTGAGTAAAAGCTCTATCTTTGTGTTCGGTGCAAGAACACCAGCCTTAGATGCTGGCTATACTGGTGTTCGCTGTTCGACGAACACATGAAATTTTACTCTCGTGCTGGGTGTAGTGGTTACATTGGTGTTCGTTACAGAGTTGCTTTTTGTCGAAATTCAGTTTTTTTTTGTAATATTGTTGCAATTGTTCGCAACGGCAACACTAAATGGTATAAAAAAAACTGGAATATAAATTATATATTTATTTCTACATTTAGATCATTTTATAAATCTGCAGTAATCTACAGTAATTTTTGGCAGCTCATGCGGGTAATTTCATGGTAAAAAGTTATCATCACTGGTCTAAGGAGTCTACACTAAATGGCAACGGCAACAAACAAACTTTAAACGATTTTATCAATATGGAGAGGGCAATTGATAATATAATTGAAAGAATTATGGAAATAATATGATTTTTATTATTTTATTAGTTTTATGAATAATATATGTAATATTCACTTTTAAAAACTAAAAACATTCGCAACTTCGCTTTTCTGCATATGAAAATAGTGATACAAAGGTTTGCATGTTTTCCTTCAATTTTACATGCATTTTTGTTCCGTTTTTGTAGAATAACTCATTGCTAACCCTGAACACTTGGCGTGCTCGGTGTACATTTCACCCAGCATATCGCGTTCGTTGCGAGAGTGAGTAAAACCTCTTTTTTTCGAGTTCGGGCAACAACAATTGCATGGTGTTCGCCGAGTAAACTTTGAATATAACCACAGCCTAACTAATTTATAACCAGCAGCTAACTAATTTTTCCGCTGCAGGCGACCTGTTGAAGTCATGTATATTGTGTGTGTGTGTGTTTATGTGTTGTGTGCATGTGCGCATGATGGATGTTTTAAAAGCAGCTGCAAAAGCTTACTAAAAGCTTCTCAATTGCGATTAGTTGTGTGTTTGTGCTTTTTAGATCATAATAAAATTTGCATGCATTTTTTCCGGTGGTGAGTAAATAAGTTTCTTGGATTTTCTATCTTATGGTGAATATCAATGAAATTTATGTGTTATTTTAATGCAATATCACTTGAAAATATGTCCACATGCTATAGTACAACAATTTTAAGTAAATATGTGTAAAATGTAAACTATGTAAGTGGTACTACTGATTTATCAAATATGCGCTTACCTGTGAGATTATCGCTCTTTTCGCTCTTTTTTTTATCTACAACGGTTTTTCTCTACAACTACAAATCTATGTTTGACGTACTTATTACTCAAAACATGCATCTACTATGGAGTATTCTCATTGTTAAATGTTGTGGGGAAACCTATTTCTAATTTTCGTTTGTTTTACAATTCAGTGTGTGTTTAGGACTTGCTACTCTTCTAATATTATACAAATATGCTTTTAATTGTTCTCTAAAATCTTTGAAAATAATGAAAATTTATTTAATGTATCCTAATATTTAAACTACGAGTATGTACTAACTAATTGTAATAATACACACCACAAATTACAAAAGTTCAATAACAGCTGAGCAAGCAAAATTAATGCAATTTTGTTTCAAAAACAAATTCAAAAATTAAAAAAAAAAAAATTTAAAAATCAACTTAGATTACATTTAATGCAAATAATCATATTTTAAACACTAACATACATACATACATATTTATAAATATAGAAGAGAGTTGGAAATTAGTTATTAAAAGAAAACCAAAAAATATTAAGCATTAATAAAAATATTGGGTACCAAATAATAAACAAAAAAAAAAAGGAAAACAGATTTTTGAAAGAATACAACATAAATGGAACAACATTTCATATTTAGTAAAGTATATATAAATAATATTTATATAATAAGTAAGTCGTTAGTATATTTGGATATGTATGGTAGGTAAGTATTTAATAGATATTATTTATGTATAAATAAAATATTTATTTATCTTAGCAATTTCTACCTGGAACACTGTGACGAGCGCCCATAGAAGGCTGTCGAAATTCTTACGATCGGCTTTCTTCTCTCCGTTTATTATTTCGCAGAATTTACATCCGAATAGATTCATGCCGAGTATACTAAATTGATGTTTTTGATTTTTTAATTGATATAATTTTTGATGATTTTATATTTTAATATTTTTTTTTTTTTGTTTTTTGGTTATTGCAATTTTTGTTTAAATTGTTATAAGGTAATATTTTATGTAAATTAGATTTAAGATATTTTCATTGTTTTTTTACGTAATGTTTTTTTTTATAGTAAGTATAAAATAGATAGAAGAAAGAAAAAGAAAGAAATAGAGAAAAAGACAGAGAGAGAGAGAGAGAGAGAGAGAGCATTTACAGTGAGCTTGATGTGAATGGAAAACGATAAAATTATATAGTAATGAATAACTTAATGTAATAAAAATTAAAACTGAGAATCAGAGGGCCCAAGGGCCAAAAAGAGCATTGTATGTTAGGAAGTAAGTTGAAAAATGCTGTTACATAAAAATAAAAATTGTGAAAAAAAACTTAAGACACAGCAGCCGAATGTCGTCTATAAATTTATTGATTTATTTGGCATTGGAAACAATAGCTGTGTTTTATTTGCCACTCAAAACTAGTTAAGTATAAGTGAAATTTAAATACTTAAACAAAGAAATTAGATATTTATTTTCTATTCAATAACAAAATTTGTACAAAATCTCAAATATAATAAAGGGTGATTTTTTGCTACTTGGTTTTTGCGTGACTACTTGCGTGATTCTTGACATATGTCAAAATAAAAAATGCTCAGTTTGGTTTGCCATTTCATCATGAATAGAGACTTACGCCTGAACAATGTTTGCAAATTATTGAAATTTATTATCAAAATACGAGCTCTGTGAAAAATGTTTTTCGCAGTACATCGCAAAATTGTCTTCAGCGACGATGTTCATTTTTGGCTCAATGGACACGTGAAGAAGCAGAATTGCCGTATTTGGAGTGAAGACAATCCAGAGACAATTCATCAGCTACCAATGTAACCCGAAAAATGCACTGTTTGGTGCGGTTTATAAGCAGGCCGTACTTCCTCAAAGACGATGAAGGCCAAAACGCGTTACGGTCAATGGAGAAAGGTACCGTTCGATGATAAGACTTTTTTTTACCATGCAAGAATTGGACTCGGCCGACATGTGGTTCCAACAGGACGATGCCACATGCCACACTGCACGCGAAAGCATGCATCAATTGAGAGGCGAATTTGGTGAGCAGTTAATCTCACGTTTTGGTGCAGTTAATTGGCCACCAAAGTCGTGTGATTTGACCCCGGTAGACTATTTTTTGTGGAGTTATGTTAAGTCTCTTATCTATAGCGACAAGCCAAAGACTGCTTTGCTGCTTTGGAAGACAACATTGAACGCGTCATTGACATTAGTGAGATTCCGGCCGAAATGTACGAAAAAGTGTGTCAAAATTGGACCTTCGGAATGGACCACTTGAAGCGTAGCCGCGGGCAACATTTAAGTGAAAGTATCTTTAAAAAGTAAATGTCAGGAATTGATTTATCGATCCAAATAAAAATTTCATTCACTTTTGTAAAATTTCTGTGTTTTTTGAAACCAAGCTCTTAAAACATCACCCTTTAAAAGAAATCAAGTATTATCATGAATCTGATAATTATATTTATTTCCAACATCGATAATTTTTTTTAAATCAACAACATTTTATAATTTAATACCTGCTTACACTGTTAGTATATTTCATTCAATAAAATATTTGCTATTATTTGTTTTTGTTAAATATTCTTATGAAGATTAAAAACCAAAAACAATTCAAACAATGGCTGGCAATCATTTCAATTGTTATCATTATTTCTTAAAATGTTTAACCTCCATCTCCATAATGAATAATAAGTAATGCGTGGAAGAAGGGACATAAAAACTTGATCGTTTTATTGGCACGTATTAAACAAGATAGCCAATAAAATGCAGCTATTGACAATTACTTATATACAAGAGGGATTTGGTGTTAGAACCCCTCATTCCAGATAAATATATCAGCCATTATGTTGATTTTTGATTATTCAACTTTTTGATGGAACAAAAACTTGAAATCCTCCATTGGAAACGCTATTTATTACATTACATATTACGCCATTTTGTATAGTTTTGAAATGCGAATGAGATCATTCTACATAATATTAAAAGTTAGAGGATGATATACACTGTATCAGTAAATTGCAGGTTACATCGTGAACAATATTTTATATAATAGCTCGTAAACTTTTGCTACAATCATTTAAATTTATTTTACAAAATTATGGATTTTTATTTTATATTAAAAATCATTTTTAATTCTAACTACTAATTACTTTGAGTGTGGCAACTCTAATGCTATTCGTATTATAACGGAAAATTAGTTTCATATTGTATTTGCGCTTAACGAAATGTGTTGTACTAAAAATTTACTTGTCAAATGGTGAATCTTCTCCCTAAAAGTTTAAGTAAATTATGTTAAAAATTCAGTAGAAAAGAAGCGTCTTCCAAGCAATTGTGGATAAAAATGTGAATCGTGTGCGTGATGAAACTGGATCCGAATTGAAAAAAAAACACGAAAAAATTGCTGCTTTTCCTCAAAATGTTCAAGAACATCACTTTCCATCGTTCTCAGAAATTGACTATTTCAAGCACTTCATTTTTGCGAATTTTGCACAAAGATCTCGGTATGAACGCCGTACAAAGTTCAATTGTTATAAAAGCTGGAGTCGCTGGTTACGTTAATAAGCAAAATTGTTGCATCTGTGGCTCAGAAAATCTGTTCGCGATTGTTGAGAAGCCAGTGAACGCTCAACGAGTAACTGTTTGGACCGGCCGTATCATTGGGCTATTTTTCTTTGAAAATGAGGAAGGAAGATGGGTTACAGTCAATGGTGTGCGCCATCGCACAATGATAACTGATTATTGGTGGCCTATTTTAGAAGATATAGACTTCAGCTACATTTGGTTCCAACAGGATGAAGCCGCTTGACCATCCACTACATTTTTGGTTTGCTAATTGCGCTGTGGAACGCTTGGAAGAAGATGAGATTTTTTACCGAAAAATCATATTTTTGATGAAGCTCACTTTGACGACGATGCTTACGTTAATAAGCCAAATTTTCGCATCTGGGGCTCAGAAATTTCATGCGCGATTGTTGAGAAGCAAAGGCACCCTCAACGAGTAACTGTTTGGTGTGGTTTTTTGACCAATGGAATCTTGCGCCATTTTTCTTTGAAAATGAGGAAAGAAGATGCGTTACAGTCAATGGTGTGCGCCATCGCACAATGATAACTGATTATTGGTGGCCTATTTTGGATGATATGGACTTCAGCAACATTTGTTTTCCAATAGGAGAGAAGCAGCATGACCATCCACAACGTTTGGAGAAAGATGAGCATTTTAATCGAAAAATCATCTTCTCTGTCAAAGCTCACTTTGATCTCGTAAAATCGTTGCATCTGGGGCTCAGAAAATGCATGCGCGATTGTTGTTTAGTGTGGTTTCGTGCAGGCAGTATCATTGGGCCATTTTTTTTTTAGAAGATATGGATTTAGACAATATTTGGTCCAGCAGGATGGAGCGTCGTATCACACAAGCCGTTCAACAATCGATCTTTTGTGTGGGAAGTTTGAAAATCAAGTTATTAGCCGTTGGTTTGGTGATGTGCATTAGTCCATTAGCCGCATTTGCGATTTGCCCCCGTTGGACTATTATTTGTGGGGGAAGCCGTTAAAGATAGGTGTTACGCTAACCATCTAAGAACGATTGAGGCTCTTAAGGACGACGATGGGTGCAGCAATCGGTCAAGTTTAGCCCAATATAGTCGAAAATGTATTGAAAAATCGGGTTGATTGTATGGGCTACTGCAAGGCCAGCCTAGAAATGAATATACTTTCGAATAGTAAAAACCATAATAAAAAAAAATTATGGTTTCGTTTCTTATTTACACTAAAATTAAATTCAAAACTATAAATGGTACATCCTGTATATTAGTTGTTCACATGAATGATGGGAATAAGAAAGCTGAGAATTCAGTTAAATCGATACCATTTTAAAAGGTCTTCATTTTTTTTTTTTTTTTTTTATGTTGATAGAACTTAAGAGCGTACTTAGCCTTGGGAAGACAGTCTTTTACGGCTGAGGATTTTCTGAAACACTGATTAACTGATTATTTTAGAAGTCTTCTTCTTCTTTTAAAGGCACAAAAAAGTTCGATAAAGCCAATCATGGCCTCCTTATTAAAAAACTAGGTTTGATTGGATTTCCGCCCTTGCTTTTGAGATGGATAGAGTCATATATCACTAACAGAAAACAAAAAGTGATTTTCCGCAATGCCGTATCAAAAAGCATTGCTGTTACTTCCGGAGTTCCTCAAGGGAGCCATCTGGGACCTTTATTATTTCTTCTGTTTATCAATAATTTGCCATCTGTTATTCGAAATTGCAAAATTGTAATGTATGCTGCTGATGATGTAAAGTTGTTGTTATCTTACAACTCTATAATCCAACAAAAACTTCTGCAAGAAGATCTAGATAATTTTGCAAAATGGTGCCGATTAAACTTGATGTTACTCAATCTGGAAAAATGTAAGTTTGTGACATTTACAAGGAGACAACCTATGTCTGCTAAATATTCTTTACAGGATCAGACTCTGAGTCATGTTTGGGTGTGACAATGGACTTCAAATTAAATTTTAACTTACATATCAACTCGTGTGTGAACGAAGCTAAAAGTTCGTTAGGAGGATTTATTAAACGCTGGTCAAAGGAGTTTAACGACCCTTATACAACAAAAACGTTATTCACTTCACTTGTTGGACCCGATCCATACGTTATGTGGGTGCGCCCTTCGGTCGTGTTGGGCGGGAGGCGGGTCCGTTGGAATTTGTTCGTAATAAAAAATAAATAAAAATGAAACGGCCCATGGAGAGACTAGGCCGAGCTTTTCGCATTCACTCATATTGTGCGGGATATATTTTTGTTCATGTATTGAAAGGGCCTACAGTTTTATGCTGAATCCCAACGGCGAAGTAAAAAGCTTTTCATAGGCAATTATTACTCTTGTAGGTTTGCCATTGCCTGCCAAGAGGTGGCGCTGTGTAGAAAAATTGGATTTTCCTGGAAACTCTGCGTAGCAGGTCAACGCACTATCAACTACGCGACGGTGGCCACTATTTTAGAATACTGCCTTTAATAGCAACAAATGCAATAGACGACATTTAGCTTTTATGCGTTGAAAAGAAACAAAAAATCAGCTTAACTAAAAAATGTAAATGACATAAAAAATAATGTTAGTTATATACAGTAGCCTAGTTTCGTTCATTTATATAGGGATATCTAATGATACGATTTAGATATGAAAGTAGCATACTTAAGTCTAGAGAAATGGGCCATGGAAATTGTTGCTATTGGAAGTAAATGTTTTAAAACTAGTTAATGATCGGGGAATGAGAAGAAACTGAACCAATAGTAGGCTACTGTATATCGAAAGATGAATTGTGTAGACTGCGTGAAAAAAAACCGAATGAGCTTTAGTAAAAAATGTAAAAGCTTATAAAAGCTTAAAGCTTATTAATACTTTCTTTTAGTAAATTGTTTTTTTTTATATTTTATATTCAAGTAAAACTTTGATTTTTTGTGTAGTGTTGTTTTTTATGTGTCTGGTAGTTTTTCATCTGCATTTTTATATTATATAATTAGGATTTTAGATTTGTTTTGTTTTTTGCTTTTTATTTGATATTGTAATTTAGTATTTATATTGTCACTATCTACTTTAGCCAACAATGAAACTAACTAACTTTAGAATTTTGAATCAATTTGACTACACAATTAGCATATTATTAATTGTTTATAGTTAATATTATTAAGTTATTTTGGTTTTGTTTTTCAATAATTTAATAAATATGTACGCTAATTCTAAAGCTAAATACACACATTTAGTTAAAATTTCATATATATCTGTGTAATACATGTACTAGTTAGTGGTAGAGCTAGTAGAGTCAGTACTTTAATATTGTAGGTATAAAGAAAAATACGAAAGGAAAAAATAATATGGATTGTATTAATAAAAACTTAAAACAGAGTTTTTGTTAAGGGTAGGTAATTTCTTTAGGATCGGCGTTTATCTTAGGAATTCAAGTTACATTCCCCAGTAGAGGTGCTTGGGAAAAGGAAAGCCCTCGCTTTGGATGTAGATTACAATTTGTGGTACACAGATCGATCAAACGAGGGAGTTAGTTGGAGAGGGAGTTTATCAAGATAGGCCGAGAGTGCACGCAATTGAATTATGTATGTCTTAGGGAATATGAAAAAAGCCTGTTGTGAAAACGAAACTTTTATATTCTGTCGGACTTACTGTCTGCACTACTGGCCTTAAACTCCTTAAAAATAAGTTCAAAACTTATTTGGCAGTGCGCCTTCAACTACTGACCGAACTAGCATCACAAAATAGAGTCTTTCTGGACACAAGTAGTATTGAGGACAATGAAATGGCTGATGAAGCTAACCAGAAACGGGGCATCCGCACCCCTGTTTGGACCATCCCCATTACGAGGACTGAAATTGAGTTTTGTAAACCTCAATCTTAACACTTGGCTGAACAGAAAAATTCGGGCTGCCTGGGACGACCCCGAAGGCAATAGCGTACCAACGTTAAGAACAAAATAGTTCTTGATGTTAAACAGAAACGGAATCCGACATACTGCCCAGTTAGGTAACATAAATTCGGAACGAGGACGAGGAAACAGCAGAGCACATTCTGTGTCACAGTGATAAAAGCTTGCAAGGCTTAGACTTCGTCACCTTACTACTTACTGAAGACTCAACTACGGTTGAAGTAGGCTCCCAGGGATATCTTATATGTCTGCCAGGGCTATCTTAGCATTTTTAAATGCTACAAGCGTAGGAAGAGTAACTTAGGATATTCAGTGAGCTCTTCACAATTGGCGGCATTGATTTGGTGCCTTGTGTTTCAATCTAATATATTCTAATCCAATCTAATCTAATATAATCTAATCTAATCTAATCTAATCTAATCTAATCTAATCTAATATAATCTAATCTAATATAATCTAATCTAATCTAATCTAATCTAATCTAATCTAATCTAATCTAATCTAATCTATAATCTAATCTAATCTAATCTAATCTAATCTAATCTAATCTAATCTAATCTAATCTAATCTAATCTAATCTAATTTAATCTAATCTAATCTAATCTAATCTAATCTAATCTAATCTAATTTAATCTAATTTAATCTAATTTAATCTAATCTAATCTAATCTAATCTAATCTAATCTAATCTAATCTAATCTAATCTAATCTAATCTAATCTAATCTAATCTAATCTAATCTAATCTAATCTAATCTAATCTAATCTAATCTAATCTAATCTAATCTAATCTAATCTAATCTAATCTAATCTAATCTAATCTAATCTAATCTAATCTAATCTAATCTAATCTAATCTAATCTAATCTAATCTAATCTAATCTAATCTAATCTAATCTAATCTAATCTAATCTAATCTAATCTAATCTAATCTAATCTAATCTAATCTAATCTAATCTAATCTAATCTAATCTAATCTAATCTAATCTAATCTAATCTAATCTAATCTAATCTGATCTAATCTAATCTAATCTAATCTAATCTAATCTAATTTAATCTAATCTAATCTAATTTAATCTAATCTAATCTAATCTAATCTAATCCAATCTAATTTAAACTTATTTAATCTAATCTAATGTAATCTAATGTAATCTATTATAATCTAATCTTATCTCATTCAATCTAATCTCATCTCATTCAATCTAATCTATCTTAGCAATCAGCACCACTGAAGAGATTTACAGGCCCCAGCAAATCATTACGTTAAAACGTTGAATAACGGAACAGCGAAATGCCCTGAGTTGGTATCGACTCTAGCTAGTCCAGTTAAATATTTCATATAATTGCTGGTCCAATATCCATGTATATAGTATGTATTATTTGCATAGTTCCTAACTAAGGTTCCAACCTTGTACTCTACATAAACAATACAGAAATGGAAAATTAAAATTATAAGCAGCTTTGGTAAGAAGTAGTGCTAGGACTTTTGGTTTCACTTCAGCCAGCAATTTTCTAAGAAAACTTGTTATCAGACTATAGGGCATTTCATATGTTTTTTCTCGGAAGAGATTTTCGATTTTAGGCCAATTACTAGATAAAAAATTGCCTAAGATTAATCTATATATGTTGGTCAGTGGCGTAGGTATAAGAGGTGGCAAGGTTTGGCATAAGGTGAATATTCCAGTTTAGAAATTTTTTTTTTCATATTGATCGAAGAGAGTGACTTTTTCGATCCATTGAAACAGTTGTTTCTCCCAAGGGCAAAAGTGAGGAAATTCATGGAACCAAAACCTACCGAATTTATTACCAATTTACTGGTACTTAATACTTCAACTGAAAAGAATCTAGCAAGTCTTGATGATCAAATAATAACTGTGGGTATTATCGCTTCTAAAAAGTCTAATAAATTTATACAAAATTTGTTATGGTAAATTTCAGTTCCATAGTCGTGGATGTAGAAGCAGATTTGAAAATACATTTGTGATGAAAACAACCACAGTTTCATTTATTGCATTTCCAACAAGTTGCATTTTCTTTCACAATATTGAAAAATAAGAATTCTTTAGTATACATACTTATGTATTGATCATATGTATGTAGTAAAATAAAGAAGCGTGATTAGCTGAACTCTCCCCCCTTTAAATGAATGAAATTCTAAAACTTCAATTGATGTCAATGACAAATGGTTGTAGAAAAAATGATTGTCAGAGAATTTATAGCGTATGGTTGCATTTCACTTCATATTAAAAGGTTTTAAAGTTACGTTACAAATTGAAAATTGCGACTCTGTGAAATACATTTTTCTCCAACTGTCTCTATGACTTATTTTTTGACATATTTCTCGACAATCCGGAATACTTTAATACTACTCTACCTATTTAGTCTACATGTTTATTTTACTATGCTTACTGATGTTTGTATATTTAAAAGATAACAAAATTAGAAATTTCCGAATTTTTATGGCCAAAAAGTAGAAAAGTTTTAGTGTGTGCATATTAAAATATCCTCTGAGTTTTTAAAACTTATAATTTTGAAAAGTTATCTAACCACAAAATTTCCACACCTTATAATAAAAGCGATACTAAAAGTATGCCAAAAAATCAAATATTGAAAAAAAAACTGTTGAAACACTAAAACGACATTTTCCAGAGAAAGCATTAAACTTATAAAGGAAATTATTAACTATTTAATACAAAGAAGCAAACTAAATTTTGTTTAAAATCTGTTCAATTTGAAAAGTTAACTAAACACAAAATTAATAAAACGATTTAAAAAAACGCAAACTTGAGCCTGATTTACGACGAAATCACTATAAAATCAGATCAGCAGCCTTCTTTATTAGTATGAAATATTTCAGGGAATTTCTTCGACTTTTGCCCAGCTGTTGTATGGTATCAAATCACTGTGCCGTTTATGAAATGAAAGCTATCTCTCCCCATTCCAAAATCCTATTTACGCCACTGCTATAGGCTAAGCAATTATGTATGTATGAATATGAGAGAATTTGCAGTTTAACGAAGTTAGGAGAGAGAATTTCTCTTTGGGACGGAGCTTTTAGCGCTTCTTTGCTTCGAGCTAAAAATCTCTCAAGTTTCTTTCGAGTGCTTAAAAGAGAAAGTGTGTGTAGAATTTATTATATGGTGCCGTGTTGAATTTGAGAAAAGAGAACGGTAAATTCGTTTAACTAATGAACCGGTATCAACTTGGAACATAAATTCTTTTTTTTTAACTCTCTCTCTATATTGTATGAGAGAATTTGCAGTTTAACGAAGTTAGGAGAGAGAATTTCTCTTTGGGACGGAGCTTTTAGCGCTTCTTTGCTTCGAGCTAAAAATCTCTCAAGTTTCTTTCGAGTGCTTAAAAGAGAAAGTGTGTGTAGAATCTATTATATGGTGCCGTGTTTAATTTGAGAAAAGAGAACGGTAAATTCGTTTAACTAATGAAGCGGTATCAACTTGGAACATAAATTCTTTTTCTTTAACTCTCTCTATATATTTTTTGAGAGAATTTGCAGTTTAACGCAGTTAGGAGAGAGTATTTCTCTTTGGGACGGAGCTTTTAGCGCTTCTTTGTTTCGAGCTAAAAATCTCTCAAGTTTGTTTCGAGTGCTTAAAAGAGAAAGTGTGTCTAGAATCTATTGTATGGTGCCGTGTTGAATTTGAGAAAAGAGAACGGTAAATTCGTTTAACTAATGAAGCGGTATCAACTTGGAACATAAATTCTTTTTCTTTAACTCTCTCTATCTATGTTGTATGAGAGAATTTGCAGTTTAACGCAGTTAGGAGAGAGTATTTCTCTTTGGGACGGAGCTTTTAGCGCTTCTTTGTTTCGAGCTAAAAATCTCTCAGGTTTGTTTCGAGTGCTTAAAAGAGAAAATGTGTCTAATATCGTGCCGTGTTGAATTTGAGAAAAGAGAACGGTAAATTCGTTTAACTAATGAACCGGTATCAACTTGGAACATAATTTATTTTTCTTTAACTCTCTCTCTATGTTGTAAGTTTTTATTTTGTATGCAGAAGAATAGAAAAACTAAAAATAAAATATTATATTAAAATTATTATTATGTAGAAAGAAAAGTGTACAACGTTAGGGTTTTTATTTACTTAAAAGTTTAAACACAGATTAAAAGAAAACAAATAAAAATAATATGAATAATAAACTTGTATTGGTGACAAGTATAAATTAAATATATTAAGATTTATATTTATTTAATATTTAAAGTGAATTGTGTTTTATATCGAAAATATTTGTGAGTGAGCATAAATGTAGAGTGGAAAAAAGTTGTGTGTAAATATGTAAAATAGTGTAAAATATTTAATGTATTTTTTTTTTCTGTGTTTTTTTTATAGTTAAAATAAAGTGTGTTGAAAAGCTTGCTCTAACTACTTGCGTATTATTTGGACACAATTAATTTGAAGGCAGTTACTATTAAGTACTAGAATCAACTAATTTTGTAATTTTCAAAAAATGGAGAGCAAAGTAGATATTGGTAGCAACAATAGCGGTTAGTATATGTAAGTAGTAAGTATTATAATTAGTATTAAGTAGTTATAGGAGTAGTAGTAGTAATAGTATAAATAGTAGTAGTAAGTATGAAAGAGATGGCATGATAAACATTGTGAAGGTGGTGAAGGGTAAAGCGAATATTTTGAGAGCAGTAAAAGTAGTAAGTAGATAAGTAAGTAAGTATTTAAGGTATTTAAATTTAAGTAGTAAGTATTATTTGATGAGCAGGGGGCAATAGTTAGTTTTTTGTTTTTTGTTTTTGTTGGAATTAGAATTAATAATAATGATAATAGTAGATAAGTTGTTGGACCTTATGATTTTAAAACTAGGTAGGTAAAATTTTTGGTATTAAAAAAAAGAAGTACAAATATCAAATCTTTCTTCATAAATATAAAGTTTAGAGGTGTTAATTCGCATAAAATTTTTGAAACTAAGGAAGAAGTGGAGTTTTAGTATTTTCTCCTCATATCCTCAATTCTCCTTGGGCCAATTGTGTTGAAATATCGAATATATTTCCTACCATATTATAAATCTTCCTTACTCTTCCTTAGTATTCAAAATTGTTCTGTTTAAATTTTGCTTATTTCTTAAATTTCATTGAAATTGAAAAATTCCCAATGTATGTATATAATTTATACCTAAAAATTTATAACTATGTACCTAAATATTTTTGGAATGCTTATGTATGAAAAATAAAATAAAATTGAAATCTATTAAAACTTACCTAAATATAAATATGAACAATACGAGTAACGAAAAGAATACAGCCACATTATCCATAGTGCGCAGCATGACGAATAATTGGCGTCGTAAATTGGGCATAAATCGCACAAGTTTTAAGATGCGCAGCAGGCGAAATGTTCGTAGGACAGAGAGACCTGAACCACCGCCCCCGGTGCCATTACCCAAAAATTGCTGACATATTTCAATGCCGCTATTTGAAGAAAGAGAATTAGTACAAAAAAAATATTAGTAAGTGTGAAAGTTTGTGTTGTTTAGAAAGTAAACTGATACGGGGGAAACTTTAAAGAGCCACGTCATGAGGCTGAGGGCCAATTAAATAGAGCCCATTTAAAAAGCAATTCTTAGCTCGACCTTAATTTTGGGGCATTTAATTTGGAAAGCACATGCAACCCTGCGTTGAATAAATAAATAAAAATAAACTTGTGTACGTTAGTGGGACGCCCTACAGAAGTTTACTTCTTCAAAACGTTTGCGGTTTGGGTTTTTAGGTTAAGTTTAGTAAACTTATAAAAACCAGAGCCTATCGCAGACCTTACAGACGTGGCCGAAGGCATTTTTAACGAACATGATTTGAAATTGCTTATGTGCTGAATTATGCAAACGATAACCCAAGCCTTGTATAGTTCAGTTTGATGATTCTCTGATCCCAGGTGTGCTACATCTGGATTAACTTCATTTTGATCGTTTGAATTTCCAATGCATGAGCGCCCTCTGGAAAATCATCATCTCCATCAAAATATTCATACTTACATAAAGCATGCGAATTTATTTGCTACACATAATCTTACCATCATCATCAAAATATTCAGGTTGTATGATCTTAACACATGGAAAATTTGCCACTTGCCGGTCTGAGAACTCGCGAATGTGATGAGGTTGACTAGAAACTTGGCAAATCTCGTCTATGATTTGTGGTGCTGATGCGAGTTGTTTTCTTTCCATAGAGGATAGATTTTCAGGCAAATTCACAAATAAATCCTCAGCCCTTCTCTTTCGTTGAGAAGCTGGGAATTCGGCCACCTCAAAGACTACCTGTTGCTGTATAATCTGAGGACCTTCGTCGGGACTCAATGAGATGAGTATAGATGCAATTAATGGCTCTAATGAACTCATTTGCTATTCATGCTGTCTCTCTCAGCATTAATCTTTGCCATGGAATTCGAATTCTGCTGTGTCTCAAGTTGCTTGCGAAGTCTACGCTCTTGCGATCTCTCGGTGCTGATTTTTCGGTTTTTTTTTTAACGATAGCAGAATCTGAATTTTGTTGTACCTCCATTTTTCGACCAATTCTCCATTGTCGCTGTGTACATTCTCGCTGTCTCAGCCGCAGTTTTTGTTGAAAATGTTATCGTAAGACCATCGCTATTTGTTTGTGCCTCGCGTTTGTTTTTTTTTTAGTCCATACTCGCTCATTCTTTCAGCTATAGCAATTTCTAATGATTTTTGTTTGAAATGTCAAATTTTCAACTTCTAGACGGGCAACGCCCTCTATCAATCGAGTATGAATCATGCGCGAATTAGCGCCCTCTATTAATCGATAGAGGGATAAAGGGCTCCTCCATTGATTGATAAAGGGCGCATATTGGATGCATATGTACATATATACACATGTACACATAATTTTTCATACGCTACTTTCGCGTTTTTCAGTCTATACTCGCTCATTCTTTCAGCTCTAGAAAATTCGAATGATTTTTGTTTAAAATGTCAAATTTTACTAGAAACTGATGGGCAGCGCCTTCTATCAATCGAGTATGATTCATACGGAGCGCGTTCTATCAATTCTAAAGAAGAAAACTTCAAAAATAATTTCTTGACGTTTCTTTTGAAATGATAGGTTATAATCGTGATGACTTAAGAAAAATATCGCCATATAATGCTGATGCCATTGCCTACTTTTGTCATAATTCGAAGGAGTCTTTGAACTCTTAGTGATTTTTATATATATCGGTTTCCTTCTCCACGCAGATTTTCCATTGTTCGGTATTCATGTTACATTCACATTATGTGTGAAAAGTCCGGTATACTTAGTTAGCGAACAAATTAACCTGATTGGTGAGACATGATCTTATCGTAACTCCACGTCCTTTTTTTTCTCTGATTTTGAAAACATCTGTGGAAATCTCAAAGTCTAAAGTGGATTCATGCTGATTGCCTTTCACGTAAACGACTAAATGATTCAGTTTTTGACCATTGAAACACCTGAAACCTGTGAGAAGAAATGTGCGAAAAGCTTTCGCCATGTGCTAACATCTCAAAAGGGAGTTTGGCTGAAGGAGTACTTAAAATTACTTAAGGAATCTAATAGTCACAAAATGTAGGGTTGTATTTCACGTTTAGACTATACAAAATCCTTGTAGCCAGTCAATCCATAACCGATCGTGAAACTTAAATCACTAAAATTACCACAGGTACAGCAACAAGTCTCATAGGCTCATTATGAACCTTTTGCTGAACAAAAGGAGAACTTCATATTGTCAGACGCTGAAAGATTTCACAATGATTTCTGTGGCAACTGCTGGGATGTAGCGAAACTTAATCTGTTGATTATCTGCTCACTTCATCAAGTACGTTGTTTTCGATTCTTCGTTCTTCAAACATTTAGATAGCACTTTCAACTTTTCACTCTACTTAGATTTATCGAAGACTCAGAATGGTGTACCCATAAGTTCAACAGAAAAATGTTATCTGTCTGAAAATATCACTAGAGTCCTAATTGACCCATATGAGTTTGTCATTAACAAGTTAACAGATTCTTCAACTTAAATTCAAATTCAATTAACAAGAAACTATCCAAATATGTCAAAACCACTTCAAGGATTCTTTAAAAGGCTCAAAAAACTAAACTAAAATTATCACGTTCGTAGCCTAACTGACTACATTTCTCATATCAAATGCCGGCACGCAAATCCTTTGACCATACTGAGCAACTGTGATAATTTCATTGTTGACATGCGATTGCAGAAGATTTACATACTTGTGGAGGAGAGCACAGCGAGCAGAATAAAAAAAAAACAGAAAAAATTTTCTATGTATGTAAAACCCCAGCAGTCGTAGCCGCAAAATTCTGTGGTGTGGTCCCGAACACAGATAAGGAACAGGAAAAAGAAGAAGAAGAAGTGAAAATTCATGGCATAAATATGCACTAGTAGCAGATAAGTATGCAAGAAATTCTCCACTGAATTGTGTATGTGAAATATCAACACGTACTTTTGGAAAAGTATGCAGCATTAAGAGCAGTCAACAAGTTGAAATGTGTTGGCAACTCTGGGAAGAAATATACCGCACACAGGCATGCTAAGAGAGAGAGAGAGGCAGAGAGATGGAGAGCGAAAGAGAGCTGGAGAGAGAGACAGCTGAAACTGACAGTACTTATGTATGGTGAAATCGCATAATAAATTAAAATTGGTTACGTGGCCATAAAAAAAAGTACTTAAAATTTAGTAAATGCAGCTCAATCAAATATATTTGATAGCAGTTACAATTTTTCCTCACTTCATATCTTACCTTAATATCACAATAATACCATCGAACACATTAAATCCATTAGCAATGTAGCGAAAAGGTCCCTCAGCGACCACCTTCAACAACATTTCAACAGCAAATATACCCGAAAAGACAATATTGCTAGTCTCTACAATAGCGGTTAGCTCTGGCGGTTGAGCGTGATATTCAATACCCATCGATAGAGTATTTATTAGTATGGCCAAGAGGATACCCTGTTGAAAGTATTTATGTTCGGTCAGACGTTTAACATAACGCCGCATTAAACCGCAAACGTGCATCAAACAGCGATAAGCAGTGATAATTCCGTTCATAGTTTTCGAACGATGTTTCTTCTCGTCCAATGGCGACAGAGCATTCTGATAGAGATCATAGCAGCAGGAATAGTCTTCGATGTAGTTGCCCGTAGAGGTAGCAACAACATTACCACCACCACCGCCACCGCCACCGCCGCGGCCACCACGACTATTTTCATTTCTACGACCATTGCCGCCACCCCTAATTGTTTCTAAGCCTTTTTTACTACGCTCCACAATTGAGTTGTGCTGGTGTTGGTCTTTTTGCTGTTGCTGTTGCTGGTGTTGTTGTTGCTGTTGCTGCTGTTGCTGCTGCGCTACCAACGCTGTATTCTCCAAGTTTTGTTGATTTTTAATCGCTTCCGCTGTATGCGGATCACAGCGCGCCAATGAATTATAAAATGATTCAAGCGTACTTTGTCCAGTTGGCAATGCCGCTGAAAAGGCCACAGAAAATGCTAAAAGCTCTTGACATGTCATCGCGTCGTGTATACCCAATTCGGAACAATCTGCATATGGATTTGCAATGGTGCCAATCGTTTGTGGAAGATTCACCTGTTTGGTGGGAAAGTGAAAAATTTAAAATCAAAAATCAAAAATCGAATCGTATTTCATAGTTAATATCATTATGTATTATCATTTTCAATTAGAATCTCGTTATGAAGTTGAAGCTTACCTGCCAAATGCTACCATCTCCTGCTTGTGTCATCTTCTCTGATGAGCAAATATTTTTCTCGGCTGTCACCGCCGGTTCGCTAATGGCAGGCGGTGTATGCAGCAGCACATACTCATTGAACATAACCGAGGGACGTCGACTGGCCGAGGTGGGTGGACTCAGAAAACCGGATGTGCACGGATGACTCTGTGTAGTAGTAGGAGTAGTAGTAGTAATAGTAATGAGATTGAGAGATTCAATAGATTATGAGTAGCGACAAGTTGAAAAGAACGTTAGTAAATAAAGAAGAAAACTTGAAGGTAAAATACAATTTTGTTGGAGTCACTGTGGCGCATTTCTTCATCGGGGAAACTCAGTACATACTGATGAATATTTCAATACTTATTTACAATTAAAATACTTTTGGCATAAAATTGAAATTTCATTTTTAGCTTTTTAATAACATATGTTTCTGTTTCTGTTGTTGTTGTTGCTGTTGGTTTTTTTTTTATTAAGGGTGAGCATAACTTTTAAGATGTAATTAATAACAGGCTATAAAAGTGGGGAAAATATTTACAAGTTCACTGGAAAATCGTTTAGTTAATATTTGAATTGGAGAAAGTTTAATCATTACTATGTACATTGTATGTAGTAGGAAAATGTTCTTTATTATACCTTGCCTAAATTTCCCAACTGCAGCTAAAGTATTTGAACGACATAAATTAAAGAAATTATAGTTATAATTCTTGTAATTGTTTGGATATTTTTTGCTTTGTTTTTTTTTTTTTTTTTGTTTTGTAGATAGTCTGTCTTTGGAAATATTATAGTAACTACATTAGTTTCTGATTGCAATCAATTTCTTGAAGATATATTTTTGTAAACTTTTGGTGCTGTTTTCTATTGAGTGTATAGTGAAATGTTGGTACCCATATTATTTTTTACAGTGTCATTTATTTGTAGTATTTAAATTAAGTTCTTAGAGCATTATAAAGTGATAGAGAGATAAAATTGGAATTGCAATGATTCAAATTATATTTCGAATTGCTGCAATTTGTTGTAGGAAACATTCACAAAATTTAGATTGAAACCTTAAAACCCCGCCTTAAATTTTACGAGACTCTGTGTCGATGTAAAAGAGAGTCGTGGAGTGAATTCTATCAGAAATATATGATGATATAAGATGATATCGTAAGATGGAGTTATAAATATATAACCCGCGTCCATGGTTTTTGCGCGTCCAAAATGTTTTTCACATTCTACAAGTTTCACGCGTTGCACACTTTCTGGGAAATCTACTCTTTCCAAGACATTAAAAAAAATAAAACCAATTTAAAATTGATATGTTTGTCATGTTGATTTTACGTTAACAAATATCAAACTGACATGTTGTTGTGTGTTAAATTAACATTAAAAACTATCAAATTGATCATTATCAGTTTTACATTGTAACATTTAAATTATATTATTGTTATGGTCCTAAATAAATTTAATAACCATAGTTCAATTTAACCATCGAATTAACCCTCTAGTTCCCAAATTTTTGAATGACCTAACAAATGATAATAAATGAATATCGATGTTTAGGCGCAGTCTTGTTCTCACAAACAAACAAATTAATTGGCGTGGATTTATGAAGTCGGAATCTCTCAAAGCAATTGTGGTTGTTGGAGCTTGTTGGCAATTTATTTTAATGTAGTTATAGACTGTCTTATCTAGTTATAGACTGTTTTATATACCGTTAGAATTACGGGAAGTATTACCATAAATGATAAATTATTCATATTTTAGAATATTTTTGACTTTGATTGCGGTCGCTGTGGCGTAGTGGTAGTGCGTTGGACTGCTACGCAGAGTGTCCGGGGTTCGAATCTCGGCACAGGCAAAATCAAAAAAAGTAGAAAAAATCATTTTTCTACGCGGCACCACCTCTTGTCAGGCAATGGCAAACCTACAAGAGTAAAAATTGCTATGAAAAGCTTTTCCTTCGCCATTCGGATTCGGCTTTAAACTGTAGGTCCCTTCCATTCATGTACAAATATAACATGCACAACATGAGTGGATGCGAAAAGCTCGGCCTAGGCCCTCCATGGGCTGTTGTGCCATCTAAAGTAAAGTAAAGTAAAGATTGCTTCCAGCAGTTGTAAAACACATAGCAGCTCATATTCGAAGCATTATTAAGTTTGGGGTGTTCACTATACGATATGATAAAGTCTACCTCCAGACTGCTGCTCTGGTGGTTACTATACACGTTTTGGTGACGGCTGTCTAGAGGGTGCTTGGAAACGAGAGGGTTAAAAATTAAGACTGACAATACTTTCCCACAAGTTTAACATTATAAATTTAGACTAACTGCCTCTTTCAGTTGTGAAATAGCATTTCAGTAATCGTATTTTATTTCATAATTGGTATTGGAAAAAGTTCGTTAAAAACTGTAAGTAATTGTGGATAAATCCTTTATTTGTCTTAGCCAGGGCAATGATTGTTTGTCATGCTGCAGACGATTTTGAAAATATCTATTTTATTGATATAAGCGTCTCCGCAGGCAATGACTCTGCAATCGATTTCACGGAAATAGTAAAAACTGTTGCAGTTGTGCAAATTGAAAAACTTGACGAAGAAATTTAATTTACAATTCACTTTTTCTCGACTGTTTGCTTTTTTAGTGAAATGAAATTATACGAGTATATATTAATTAAACAAAAAACCTGATTATAGTGTTTCATTTAACATTTTAAATAGTCAATTCAACGTTAAACTCATATCAAGTTTACATTTTATTTTATCAATACTACATTATTGTCATATCAATTTAACATTAATTTTGTTGTAACGTTGCATTTGTTATATCACTTAACCGTTTTAAATACAAACATATCAATAGCACATTGAAATACTGTATTTATTTTACATTTTCGATGATAAAATTATATTTTTTTTTCACATCAATTATACGCATATTTTTCTAGCTGAATTCAGTAATGTCATTTTATTATATTTTAAATGTTGGCTGAATATTGTAAACAAAAATTGTTACTTTTACAGCGGTTTCATGTACTTTATTTATTATTATTATTATTTTTTTTTTGATTGCTTTAGATGATTTTTGTAGTAAAACATATTAAAAATACTTCATTGATGTAGCATACAGAGGAGTTCAAAGTTGCTCAACTTTTTGATACTTTGATGATAGAAATTAATTTTCAGGCAAACTTTAGGTTCGAATAACCGTGGGCAATAACTTGTGCAATTTTTATAAAAGTTAAGATAAGTAATGATGTTCTGATCAGAAAAGTGATGTTGTGATTATAGTTGGCAGGAAGTTCTTAGACATACTTGTTACTGAAAACGATGAGTAGTGCTCGGAATGTGTTCTAGAAGAAGATTATAAATGATTGTAAGTCGGACTTAAATGGGGGCCTCGACGCGTAGGACACTAGGTAAAGTTCGTAACAGTCGCACGTGCGTCTATGTTCGATCCTTGTGCTTCTATGTCTTAAGTGGACATTCAACCTCCTCGTGGTGTCCCCTGGATAGCTTTCTGACACCCGCCAGTGAACGGGTAAGTAATGTGTGCGGCGGGCTTCTCCTTGGCCTTGAATGAATAATTGTGATTCGGGCTTGGAACCATTTCATTCATGTACAAATATAACACGCACAACATGAGTGAATGCGAAAAGCTCGGCCTAGGCCCTCCATGGGTTGTTGTGCCATTAAAAGTAAAGTAAGTAAAGCTTGGAACCCAGCATGTTAAAATATTCCCCAATGAACCCTCAGAAGCAGCCAAGACCGATTATCGGTTGTAGTACCAGCTAAGTATGTAATACCACTTTAAAATATTTCCCAATGAATCCTCAGAGGCGGCCAAAACCGATCATCGGTTGTAGTGCCAGCTAAGTAAGAAAGTAAGTCGGACTTAAATCTCATCACTAAGAGAAGGTAAGATTTAACAATGATGTATTTATTTGGATCCTCACTAAGGCAAGAGGAGCAATCGTTTATAGTAAGTAGAATAACAATATTAACGAAAATATTCCAAAACTACTTAAGTGAATGATACTGATACAGTAGTGTTGTCGAGCGAGTTGTCTAAATTGATTTATGTCTCCAAAAGCAACGTATTGAATCGATTCCATGATGGTTAGGCTAACATATTCGAATGTTTCTATTGGCTGGCTGTCATTGGTTTAAAATAAAAAGGAAACGTTAGCCCAAACATCGTTCCGAATAATTAAGGCACACATTTTTCCTAATACAAGGAGCACTCCTTGATTCCTCAGTCTGACAAAATACTCACTGCTATGGAGCCAGAGAGGTGCTGAAATATATATCTACAGCGTTCTCGGATTTTTGTCTGAATATGAGTTTGCTTTTTGGCCAGCATGTTATGCGAATTTGGGCTTGAAAATGGCTTAGATTTTGGTCTAAGTTCTGAATTGATTTCAGTTTGAATTTCCTCCCCTATCGACTGAGTTTTGAACTGAATTATGGTCTGAGTTTAAATTTATCCAATAAAATTCAGTTTCTAAGATTGTAATGATTATAAAGCCTTGCTGTAATAGAGCAAGCAACTTTTAGAGTTTTAATGAGTCTGGAAAAAATTTAAATTACTTTCTAAAATGCCACATACCATATCATCAGCAATATGATACAAAATGCTTGAACACATTGTTCCCATCAAATTGTGAGATTGTGAGATTGTGCACAATAAATGCGGGGGAATTAATTCCAGCAAATGCTCTTAATTTGAATCATTGCATTATTCATTTGAAAATAACAAAAGGAATTGAATTGAATTTCTGAACTTACAATTAATTGTTCCGAGTCAACTGTTGGAGGAAATTTTAATAGAATCGTCTTTTGCTGCTGCTGCTGTTGCTGCTGCTGTTGCTGAGGTTGTTGCTGTGAATGTTGCTTGTTAGCCAGTGTTAGTTGTTGCTGTTGGTGTTTACCATTAACAGATTTTAAATGAGTGTAAGATTTCTTTAAATTCTTCGAATTACGTACACTTGCAACAGCATTTTCCAGTGATTGTTCAGAATTTTCTGATGACGAATGATGTTGTTGTTGTTGTTGTTGTTGGTGCTGTTGCTCTTGTTGTGCTTGCTGTGCTATTAAGCCGCCATGTTGTTGTTGATGGTGATGATTTCCAGAGGCACCATTGTTGTTGTTGTTTTTGTTGTTGTTGCTACCATTTATTAATGTTGTCATTGCATTTGGGGCTATTGTTGTTGTTGACATGGCACTTTGCTGTTGTTGTTGAAGTGATGACGTTGCTAATGATGATTGCTGTTGTTGGTGTTGTGGTTGCTGCTGCTGTTGTTGTTGCTGTTGTTGTTGATGGCTATTGTTGCTGCTGATATTATTATTTGAATTTAATGGCACCATCACTGTAATCATTTGATCCTGTATGCTTGATGGCTTCCGATTGCCATATTTGGTACACTTTGGATGGTGACACTTAATGCGCGACGGCGAGAATGTCAAATTGTCAGCATTAGGCAGCAGGCCCTCCTTGCGCTGCTGACGCTGATACCTTTTTGTTTGTATGTTCATGTTCATGTTCATGTTCATGTTGATGTTAGTGTTGATGTTGATATTTTGGATTGTTCATTCGTTTGTTTGCAGTTGATTTGTTGTGATGATATTGTGATTTTAGTTACGAAATTGAAAATGATGTTGCATGTGTTTGGTGTTGTTGTAAAAGGAGCAAGATAACAAAGCAAATATTAGTCATTGTTGGTCATGTGGTATGCACGTCGCTAAATTCTCATTAGACAACAAATACATACATACATACATACATACATACGCACATGTATGTATATACAAATATATACAATATACATATATAAACATATTTACTTAAATGATAAATGAGAGTATGAAATAAAGTGCAATTTATAATTTCGCGCATACAAAATTTTCGAATTTTTTTTTTGATGTTCGAGATGCTTTTGATTTTAGCTTAATTTTCAATTGTAGCAAATGTTTTGAAAATTATGTTAAATGATGTTTTAAGGTTACTTATATCCGAAATTAATTCAGATTTGCATAGCAAGCGCTCATGTCGAGGTAACTGCTATGTTCTCAAAATCATCCTCACACGCGAATTAATCTAAAAACTCCACTTCAAGGTCCTTTCCCACTGACAGTGGAAACAAGATAGATTTATACCTTTTCGAGTGATAAAGAACTACGTAGACCGAAAGTGTTCTAAACATGTCAGAGCTCGAGGGGAATTCTCCGTTTTGCGGGGAATCAAAAGTTCTGCGATGAATCTGGGAAAATCCTTGTCAGCTGTGATTATTATTAGCGACAAATTGGAACTTCATCTCTCGGTTATGAATTTTTCTTATTGGATGGGAAGGGCACATACGCTGGATCAGTACTCTAGCTGGAGTTTATTTGCTTGGCCAAGTTCAGAGTTTTACATGCAATTTAAATGCAATACCTTGAAGTCACAGTTAATAGACGACAATTTATAAGTACTTAATTGGCAGTTAATAAATAACATATTTGACTCTAGACTAAACAAATGCAGTCTAGAAGTCTTTTTTGCAGTTATTGATTCGTTATTCATTTAGAAGAGTCTCTTTTGAAGTCATGGGAATTCAAATCTTAGGAATTCACAAAAATGGCTGCTTTGAAGTCACTTGAAGACAAATGCAGTCACTTGGAGTGTATTGGAATTTCAATTGGAGTAACTTGCGGTAAATTAAGGTTTTGAAGTAACTTGAAGTCATTTGTCAATTGAGTCAATTGGGATTTAAAGTCAATTGGAGTCACAACGGAAGTCCCTATTCAAATGCCCTCAGATGATTTAAAAACCTCAATTGACTTCAAGTGACTCCAATTGGCATCAAATTAATAAATTGATTTGAAATCACTATTGACTTCAAATGAATTCAATTGACTTTAATTGACTTCAAATCCCAATTAACTTCAAATGACTGCAAGGGAATCCAATTGACTGCAATTGACTTCAAGTGACTTCAGATGACTCCAAGTGTCTTCAAGTGACTCCAATTACCTTCAAGTGAGAGCATGTGACTTCAAGTGACTCCAAGTGACTTGAAAGCAGCCACGATTGTGAAGCAATAAGACATGCATTTATATAATTGAAAAATAAAATTGACTTCAATTCCCAATTAACTTGAAATGACTTCAAGAGACTCCAATTGACTTCAAAACTTCAATTGACCTCAAGTGACTTCAAGTGACTCCAAGTGACTCCAATTACCTCCAAGTGACTTCAAGTGACTCCAATTACCTTCAAGTGAGAGAATGTGACTTCAAGTGATTCCAAGTGACTTGAAAGCAGCCACGATTGTGAAGCAATAAGACATGCATTTATTTAATTGAAAAATAAAATTAACTTCAATTCCCAATTAACTTCAAATGACATCAAGAGTGACTCCAAGTGACTCCAATTACCTCCAAGTGACTGCATGTGACTTCAAAGCAGCCACGATTGTGAAGCAATAAGACATGCATTTATTTATTTATTTAATTGAAAAATAAAATTGATTTTAATTCCCTATTAATTTCAAATGACTTCAAGAGACTCCAATTGACTTCAAGTGACTTCAGGTGCCTCCAAGTGAGTGCATGTGATTTCAAGTGACTCCAAGTGACTTGAAAGCAGCCACGATTGTGAAGCAATAAGACATCCATTTATTTACTTAATTGAAAAATAAAATTGACTTCAATTCCCAATTAACTTCAAATGACTTCAAGAGACTCCAATTGACTTCAAAACTTCAAGTGACTTCAGGTGCCTCCAAGTAACTCCAATTACCTCCAAGTGAATGCATGTGACTTCAAGTGACTCCAAGTGACTTCAATGAAGTCGTGATTGTGAAGCAATAAGACTTGCATTTATTTAATAGAAAAATAAAATTGCATTTAACTGAATCCAAAAAAAACATTATTTAAATGAATAACCATTCTGTGACTCCAAAAATGGATTCGAACTGTGTTTTTTATTATGAAGTCAATTATCTTATTCAATAACTGCAATTATTCACTTGTGACTTTCATATATCTTCAACTGATTGCATTCTTTTACCACACTGCTATGTTGTACTAGCTACAGCTACATTATATGAGAGAGAAATTAAAAAGAAATATATCATTCACCTCATTTTTATTTTCACATTTACCATATAAGTAGATGGTGTACTCTCGCACAATACGAATATAATAAGGTTGTGTTACTAGAAACACTATTCTCTTCTTTCTTTGTGGTAGAAAGCTGATTATGAAATTCTACATACAGCCATTATGGTCGCTACAACAAAGATCTGTTGTTGTTTCTCACCGGTGAATTTTGTTGTACTGCTGCTATCACCTTATATAAATTCACCTTACTCTCCCAAATGTATAATGTAGTGGTGAAATAGTGTTACTGTAGTAAATGGCAGATGGTCGCCGTGGGCGTAATTGTTAGTGTGCTGGCTTGCTACGCAGAGTGCCCGGGTTTCGTCGAATCCCCGGCAAAGGCAAAAATCAAGAGAGTAGAAAAATAATTTTTACGCACGGCCTACTTCTTGGCAGGCAGTAGCAAACCTCCAAGAGTAACATTTGCCTAAATGAGTAACATATTCCCAAGAAACAACTTTTCATTTCGTGGTGTGAAAAAAAAAATATTGAAATTTGTTATTTTAAACGGGGTGTGGTGTTAAGTATTAACGGAACTGATTGTAAAATTCTACCGAAGAAATTTCACCTCTATCGAGTGCACTGTTGCAGTGCAGTTGCGCATGCTAGTTGTTTTTCTTAAATAAATAATTATTCACTTTAACACAAGTTTCCTAAACATTTGCTTCAAATTTTAAATAATTGAGATGCCCGAATTAATCTTAAGTGATTTGCAAGCAAACTAGATAAGCTATCTACTAAACAAACTAAGTAAAGAAATTAAAATTCTGCCTTATTGTCTAAAAAGTGCATGCAACATTATATTAAATAATGAGAAATAAAGATTAAATAAATCAATAACAAATTTACAAATAAAAATGGGGGAATAAAAATTTGACTGGCTTCATTTTCAAAACCAGATAAATTTAATTTGTTAATTTATGTATTTACTTGATATAAAAACAATTTTGGAAATGACGCCAATTTGTATTAATGCAGTAATAATTTTGAAATTACATATATAACTTGTAAGATTTTGAAAATTTATAACTTGCACGGATTTTGAAAATTGAATCTGTCAATTGTGACTGCAACTAAAGTGGAATACATTAATTTCTGTTTATGATTTTTTCTTGTGGCATTCAAAATGTAGCAAAAATACTCAAGAAGTTGCACGATTTATGTTTTTTAAAATTTTCTTAATATTTTTAAAATGTTCATAAATACTTTCTTCTTTTTGTTTGACTCAAAAGAAATCTAAAACTATGCACGATGTCACGATTTATGTACATATGTACAAAGGAAGTTGTATCCATCATACTTATAGCAAAGTGTAAGAAATTTTTTTTTTATTGCATAGTTTGCGGCGCTTGAAAATTTTACAATATGGTTTTGTGGAATGGCTTATACACACACGTTTGTTAAGTAAAGTGTGCGTGCGTGTGTGAGAGAGAGAAAGAGAGAGAGAGTAAGAGAGAGATATAGAGAGAGATAAATAATAAAAGAGTATGGAAATAATTTAATATTAGTGTGATTGTCGAGAAAAGGAAGACAATAAGGATTGAAGAAATACAGTAAGAGAGTAAGTAGAACGAAGTAATAGAAAGTAAGTAAAAAGTGAGCAAGTGAAAAGGAAAAAAAATAAAATTTTTACATATTAATTATAAATGTACAGTTTTAATTGTTATTCTTTAAGGTGTAGAACTGTGAATACCTCTGGTTAAAAGCCTAAAGCATGTAGTGGGTGCGCCATCTTTTATGGCGGTATGTAAACATTGAATAATTTTAACATTTATAAACCCATAGACTTGAGTATGTGGTCGCTGTGGCGTAGTGGTAGTGCGTTGGACTACTACGCAGAGTGTCCGGGGTTCGAATCTCGGCACAGGCAAAATCAAAAAGTAGAAAAAATAATTTTTCTACACGGCGCCACCTCTTGGCAGGCAATGGCAAACCTACAAGAGTAAAAATTGCTATGAAAAGCTTTTTACTTCGCCGTTCGGATTCGGCATTAAACTGTAGGTCCCTTCCATTCATGCACAAATATAACACGCACAACATGAGTGGATGCGAAAAGCTCGGCCTAGGCCCTCCATGGGCTGTTGTGCCATTAAAAGTAAAGTAAAGTAAAGACTTGAGTAAACACGTTTTTGAAACGTCTATTCAGTACAATTTTAACCACGAATCGCTTCACGTCGAAACAACGCGCCGAAATAGTTGAAAATAGTCGTTCTTCAGTTGTGTTAACACTACGTGCATAGCCGCGATAATATCGTGGCTAACAAACACCGTTTGAGAACACTATTCGTCGTTTAGTGTCTCGAGTTTGGTTGAGCACGGGACAGTGGCAGATGTTCCAATGAACTGGTTGCAGCGGTTAGAGAGAGTGTTGGCGAGAACCCACTTGTGTCGTATCGTCAGCGCGCTCAGCATTTTGGCGCTGCTCATTTTGAAGGATGATTTGCATTTGTTTCCGTATAAAGTGCAATTTACCAAAGAATATTGCCGACAGATCATCCACGTCGCTTTGTACACGGCCAAACTGTTGTTGACACTGAACCTGATTTTTGGAATGAAATATTGATGACCCACGACGCCCATTTTACACTCTCTGGCGCCGTTAACAAGCAAAATTATCGCATTTGGGGAACGGAGAAACCACACGAGATCTATGAGATACCACTGCATGACCAAAAAGTGACTTCTTGGAATGGCGTTTGCGCCAAAACCAACATTGGGCCATTATTGTTCAGAGAAAGCGAAACAGTCGATGGGAATATCGATATCGGTGGATGTTTGTTGGCTCATTAGATCTGCCCTCAAATGTGTGTGAAAAAAGTCTGGACAGTTACTGGTTTCAACAAACTGGTGCACCATGCCACACTGCAAATCAAATAATGCAGTTTCTGCAACGAAATTTCCCTGGGCGTGTGGTGTGACATTGACAGGCCAGATTTGACCCCTCCGGGATTTTTATGTGGGGTTATTTGAAAAGCAAAGTGTACGCCAGCAAGCCCCAGACCATGGACGAGCTCAAGGCAAACATTGGTGCGAAAATGATCGCTATAACGCCCGAGATGTTCGAAAAAGTGATGGAAAACGCAGTAAAAATGGCACATTTAGCTTTGGTCAATAACGGCGGCCACTTGATTGAGGTTGAATTCAAAAACTAGTCCAAATAAATTGTAAAAGACCAAATTAAATGAAAATACCTCGTATATGGAAATCGGTTTGTTTTTTTTTTTTTTAGTTATTCAATATTCACCCACCGACATTAAAGATGGCGCACCCTGTTTATTATAATGTAAGCATGTAGTACAAAATTGTACAAAAATTCTGTGTTCTCTTAAATTTCACTACAACTTTTTATATTTATTATTTATTCTACTAACTGAATCTAAGGGAAAACAGATTTAACGTTTACTTTTAGGCATTCTATAAAATGATTTTTATGATTATGTAATATTACAATTTTTTTTACTTATTATATTTCGGTTAGTGTTTGTTACTTTATCGTATTGGTGACTTTATGGGAATTACGTGTACTCAAATTTAAACACGGTTTATTTTGAACTGCAAAATCATATTCGTATAAGTAAGTAAGTATGTAAGTAGTAGGTACTTTAGGTATTATTATATATATAGTATATAGGTATTAAAGAAACTCATTTGGGTGAACTCAAAGCAAATCAACTGAAGTATAAAAATCAAAAATACATCCATCATACTTATATAATCTGTACTTCTTTAACATTCGTCTTTTGAAGCGTCGCCACAGATGTGCTATATATTTCACAATCTCTGCATAGCATGTTGCCGGTTCGGAATTGTTTGTACTGGAGGCTAATGTTGAGGTTGAAGTGTAGCGTGCACGCTCCTGTCGCATGCGCTCCATTTCACGTTTTTTCGTTTCCGAGAATTGTGTGGCAATGACGACCAAACATAGGTTGATCATGAAAAACGAACCAATCTGAAATTGTATAATATTTTGAAAAATTATTAATATGTGTTATCATGATTTGAACTACATATTAACGAGACTTGAAATTATAATAACTACACTAGTTTACAAAATTCGATTTTTTTGTACAGATTTCTCATACTTTTTTTTAAAGAAGAATCTGAAGTAGTAAAATAATACAAGATTTTTAGAAAGTGTGATGTGTTTTCAGGGTGATGAAACCTCTTCATTTACTACTTTTCTCTGGAATAAATATGGAACTATTTGACCTTTAATAGTGGGGTTTCCAGTTTCAAGTTTAATAAAAAAAAATTCAAGTGCAGAGCAATTTTGATTTTCGTATTCACATGTGAATATGCTCTCATTCTCTGACGATGCAATGCTGCCACGCACTTACACTATAAACTTCTTCAATCGAACAACAATCGAATTCGAGTGAAGTTTGAGAGCAATTTTGTCAACGTAAATCATGTTAGTTCAATTTCAGCCTGCATGTAAGCAATCTTGCTGCGCAATTTTTTAAAACAAATAACAAAAGCAGAGTTGTCGCTTTCTCAGATACACACACAAGAATGCACAGGTATTGGTTTGCCCGACACTGCACTAAACACTTATTTATTTATAGCTCAGAGATCATTTGTTTATAGTTGAGACCTTGAGAAATCGTTATCAAGGTTTTTGAAATGAACAAATAATGGGTGACTACAGATGGACACCTCGCTGATCTAGTGACAGCGTGCTAGGTTGTCATCTCAGGGTCATCTCTCCTAGTTTATTAATTTCAGAAAAAAAAATAACTTCACAGACCTCTCTCCTCTTTTCACTTTCTTTACACAGGGTTGCAATTACCCTAACATTTCTAAATATGTCCAAAATGGTATATTTATGAGGCTATTATTTTTAAGTTTGAAAGCCATCGTGTTTAAACGATTTTTAGACAGGGCGACTAGAATTATAGGCAGTCTGACCTTGATGATTAATCTCAGTTATGGTTTCAACTCTAAATCTAAACTATAGTACATATTTTATTTTATTTTTTGTTACAGTCAACACACAGTATGAATCCTATGAATGCAGAGCATTGTTTTGATTGGAAGGAAGATTGATAAATATTTTTTCTTCTGCGTTTGAGCACTTCGCAGTGCTGAAAGATGTGCTACGGCGTCTCGGTGTTCGACGAACACATCATACTTTACTCTCGTGCTGGGTGTAGTGGTTACATTGGTGTTCGTTACAGAGTGGCTTTTTGTCGAAATTCAGTTTTTCTTTTTAATATTGTTGCAATTGTTCGCAACGGCAACACTAAATGGTATACCAAAAAACTTCAAACGATTTTATTAATATGGAGCGTGGAATTAATAATATAATTGAAAAATTATGCAAATAATATGATTTTCTTTAATAGTTTTATGAATATTGTATTGAATATTCACGTTTAAAAACTAAAAACATTCGCAACTTCGCTTTTCTGCAAATGACGACACGTTTGCATGTTCTCCTTCTATTTTACATACAATTTTGTTATTTTCTTGTAGAATAACTCATTGCTAACCCTGAATACTCGGCGTGCTCGGTGTAGATTTCACCCAGCATATCGTGTTCGGTGTGTGAGTGTCTAAAAGCTCTTTTCTCGTGTTCGGGCAACAACAATTGCATGGTGTTGGCCGAGTAGAATTTGAATATAACCACAGCCTTACTGCACCTACATTGGAAATGAATTTGATTTACGTAAATGAAATATGTAAGAGAATTTCTATAGAGAATTGGAAGCTTGACTACTATAGCCTCAGAAATGCATACCTTCATACCTTGTACCTATAGTATACCTACACTGGCGGTCACGAAAACCGCACCACCTCGAAATAACATGAAAATACGAAAATAATGATTTTTATGTTGGGGAATATTTATTATTTTTTTAATATTATTATGGTATTAAAATTATGCAAAGTGTAAGAACGGAAAAAAAAAAATAATTTTTCTACACGGCACCACCTCTTGGCAGGCAATGTCAAACCTACAAGAGTAAAAATTGCCATGAAAAGCTTTTCACTTCGCCGTTCGGATTCGGCATTAAACTGTAGGTCCCTTCCATTCATGTACAATTATAACACGAACAACATGAGTGAATGAGAAAAAGCTCGGCCTAGGCCCTCCATGGGCTGTTGTGCCATTAAAAGTAAAGCAAGTAAGAGCGGAAAAATATTACTGGAGCTCAAAAACGTATTATTTTTATTATTATTTTAAATACAAGAAATTTTAAAAAAAATTTAGTTTATTTTTATAATATTCAAAATTAAACAATATCTATTAGTTTTTAAAGTGGTTTTCAAGAATTAACATCAAGCTACAAAAAAAAAGAAGAAATATCAGTAGGATGTTGCTCCTCCTTTAGCCCGTATTACAGCCATTATCCTTGACGGCATTGAATCAACCAAAATTTCTAGGTTATCTTTGGTAATAACTTCATACCAAACTTTATTTAATGCTAAAATTATTTTTTTTTTTATTTTCGTGCTTTTGGTCAGCAACTTCGCGCTTCATAATATGCCATAAGTGCTCGATACGATTCAAATCGGGCTAGTTTCCCGGCCAAGTCAGGCGTGAATTTCCGATGTCCGTGAATATTTTTTCAAGCTGTAAAAAAAGGATTTTATTTTTAAATGTTCTGTTTTTAAATTTACATTCTGTAGGAATCAAACAAAAGATAGCATGCTAAAATTTACCGAATTTGCACGGTGGCAAATCGCAGAATCGTCCTGGAAAATTGCGATCATACTGCAGGATAAATGCTCTTCAAGAGCTGGCACTAAGTTTTCCTTTATGACTTGCCCATATTTTTCAGCATTCATAGTTCCTTCTTAGAAGTACAAAGGACCACGTACGTAGTAGGAAAAGCATCCCCAAATCATCTGGCTCTGTGGGATTTTCACTGTTTTTACAATACAGTTTTCTTTATAACGTTCATCATTGGAACGGCGCACGTACGGCAAATTATCGGCGCATAGCAGGTTAAATTTGCTTTCATCAGACCAGATAACATTTCGCCACTGCTCCAGTGTCCAATTTTTATAGTTTCTAGCCCAAGCTAGACGCGTTTTGCTCATTTTTTCAGTTAACAATGGCTTTTTTGCAGGACGCCTTCCATATAAACTACTCGCTACTCGCGGTCTCCTGCGTACAGTTTCAACATTAATATTTACGCAATGATAGGTTTCTAGCTCGGCCCGAATAGTTACTGCACCTTTGTGCTAATAATTTTTATAAGGTTATCAATTCTGTTACTGGTTGAACGTTTAGGACCAGATCATTTTTTCCTCTCCAGGGACTCCATAGAATTCTTAGTATTTTTTTAAAAAACGGACCATTGTGGAATTTGTGTAACCCCATTTTTTCAGAAATTTTCCGGTAGGAAAGCCCTTGGCCACTAATGTAAGTACAGTGACTTTTTGGTCATGTGTCAGCTGCTTATATTTTTGCACTCATTACTGTACTTATTTCATACAAAAAACCCTTCTGCGTTAAACAAATGCACTAGAATAACTTATCTCTGTTGTCAACACATTTGGAATAATTTAAACCGGGAAATCCCCTTTATCGTAGCACGAAAAAATAAGTAAATTACCCAAATTTTTACATATTAAAAAAGTGTTGCCAGTCGTGCGGTTTTCCTGACTGCCAGTGTATTGATGTATGCATTTTGAAAAGACGAAAATCCATTTCAATTAAAAACCAAAAAATAAATACAAATAAGGATATGTATAATTCTATGTCCAAATAGGATGTGAATATACCTACGAGTTTATATGTAGAAGATATGAAGAAAAGTTTTCGAATCATCAAAAGTTGTGTTTGCTATGAATTTCTGTAAAATTGCGTAACAATTTTTGGCCAATTTGTACTTTACACTTCCGTTGCAACTAATAATAATGTGGGTTACTGTTGTAAATGTGTTGATATTTTGTGTACATACATACATATACACTCACCCACAGATGCCACAAACAAACTCTCACACATACAGGCACAAAAATGGCAAATAGTTTTAGAATTGAAAAGTTTCTTCTTTTCGCATAAATAATAAAAGAGAAAATAGAGAGAAATTTGAATTCTAATATCAATGGATGTGACTAAGTGTGTGTCTATGTGTGTGTGTCAGTGTGTGTGTGTGTGTGTGTGTGTGTGTGTGTGTGTGTGTGTGGGAGAATGTTGTAAACAAGAATGACTTCATCTAAGCTTGTGTTTTGTGCTTGATAAAAAAGTTATCAATTTGAATTTGTATATAAAATTGCACAATTACTGTTGCCACTTACTTCCCCTAAACAAATAAAGAAAAGAAAACGTGAACAAAGTGAAATAACTTTTCAATTTTCATGGAAATTCTTATTTGTAAAAAATTTCCAAACGCAATAGTAACAAAAATGTAAATATGTTTGTATGTGTGCGTTTATGTTTCCGCCGTAACATTTTTGTAGTCATACGAACAACTTTTGTAAGGTGTTTTATTGCAATGTTAGTGAATGTTTTAGTAAATACATTTCAGCAAAATACTTTTACAACAAGTACTTGCTTGACAAGGATAAGAAGACATCACACACACACACACACACATACACACATACACACATACACAACCCATACATGCAGACAATCGGTGTGTAGCATACATTTATGGCGTGTGCTTTTTGACTTGACACAATCAGCAATGTTATTTAAAAAGCCATATGAATACCTAGTTGATGTTGTTGTTGTTATTGTGATAAAAGAAAAATGCAAATGATATTGCAATTTCATTGTATAGTACACACACACACACATAGTTTTGGTGTTCCTGGATACCTACTGAGAAATATCTCGAATTACTTTGAAGACAGAGTGCAGCTGTAAGATATCGATGATGGTGTAAAGCGTTACGTTGTCCCTCGAAACGACACACAGGGATCCGTGCTTGGGCCTAAACTGTGGAGCGTTATGTACTTAATAGGGACATAAATACTGTTACAAACATATGATTTTATAAATTTAAAAATAATTGATTTTTTTGGACCAATTTCTTAAAATATATTTATTGATATATATTGTATACAAAAAGCAGTTACTTATTCGAAATGCCCGCCTTTGGCCTTCACCCTCGCCTTAAGTCGCTCTGGCCAATCATCAATAGCTGCACGCACCTCATGCATTGGAAAAGTGCTGACAGCACCAATCAAAGCAGTCTTCAGCATGCAATCAATGTTGGGGTATCTTTTGTCGCAAACCATGTCCTCTAAAACTGTCTATAATTTGTAATCCAGTGAGTTCAGATCAGCTGAACCCACGGCCATTCTTCAGAACAAATGAAAGCTAGCAAATTGTTTTGAAGCCAGGTCTGGGTCGTCTTAGCGTTATGGGCTGGCGCCGAATCCTGCTGAAAATTCCCCTACTGGAAATTCGACTGCTGGTTTTGGAACAGGGAATGGTTAAGTGGTTGCACAATAGCTTCCAAAACGGTTTCTTGGTAAACTTTAACCGAAGTTTTGACCTCTTTTTCGCAGAAATGCAAGTCAGTGACCCCATCGTAAGAGACACTCCACGAAACCATGACTGAAGCTGAGTGATAACCCTTTTCGACCCGTGGGATCAGTTCAGATGCTTCCTTAGATGACAGTGCATATACCCTATCATTTTGATTGTTAAATTTAAACTGCAGGGGAAAAAAATTTTTCACCCGTAAACAACATTTTTCTGTGCAAGTTATCAGCATGTTTCACCGAAAGACGTTTGCATTTTTCTACCCTATTTTTTTTCCAAAACTGCACTCAACCAATGCCCGGTTCGACGTTTGAAGGCACAAAGTCCCAAGTCTTTTTTAGTAATTCGAGTCATGGACTTTTGCGTGACATTCATCTCACGGGCGATGATTTTCTTTTTTCGGTGCGGATTTCGCTGAGTTCTTGATTTGACGGCTTTGATGCCTTGCGGCGTGCGAACTGTACGTGGACGGCCCGGCCGGTGGCGGTCTTTGATATTTCCAGTCTCCTCAAGAAGTTTTATGCACCGGTAGACGAACATGCGACCAATCCCGAGTGGGCGGAGCTTTTGAAAATATCTCCTATTTTCATTTCACACTTAAGTAAAAGGTGATACTTATAACAGCGATACAGTTCTCATTATCTGACCACTCCATGGTGAAAGCTGACACCATTTTGAATTCCCGTTACAGACTAACGCTATAGAGGTTAGCTTTCATCAAACCATGTGGTAATAACTGGGTATGTTTAATTCTACTATTGGAATGGGTGGACCTACAGTTTAATACCGAATCCGAACGGCGAAGTGAAAAGCTTTTCATAGGAATTTTTACTCTTGTAGGTTTGCCATTGCCTGCCAAGAGATGGTGCCGTGTAGAAAAATTATTTTTTCTACTTTTTCATTTTGCCTGCGCCGAGATTTGAACCCCGGACACTCTGCGTAGCAGTCCAACGATCTACCACTACGCCACAGTGACCACTACGCCACAGCCCTCTCTCGACCGACGAAAATAACGCTCTATAAATCCCTCATCCTGAAAAAATAAAATACACAACACGAACAGCTCACTCTCTCTCTCTCTCTCTCTCTTATTTGCACTAAAGGAATTTCTGTCAAAAAGAACACAACCTACACAATAATGTATGGCGTCCTAATGTATGGCGTCCTAATGTATGGCGCAGAGACATGGACATTGACCATCAATGATAAGAGGCTGTTCGAGAGGAAGATACTCCGCAAGATCTACATATGATCCAATATGAGTCGATGATTAGATGATTAGATTCAAGCAAATGTCATTCGTTTGCTCGAGAGTCAAACACATTGAATGAAGTGCCTTCAACATATAAATTAAAAATATATGAATGATAAATTTGTTTTTTGTTTCTCTATTATGCTCGAATTATAAATATGTACGTATGTATATGTGTGTGTGCTCATAAATCCTTCCCGCTCTCGTGTCATAATTTTCTTATTTATGTTCAAAAAACTAAGTTATTTTTAATAATTTTCTTTAGTATTGTTTCGAAAATCAATTGTTTACCAATAACTTTTATTTTTAAACTTTTCGCTTTTTTAGCCTCTTTTGTTTCTTTAAGTATTTCAGCAAACACACACATACACATACACACACCCAAGTGAAATTTTTAAAGTTTTTCACTTAACTTAACCGCAAGAACAGCAACAAAAAAACAACAACAATCTAACGTGCTACTTACATACATTAGGGAACATTTTCAAAGGTTTTACAAGCTCTACGAGCAAAATACAAAAAGAAATAATTTGTTTTAAAGAAAGTCGTATAGAAAGCAGTAGAGTAGAAAAGAGTGTAGCGGAGCAAATAAGATGGAAACACTGCGAGAAAATGTGAAAACTTTACCAATGTCGTGTCCCTAACTGACAATGAGCTGGTGAGCTCAAGCATCTGCCAACAGGGGGTATTCCTTCGAAACTTTTTCTCCATTTATACGTACATAGAACGGTAAACGTGTGTATGTGTGGGAGTGTGTGTGTTGTTTTATGTGAGTGTGCACGGTGAGCGATAATCTCTTACACAAGTGCAGAAGAGAGTTGTAAGTGTGTATGTATTTGAAAAGGCAAAGAAAAAATCAACAAGTTAACAAAAACGCCACCTGACGAGCTTAAGGAGCACAGCTAATTTGTTTATAACAAAAAAACACACACACACACACACACCACACACACACACACAGATACGACGAATACATTCAAGTACAATGTCATACTACAGACAGACATACACAACAAAAAAGTTTTTTTTTTTTCAATTGAAAAGAAGCGAAAACGAAAGGAAGCAGCAGAAGCAAGCATTCAGAACGCAGCAGTATTGTTGATGGCATCTTCAGGTATGTACTCAAATGTTCAAATATGTGTGTGTGTGTGGGTGTATCTGGATTTTGACCTTGTGGGAAAACCAACTGGTTGAAAGTTAGTCGATAAACTAGTTTACTGAACACCACAAATAGTCTCACATTTGGTGTCTTCCCTCATCGCAAACTGATTTATGGTATTTAACACTGTGTTGTCCTAGGTAACTAGTCTATTAAACTCGTTGGTAGATAGATGTTTTCGGAATAGTTTGTAGAGCAATCGAATTGTTTCAGTTTTAAAGGCATTTTTCCGTTCGAGCCTAGTACCTACTATAATTTAAAAATGTTTTTTTGTTGTACTAGCATAAATTACTAATTACTATATTAAATAAAAGTTTGGCCTAGCCCCTCCATGGTCTGTTGCGCCTAGAAGATAGATAGATATTAAATAAATAAATTACATTATAAAGATATGTTTAATTTTCCTCTTAAATTCATTCAAATTTTAATATTCATCAATGATCTTGGTAAAAAATTTCTAAATCCATTTAAGTGAAAAATATAAGATGAGAATTACAAGACAATATTTTCCCTGAATAGTAAGTATTATATTAATAGTAAAATTGGTTGATTCCATTTGTTTTACTTACTTTACTTACATACTTTTAATGGCACAACAACCCATGGAGGGCCTAGGCCGAGCTTTTCGCATCCACTCATGTTGTGCGTGTTATATTTGTACATGAATGGAAGGGACCTACAGTTTAATGCCTAATCCGAACGGACAAATGAAAAGCTTTTCATAGCAATTTTTACTCTTGTAGGTTTGCCATTGCCTGCCAAGAGGTGGTGCCGTGTAGAAAAATTATTTATTTGTACTTTTTTGATTTTGCCTGTGCCGAGATTCGAACCCCGGATAATCTGCGTAGCAGTCCACTTCGCCACAGCGTGTGTTTTCAACCACTTTAAAAACTAGATATTGCATAAACTATAAGTATTTGAAAAACTAGTTTTTATTTTAGTATAATTTAAAGTGGTCGCTGTGGCTTAGTTGGTGGTAGTGCGTTGGCCTGCTATGCAGGGTGTCGGGGATTGAAATCTCGGTACAAGTAATGTAAAAAAAAACTTGAAAAAACTTGTGTGCGTCAGTCGGACTCCCTACTGAAATGTACTTCTTCAGAACGTTTGGGTTCTGGATTTTCAGGTTAGGTTTGGTAATCCCGTAAAAACCAGATCCTATCACAGACATTACAGGCGTAACCGAAAGAATTTTTAACAAAAAATTTTTAAATTATTTATGTTCTGATTTATGCAAACGATAGGCCAAGTCTAGTGATCGCTGTGTTGTAGTGGTAGTGCGTTGGACTGCTACGCAGAGTGTCCGAGGTTCGAATCTCGGCACAGGCAAAATAAAAAAGTAGAAAAAATAATTTTTCTACACGGCACCAACTCTTGACAGGCAATGGCAAGCCTACAAGAGTAAAAATTGCTATGAAAAGCTTTTCACTTAGCCGTTCGGATTCGGCATTAAACTGTAGGTCCCTTTCATTCATGTACAAATATAACACGCACAACATGAGTGGATGCGAAAAGCTCGGCCTAGGCCCTCCATGGGCTGTTGTGCCATTAAAAGTAAGTAAAGGCCAAGTCTTGTATAGTTCAGTTTGATGATTTTCTGATCCCAAGTGTGCTACATCTAGATTAACTGCATTTTGATCGGTTGCATTTCCAATGCATGCAACGCCCATTGCAAAATCATCATCTCCATCAAAATATTCATACTCAAAGCATGCGAATTTATTTGCTACATTATTGTAATTATAATCTTACCATCATCATCAAAATATTCAAGTTGCATGATCTCAATAGATATAAAAAAATTTGCCGCTTGCCGGTCTGAGAACTCGCGAATGATATGAGGTTGACTACAAACTTGGCAAATCCCTAGGTTCGTCTATGATTTGTGGTGCTGATGCAAGTTGTTTTCTTTCCACCGAGGAAAGATTTTCAGGCAAATTTTCAAGTAAATCTTCTGCCCTTTTCTTTCGTTGAGAAGCTGGGAATTAGGCCACCTTAATAGTCATTAAGGTTACGTATAATCTGAGGACTTTCTTCGGGACTCAATGAGATGAGTGTTGATGCAATTATTGGCTCTATTGAACTCATTTGCCATTCATGCGGTCTCTCTCGGCATTAGTCTTTGCGAGTTGTTTTTCAATGAAATTCGAATTATGTTGTGCCTCAAGTTGCTTGCGAAGTGTACAGTCGGGCGATCTCTTGGTTCTGGTTTTTGGGTTTTTTTTTTCACAAACCAACAGAATCTGTATTTATTTGGGCCTCCATTTTTAAACGAAGTCTACATTGTAAAATTTTTGTTGGAAATGTTAAATTTTACTATAAACTGATAGGCAGCGCCCTCTATCAATCGATGCGCATAGTGGATACATATGTGTATACACATAATTTTTCATAAGTACGCTACTTTTGCTTTTTTTTTTTGTCAATACTCGTTTATTCTATCAGCTTCAGAAATTTCTAACGATTTTTGTTTGTTATGTAAAATTTTTGTTTGAAATATCAAATTTTACTAGAAACTGATAGGCAGCGTCCTCTATCAACCAGTTATGCATCATACGCGAATCAGCGCTCTCTATCAATTGAAGAGTAGCCTTCTAGCCCTCTATCGATTTCGGTATGTCGCCAACGGACACAATGAAATGTGGTTTCATGTGTGAAAAAAGGCCAAATACAGACTAATGCTGCAACCAATTGATATCGACTGATAGAGGGCGCATGGTGGATGCATATGAGCTACCCATCATTTATTTGATATATGTAAACATGCATTCCCATTTTTTGCATACTTGATTGATTGAAGGCGCTTCATTTCCGTGACAATTTCCGTTGAGGCGATAATGTTTTACCCCGGCGTAAATACATACTTAAGTATAAAAAACGATTCTAAAGAAGTAAACTTCAATAAACATTAAAAACAATTTTTCTGCACGGTACCACTTCTTGGCAGGTAATGACAAACCGCAAGAGTAAACATTGCCTATGAAAAGTTGTGCACTTCGCTTTTTGGATTCGGCATTAAACTGTAGGTCCCATTGTAGGTTCCATTCATGTACAAAAATATAACACGTACACGAACATGAGTGCATGTGAAAAGCACGGCCTAGGCACTCCTGGGCCTAGGATTGATTTTAGTGGACTAAATTGGTTTGGCTCTACAGGGTGAATTTTGAATAACTCACACATTCACGCCAATGCAATTTGATTTGAATGAGTGTGTGTGTGTGTGTGTGTGTGTGTGTGTGTGTGTATGTGTGTGTGTGTATGTGTGTGTGTGTTTGTGTGTGTTTGTGTGTGTGTGTGTTTAAGTGAGAATCTTTATAAAATTTAAGTTGTTTTGCAATTTTAGCTTAAGCAATTGGGTCTGTTTCTCATTTGAATATAATCGAGTTGTGTCTGCGTGCGAGGGAAGTGCGAAGAGTTTCGTGCAGTGAAACTCTAGAAAAATGCGTACATATAATGCATACCCATTTAAAAATTTAAATATAAATTAGCTCATATATGAACTTACGTACATACACCATCTACATACATCAGTACACGTGCTTGAACTCATACTACTATACTTAGTTATCATCATTTGCTCATACCTAGTTTGTACATATTGACTGTATAATCTTAAATTTAATTTTAAATATCTAAATTTTTTCGGTGTAATATGAAAAAGTGTATCTATCTCATAATAAGTATTACAACAATACAGACGCACATTTGCATACAAAATTATATTTACACAATAATGCAAAATTACACATTGCTTCATGTGATAAAATTGTAACCTTTTTGACTTTAAACATAATATACCAACACAGTTTAATGCGCCTTAAATTATGCTCTGGGAAATTTTGCGTGTGTATTACTGGCGTAATACAATTTTATGCATTAACTCGAAACTCATTTCAAATGTATTACATATTTTATATGTAGTGACTGTAATTATACAAGGTGGGGCAAAAGTTATAATGTTATAATGTGAATGTGCCATAAATTCCTCAAATGGCGAAAAATTACATTTTGCTTGTGACATTTATTTTGTAGACAGATAGAGAAGAATAAGTAGACAACAAGCATTGGAGCGAGACATAGCTCGAGCAACGATGGACATTTTGAAACACCAAAGAAACGGGTGCTGTGACCTACCGTTTTGGTGAACTGGCCAGCCATATCGCCCGATCTGACGCCGCTAGACTTCTCCCTTATGGGCTTTTTGAACTCTCGCATTTACCACAACAAACCACAAATCTTGCAAGTCTTGAAAGCCAACATTGAAGAAGAAATCAAATATGTTGTGAGCAACAATTCAAAGTGCCGTAAAACGAATACTAATAATGTGCATCAACTCAAGAGTTAGTCGCTTGACCGATTCCATTTTTTCAACTTAATGTCATCTAATTTACAATTTCTGTTTTCCGTGAAAACAGCGACAATTTCCTTTTTTAATTTCTAAGAAAATGGCAGTTAATTCATATTATTACATAACTTTTGCCTCACCTTGTTGCAAGAATTTGGCATGTACGTACAATAGACAAAGAGATTTTAGAGAGCTATGGAAATAATGTCTATTATTAACATTAAAGCAATGGCACAACACTTCATGGAGGGCCTGGGCCGAGCTTTTCCCATCTACTCATATTGTGCGTATCAGTTTTGTGCCGAATCCGAACGGCGAAGTTCATAGGCAATTTTTTAGGTTGGCTATTGCCTGCCAAGAGGTGGTAGCGTGTAAAAAAAATATTTTTTTAAACTTTTTTGATTTTGCCTGTGTCGAGATTTAAACCCCGGACACTCTGCGTAGCAGGCCAACGCACTACCAAGTAAGCCACTGCGACCACTATGGAAAACCTCCAAGACTAAAAATTGAGTAAGAAAAGCTTTTTACTTCGACGTTCAGATTTGGCAGAAGGTCCATTCTATTGGCTGCCGACTCAGAATGTAGTACTGGCGAAATGTATAAAGCTTCTGCTTACATCCCACACAGCCCACCTTCTCCGCCCGATTTTTAGAATCATGCTTTCAAACAATGGTCGAGAAATGGATTCGATTTTGATTTATTGACATTGATATGGCCTTATTCAGTGCACCGTGGGCACACTTGCAACTGGTGTCGCATTTTTGGAGGCATTCGTAATTATTGATCAGCCTACTACATTTGAATGAGTCTAAAAAACATTGCATATTCTTCAGCGATCGTCAACAATAGAAAATTTCTGCCATGTGCAGGACTACTAGTTATTAATCTTCTTCCTTGTCACAGCAGCAAGAGGTGAATTCAAATTGAAATGAAATATAATTAATAAATAAATGAAAAATATTTCTTTATGCTGGCAAAAAGAGAAACACATTTGCAGTTTAAAAAGGAGCTTACACAATGATTTATATGATTGATCCTTTTGAAATACCCGTATGGAGTATATTTTCTTATGTCTTATGTCTGTGGCAATGCAACAAAAAAAGGTATCTGTGCTAAGTGAATTCAAGCAATTAGAATGAAATCAAAATTGAATATTCAATATTTGTAGAAGATGAGCCTTTAAAAAAGGAAGAAAGAAAAAGTCAACATATCACCACAAAATTAATGCTGTGTAAGAAAAACAAAAAAAGAAAGGGTAGGAAAGAGACTTTCAGCATTGATATTATGTAAACCAATTCATTGGGGTGTAGTAGAAATCGATTTGAAATGTTGCTGCTATTGCATGAAATATTAAACCTTTTTTCGGTACCGGAAGATAGCATGGAATGCTTCGTTTTTTGTTGTGGTACATACACACACACACACACACACACACACACACACACATCCATTTACATACTCTTCCCATACCCTTCTAAGTAAAGTATTTCAGGGTATTTGCTTGTGAGTGTCGCATTTGAGAGCAAATCCCTGGCAAAAGAGAGAAAGATGAGACAGATGATATGAAAAAATACTTCTGAACTTTTTTTTTAAAGGAATTGAAAGAAATTTCAAGTTATTTCCCGGAAAAAGAAAGGAAAATATGTAATGAATGTAAGTATGTAATGAATATATTTACCAGATGTACAAGTATGAAACCGGTAATGACATCTCTGTGTCGCTAGGTAAAGCTATACGCTCTGTTAAAATAAATCATTGGCGCCATTTCTTCGCATTTAGTTCTGTCAACAATATTCAGTTCATAAACAATCAAGTTTCATACAACAACATATTTTTCTTGTGCCTACAAAATACGATATGCGGACATCATTGATTTTCTGTTTCCAATTGAAGAAATCTGCTTTGGAATCTCATCGAATGCTTGTGGAAGCTTACGGCCAGCAAAAAGTTATAAAGCGATTTGGTATACCACACGATACCACAGAAAAAGTTTGAAGATGCTGAATTGCAAGCTCTACTCGATGAGGATGATGGTCAAACGCAAGAACAACTTACAGAACAAATAAATGTGAGCCAACAATGCATTTCTCAACGTGTAAAAGCCATGGGATTGAATTTGAAGGTGGGAAGATGGGTGCCACATGAATTGACTGAAAGACAGCAAGAAAATCGAAAAGAAAAACCACCTGTGAAATGTTGCTCGCCAGGTACAAAAGAAAGACATATCTTCATCGAATTGTTACTGGCGATGAAAAATGGATCTACATATATCGAGAATCCCAAACGTAAACGATCATAAGTATGTTAAGCCCGGTACACCGGCCAAATTGACATCAAAGCTAAATCGCTTCGGAAAGAAGACAATGCTATATGTTTTCTGGAATCAGCATGGTATTATCTGGTTTGACCTTCTGAAACCAGGTGAAACAGTTACTGTTCAACGCTACCAAGAACAATTGGCCGATTTGAACTAAACCGTGCTTTGCGCCACAAATGCACAGAATATCAAGCTAGGTACAAAAAGTAATTTTTCTTGATGACAATGCACCATCACATCGAACAAAATAGACTCGGGAATTGGTAGATTCGTACAGCTGAGAAGCCCTCCTCCATGAGGCTTATTCACCTGGCTCCATCTGACTACCACTTATTTTCATCAATGGGGCACGCGGGCATGCACTTGCTGAGCAGCACTTCGATTCGTACGAAAATGTGAAAAAATGACTCGATGACTGGTTTGACTCAAAAAACGAACAGTTTTCTTGGCGAGGCATTCACAAATTACCAGAGAGATGGGGAAAAAAGTGTAGCTAGAAATGGCCTTTACTTTGAAGAGTGAATGTACCATATGACCATTTTTCTTAAATACACGTGTATTTTTTTAAAAACTTGTACACCTGGTATATTATAAGAAATATTGTATACAAAACTTATTTTAACTTACATGTTACACAAACTTGTTAAGTTACGAGTGTACACAAAAACTTACCACAATTAATAGAACAAAATATATCCAATCCCAAAAACTATGCGCATCTTGTACATAATACATAATATCCGTCCAACCTTCCAGCGAAATTACCTGCAATTGGAAAACAAAATAAACATAAGTATATGTAAGTAGTATACATACTCGCAGTATCGAATTATAAATTGTACGTGGGTGTAAGCTTCATTGCCGCTGTGGTATCTTTCAATTATTTCATAATTTGCATTTCCGTTTCCTCATTGAAATTAATCTACCCACCGATGAAACACTCAATTGTAATCAATTCAAATTACCATATTCTAGTTCGCCTACAAATATGCAGCGCATTTATGCATTCCTATTAGCGCTGTATAAGTGTGTATCGATGCAAGAGCATGTATGTGTATGTGTGTAGATGCTTTGCATAATTAATTAGTTTATTACAATCCGAAAATGTTGTGTGTGAAATAGCGTGGGAAAATTTCTTGTGCAATAACTTGCAACATCGGATGCAACAGTCATTATTGCTGTGTTCTTAACATTTTTAATGATTTCAAACAACATGTGCAAAAGCAAATGTGAGGAAAAGAGACTCTTGTTGCCACAGCTTGATTTGGTAGCAATCAGATATCGTGTGGATTTTCATCTTGGGAAGGTTATGAATGCTAAAGACGGGTGTACAATATAAATATTACAATAATAAATACAATAATTTACAAGTTTGCCCAACATCGACGTTTACGGGCAGAATATGGGCAATCTTTATAAAGGAATTTCAGTTGTCAAATTATGCGGGCTCAACATAAGTGCCCTTCTATGAAATTATATGACTTTATACCATAATTTACTAGCTGGCTGCTGGCAAAGTTTGGGTAATACGTAAATCCTCCAATCCAAGAAATACTTAAATGGACTGTAAAAAGCACCTTTTCAACATGTCAATTAAATTTATTTTACTTACTTATTGGAAAAAAAAGTTTAGTAGCCGCATACGTGGTATACACGAGGTGTACACCATATTTATGCTTTCCCTAGTTGCCAGCTGCTACACACAGTATTTTCATTTCATTAATTTTTATCTTTTCCCATTGTATTGTACATAGTATGTACCTACGAGGTGTGATAAAAAAATAACCGTTATTTTCAAATTTCATGAGTTACGTATGTTCGATTTTCGCATTTTTTTTTCTGTTATGTTGGTACACATGTCTGTTATATATGTTGGCAATACCAACCATTTTGGATTGTCAGTTTGTTTTTGACAGATAAAAAGGTTAGTCGTGTTTTGGTGTTACTATTCGAAAAAATGGATCGAAGAATTGTGTAAAAAATGAAATTAAATGCGCAAGGACATTTGAAATGTTGACTGTGGCCTTTGGCGAGTCTACTATGAGCAGAACACGTTCACAGTTCAATTGTGGTATAACCGGTTTAAGGAAGGCCGAGAAGATGTCAATGACGATGCTCGTCCTGGTCGCCCGAGCACGTCAACAACCGATGAAAACATTGACGCAGTGAAGAAAATGATTTTGGATAATCGTCGAATCGTCGAATCACTATCAGAGAGGTTGCTGATGATGTTGGCATATCGTTTGGCTCATGTCAAGCAATTTTTACGGATGTTTTAGGCATGAACCGTGCGGCAGCGAAGATTGTTCCAAAATTGCTAAATTTTGAGCAAAAACAACATCGCTTGTGCGTAAGGTTTTGGCCAAAAACAAAACCGTTATCATGCCTCAACCACCGTATTCACCGGACTTGGCCCCCGGACCCCGCTGACTTTTTCCTCTTCCCAAAACTGAAGACACCGATGAAAGGAAAGCGTTTTGCTACGATTGAGGAGATAAAAGAAAAATCGAAACAGGAGCTGTTGGCGATACCAAAAAGCGCGCTTCAGAAGTGTTTCGAGGATTGAAAAAAACGCTGGCATAAGTGTATTATATCTGAGGGGGATTACTTTGAAGGGGACAAGATAGTTGTTGATGAATAAATAAATACTTTTTGAAAATAACGGGTATTTTTTGATCATACCTCGTATATATGTAATAATAACCTTATTTAAACCTTATTTTTATTAAAAAAGACCTTAAAAATATGCTTAACTTTTGATTGCAAATATATTTAGAAATAAATAATTAAAAAACCAACATTTATTTCTACGCTTTTAGTGAAATATTTCTACTGTCACTTTTTCTTTGTGGTCGCTGTGGCGTAGTGGTAGTGCGTTGGACTGCTACGCAAATTGTCCGGGGTTCGAATCTCGGCACAGGCAAAATCAAAAAAGTACAAATAAATAATTTTTCTGCACAGCACCACCTCTTGGCAGGCAATGGCGAGCCTACAAGAGTAAAAATTGCTATGAAAAGCTTTTCACTTCGCCGTTCGGATTCGGCATTAAACTCTAGGTCCCTTCCATTCATGTACAAATATAACAAGCACAACAGAAGTGGATGCGAAAAGCTCGTCCTAGGCCCGTTATGGGCTGTTGTGCCATTAAAAGTAAAGTGAAGTCACTTTTTCGTTTCAAAAATTTTAAATTCACAAACTCAATAAAGAAATTTTATTAAAAAAAAAAAATATTAGCAGAAATTAGTAGTAAGAAAGTAGTATAAGATTATAGTAGAAATAGTAGTAGTAAAAAAGTAGTAGAAAACCATTGGGTAAAAAGTAACAGAAAAGTAGCTGAATCTACTAGTAGAAAAATACTAGTAAAAATAGTGGCCAATAGTAATGGAAATAGTAGTAGTGGAAAAGTAAATTTAACCGCTTCTGCACGAAAATTACATAAACCATCCTCCTTAATAATATATAACATATTTTTGCTTTCCATAGTTGCAAGCTCCTGCACACAGTAGTTTCATTTCAATAACCTTTTTATTTTCCCATTGTATTGTATTTTCATACAAGACATATGTATAGGTATGTACTAATGTATAGAAACCTCATTTAAACCTTATTTTTATTAAAAACAACCCTAAAGCCACGCTAATGGCCCTCTTCTTTTCTATTATTTTCTATTCCTTTTCTTTTCCTTTTCTATTCTTTCTTTCCTATTCCTACCTGTTCTACTTTCTTTTTATACATTCCTTTCGAATAATTATATCCGTTCGGTCCTAACTCCTTATATACTTATCTATTGTAATTTCAATTTAAATTTTCCCATTTTAGTTTCAATAAAATAATTTGTTTATTTCTTAAAACCGATCTCCCGGACTTTCAATTTACTCCACTCAAATTAAGGAGTGCGTCGAATAAAATTGTCTGGTACAAAAATGATGAAATCTTTTGAACCAGTACTTAGTCCGAATTTTTTAAACTAATATATTTTATTGTGCAAATTATTTTTAGATTAAAAAAATAAAAACAAGAAACCACAAATTATAAGTTTTTAATAAAAAGTTTTAATTTTTCAGGAACCCCTTCCATTAATGTTTTTATGGTAGTGTCCGACACCCTTACAGCTGCTGCAGACCACTTTCTTTTGAAATCTTGAAGGTCTTTGGCCACTTTTTCTGTTACCTTCATCTCCCTTTTTACTAAAGCCCAGTACATCTCAATCGGCCTTAGTTCTGGACAGTTTGGTGAATTGGCTTCTCTAGTCACCATAATCACTTCATTCCGTTGGAAACACTCTAAGGCCGTTTTTCTGTAGTGACATGAAGCGAGGTCAGGCCAAAAAAACGTGGACACTTCATGTTGGCGTAAAAATGGAAGCAATCTCTTTTGCAAGCATTCCTTCAAATATGTTTCGCGGTTGATTGTACCCGATGTCACGAATGTGCTGCTCCTTTTGCCACAACTACAAATTGCCTGCCAAACTTTTTGTAATTACTTCGGGAATTTTGTAAAATTTTTGGCTTTGAATGTTTCAGCGACATTTCCTCGAGAATCAGCTGTATAAAATTCCTGGCCATGTAGCTGGGAAAAGTCCGCTAAAACATAAGTTTCATCGTCCATTATGCAGCATTCAAATTTCTTGACAAAATCTCGGCTCAGCATTTTCGCTCGAATATTTCTTCCGATCAATAAGCTGTTCTTCCTTAAAACGTTTAATAATGCGAGAAATGGTTTCAGGGTTAGCCCCTACCTCTTTGGCAATTTTTTTGAATGACCAGTGAGGTTGCTTTTGAAAAATTTTAATAATATTTTCTCGCACTTCCACTTCGTTTGCCATTTTCGCGTTAAATAAATTTTTATTGCCTTTAACTGATACATAATCTTTTCTGACATTTAATTCAAAGCTACTAAGATACAAATTTTTGATTTTGAATCTTTCAATAGCACAGTATGGGAAGAAATGTAACGGACAATTTTATTCGACGCAGTCCTTACCCCCATCGGACTCTCCTTCCATCAAGCCACAGAGCTTAAACAAATATGCTTAACTTTTTGATGGAAAAAATAATTATAAATAAATAATTAAAAAACCAACATTTATTTTTACGCTTTTGGTGAAAAAGTTTTACTGTCACTTTTTCGTTTCAAAAATTTTTAAATCACAATTTCTATAAGGAAGTTTTATTAAAAAAAAAATAGTAGTAGAAATTAGTAGTAAGAAAGAAGTAAAAAATAATTTTCAATAAAAAAAAAATAGTAGTAGAAATTAGTAGTAAGAAAGTACTGTAAAATAGTAGTAGAAAAGTAGTAGAAAAAGTACTAGAAAAAAGGAATAAAAAAACAAATTAGTTAAAAAGTAGCAGAAAAGTAGCAAAATCTACTAATAGTACTAGTAAACATATTAGACAATAGTAATAGAAACATTAGTAGTGGAATAGGGAACTTGTCCCCTTCTGCACGAAAACTACATCAAAATCACTACACTACAGCAACCATCAACCATCCCTTAATGATATTTCCGACAAATTGAGAAGTGTCACACCCCATTTTAATATCCACATGAATTTTCCTTTAGAATGACATCGCCAACTAACGTCCGTGTACCAAATCAGTGCCGTACTGTAAATAGTGCTGGAAACGTACCCAAGTACACTTCTCCAAGTCTAAGCATTCCCTTCCGAAAGCTATTTCCAAATAAGTAACAACTTCAAACCAACATCGTAACTTCCAGCTACACCTTATTTTTCGATCCCACCCACATTTTCGCTATATGGTAACATGGCATAGTCAACTAACGTTCTTGTGCCAAATCTTAGTTCTGTCTTAGACTAAATAATTCCGGAGACATACACAAAAAAACATTAAGACTGTATAGGAGGTACCACGTCCATGTTTCCAATACTCCTTAAGAATGTACTTATGCCTTGAAACCTCCTTCGAATAGTCACGGACTAAAAAACAAACAGAAAAACGGGCAAAACAGACAAATTAAATAGTTGCATTCATTTTTATATATCAGAAGAAGAAGATGATAAACCTATAAAAACCTGTATTATCCTTACTGGCGCTATATTGATAAATCATGAGGATGGATTCAAGCTTAAATTATTGTATAAGTATAATGCCGCTGTTGCGTAGTGGTAATGCGTTGGACTGCTATGCAGAGTGTCCGGGGTTCGAATCTCGGCACAGGCAGAATCAAAAAAAAAAAAGTAGGAAAAGTAATTTTTCTACACGGTACCACCTCATGGCAAGCAATGGCAAACCTCCAAGAGTATACATTGCTATGAAAAGCTCTTCACTTCGCCGTTCGGATTCGGCATTAAACTGTAGGTCCCTTCCATTCATGTACAAATATAACACGCACAACATGAGTGGATGCGAAAAGCTCGGCCTAGGCCCTCCATGGGCTGTTGTGCCATTAAAAGTAAGTATAATGCCCACCTTGAAACCCAGTTAGGAAGTCAACAATGGCCATACTTATATTGCAAAACGTGACATTTCAAATCTGGTGTCAATTATTTGGCCTTGTTTGGACTTAGGACCATCCATAAAGGCTTGCGGCCACGTACATCTTGCCACCGAATATTTTTAGCAAACGAATGTTTGAATAGATTTTGTCACGATTTCGTTTGCGGTATCGCAATTATATGCTTTTGTCCGTGTAAGTAAGTAACTTGAAATTTAAACGGAACAAAGACAGAATTTTGTGAAAAAAAATCAATTGTAAATAGTTAAGCAGTGGCATATTAAATATACAGACCTCAAAAATGAGTCCAAAATTCAAAAAGTGGACTCAATACCAAAAATTTATTCACTATTTTTACATTGAAGGATGAAGGAGTAGCTTGCCGCGAAATTGAAAGATGGATAAGTATGTCGTAGTCATCCAATAGTAACAAATTTTTTGAAGAAAAAAATCCAGGACGATAGTTTGTAGAGCAGTAACAGGAAAAGGACAAGGAGGACCGAACAGATACCGTTGTCCACCGAATAAGCGTGAAGAATCGTTTGAAAAGTGCCGGGGAAATAAGAACAGAACTCGAGCAAGTGCACCAGGTTACCATTAGTGTGAAAACGGTCTGCAGACGATTCCAGGAATTTGGACTATGTGGCAGGAGACCAGCCCCTTCTGACATAGAAAATGCGAACTAAGCGGCTGGAGTGGACAAGGATGCACCGCAATTGGACCAATCTTGACCACTGGGGAAATATTATATGGTCCGATGAGAGCAATGTGCCGACAATCTTCCGTGCGTGCAACGTTTTCCGTGCGAAAGATTTAAGGACATGTGTGTAATGAGAACGGTCAAGCATTCTCGGACACAAATGATCTGGAGATGTTTTTCTTATTATGTACGGGGCCCTTTGTTCTTTGTTGATGGAATTTTGAACGGCGAAAAATATGGTGAAGTCATAACGGATTTTGTCTTGCCTATTGTGGAAGAGCAATACCGGCATTTTACATAGTGAGGCTATCTTTCAGGCAGACTCCGCACCATGCTCCGTGCAAAACGAAATCGGTAAGTTTTGATTCGAAATAAAATATCATTATATTATTATTTATTTATTATTATTATTTATATATTTGCTGTTAAGAATTACTTATGAAATAATCGTTTAAATTGTTTGTACAGATGCCGAAGGACCTTGGTATTGGTAGTATGGATTGGCCTGAAAACTTTCCACATTTAAATCCAATCGAGCAGTTATGGCACGTGATGAAACGCAAAATGGCTCATCATAAACCACAGAGTACAGTGGAGCTAAGAAGAATTTTTATTGGAAAATCTTGGAAAAGGTAATTCCAAAAGGTGAATTGCAGAAACTTGTTTAGTCAACACCTGCTCGAATCGAAGATATTATAGCCTCGAAACGTGGATCGAAATCTTATTAGACTTAAGATTACAATATGTTTTATTTTAAAAGAGGCTTAAATTTGTAATTTATATATTTATAATGGTTCTCAAGCATAGACCTAATCAATTCAGTAGTAATCGAAATGTAAGGACCTAAATACGGGCCTATACAAAGAAGTCAAAAGCTCTTTTTGTTTTACTTATATACCAGAGAGAAGACAGAGACATCTTTTGTATTTGGAAGAACTTATTCTTAGAATCTTGTAAAGTGAGACCATGCAAAGCTATTTACTTCGCCTTTCGGATTCGGCATAAAATTGTAGGACCCTTGCTTTCATGTACAAATATAACAAGGACTACATTACCTAGGCAAAAAGCCCTGCCTAGGTCCTCCATGGGCTGTTGTGCCATTAAAAGAAGAAAGAAGAGCTGAGTAAGTCGCCATCTCGCACAAAACAAGACATAATTACAGAAAGCATAGTTTGTGACCAAGCTCCGATAGAGATGTGTCAAATTACTTTGACATCTAAATGAAACCAGTGTTTTTAAAGCCAAATTAATGGCAATTAGAACAACTTGGAAACCACTGGGAAAGCTTTAAGTTACTATTGAAGGCATGAGTAAGTACATAAATGGTGTGTTAGATGTAAAGACTAAAATAAAAGAAGCTGGCTCTTGATTGACCACGAGTTACCCTCTAACCAAGATGGTAGCACAAGCTTCTTCTTTCATTTCTCTCCTTCGATGCTTCCATTTTGTTTAATGCATTAAGTACCTCCTCTTATAAATAGCATCATCTTCAGGATTAGTGGCACAACGGACTAATCCAATATTTGCGTTTGAGTCTTATGGCTAGTTTGGGCAGCAAGACTTTCGGCGCCGTAACCACTTACTTACCTAAGGTAGGGTAATTGTAGCCTAACTAACTTTCATGTAAGCAAATTGAGTGCCTGTGCACAGAGGATAAAAGATTCAGACTAGTGAATCCTGAGATGCTTTAGAAAGTCTTTTAATCCAGAAGCAGTTAGTGTAGTTATACCAGGTGTACAAGTATGAAACCGGTCATGGCATCTCTGTGTCGCTAGGTAAAACTATACGCTCTGTCAAACCAAATCATTGGCGCCATTTCTTTGCATTTAGTTCTGTCAATAATATTCAGTTCATAAACAATCAAGTTTCATACAACAACATTTTTTTTTTCGCTCGTAACAATGTCGAATTTTGTGCCTACAAGCTACGATATGCGAACATCATTGATTTTCTGTTTCCAATTGAAGAAATCTGCTTTGGAATCTCATCGAATGCTTGTGGAAACTTATGGGCAAAACACAGTGCAACGAGTGGTTCAATAAGTTTGAAGGTTATTGGGCGATTTTGATGTGCGAAACGAACAACGTGGAAGACCACCGAAAAAGTTTGAACATGCTTAATAGCAGGCTTTAATCGATGAGATAGCTCCGAGATAGCTCCGAGCGAGGTGTTATCTGGTTTGACCATTACTGGTCAACGCTACCAACAACAATTGCCTGATTTGAACCGTGCTTTGTGCCAAAAACGAATAACAAAGAATATCGAGCTAGGCAACACAAAGTGATTTTTCCTGCTGACAATGCACCATCACATCGAACAAAACAGACTCGAGAATTGCTAGATTCGTACAGCTGGGAAGCCCTCCCCATTCGGCTTATTCACCAGACTTCAGAAGGCCCATCTGACTACCACTTACCATATTTTCATCAATGGGGCACGCACTTGCTGAGCAGCACTTCGATTCGTACGAAAATGTGAAAAAATGTCTCGATGACTAGTTTGACTCAAAAAACGAACAGTTTTTTTTGGCGAGGCATTCACAATCTACCAGAGCGATGGGAAAAATGTGTAGCTAGCAATGGCCATTACTTTGAAGATTGAATGTATAACCATTTTTATCAAATAAACGTGTCTTTTCTTAAAGAAAATTACCAATTTCATACTTGTACACCTGGTATGACCTGAATCATACTTACAATTCCTTGAACTCTTGCTCCTAAACATATGCAACTATCTACTCTATAAAAATTTCAAAACAAATAATGTGGGTAATTTTCATTTTAACCCTTTGGTTCCTAAGAGTCTTACTAGACAGCTTTAACCAAAAGGGGTGGAGAATAATTTATCGATGTCGTTTAGTGAACTCCCCAAACTTTCACAAAAATGATTCAGCTATAAGTTGTGATGTATTATAGCCGCTCGAGCAATTAAAGTAGAAAATTTGTGAAAATCTAAAAAATTAATTATTTAGATTGAATTTGAGAATTTTGGTTACAATTAAAAAAAAAAAAAACCAAATAACGGAATTCTATTAACGGAATGTCTATGAGTAGCTAACAATAGGTACTTTTAATATAAAATGTTTATTCTTAAAAAAAATATGTATCAAAGGGAAGTTACTAAAACTCTCATACACCAACAACTACTCCAAGGTATCCCCATTTTATAAAACTACACCCACTGATTTATGTTTTGAAGTTCCTGAGAACAGGTTCATTCTTTTCACGCCAATATTTATTTACCATAAAATGTTTTCAGGTCAATCAATAATTTTGGTACTAAAAAGTTAATTACATACTTTTAATTACTCCGCTCATCTTTTCATATACATAACTTAAAAACAAAACATTTTTCCCCAGCCATGTTAATTTTATTATACCGCAAACGAACTCAAACTCTTACAAATGTAATTTCAAATTTGAAACAAAAATGTTTCGTATTATTCGCAAATGTTCAATTATTAGCTGCCTTCGAACAAAGAACAAATAACTTTTCCTGCAATGTCAGCAGCTTTTCTCGCCAGCCGAACAAGCTTATCAAACTTCTACACAATTTCTAGAATTTTAAGTAAGAGCTCGTGTAGCCTTTAATTCAATAATGTACACCACAGAAACTCTTATAGGCCATTGTTGTTGTTGCAGGACAATTTCATTTTAAGAACATATTTTTTGTTGGGCGAGGAGCACCAACATATTGTTTTTGCACATTAGCAAAAGTTGAAAACTTTTACAATACATAATATCACACGAAAAAAAAAAAAAATATAATAAAAAAAAAAGGAAACCAAAAAAAGTTCAAGCAAATTGAAGTTGGAAATTATGAAATAAGCGGCCAAGTTGAACGGTAAAACTATTTCCGTTGTTTTGTTGGTTTTAGTTTTGTTGAAGTTAGTTTGAAGCACAGAAATACTACAATAAATAGCAGAAATTATAATCTCGAAAGAACGATCAGTTTGAGAATTTTAGAACTGAAAATGTGGTTAAATAAAGTTACTCATACGCAGGGGTGGCCCTTTTGTGGTTTTCATAAATGTAAAGGTACACATGTATTTTATGTGAGAATTATTATGTTTTTGTGATTTTTGTTTATCTAAGACACTACATGCAAAGTTAAAGTAGATATGCAAAATTTTTCTTTAGTTCAGGTATTCACTGATGAACATTCTCAGGATTGTACAGGTTACTTGACACATAGATAGCACTAGTGGAACAGTTATGTTCAATGTATAATTTCTTCTTTCTTATGAACATGTGTAAAGTTTCAAATCAATCTGGAAAACCATTCTTTGTTTAACAGCTGCTTGAAGTTGACGTGTCACAGTGTTTTTTTTTTAAATGAAAAAATCGAAAAATCGTACCATAATTGAGTATTTATTTGAAAAAGGTTTATCTGCACTAGAAATCGATACCGATATGGTAAATGTGTTAGGTGAATGTCCTCCTTCATATGCAACAGTAAAAAATTGGATTGCTGAGTTTAAACGGGGTATTGTATTGAAGTATTGAAGATGAACCACGCACTGGACCTCCAAAAAGTGCCTCGACACCAGAAATCATTTAAAAAGTACATGTACATGTTATTGCTTGTGAAAATCCAAGTGCGACTATGTGTGAAATACATAGCTGATACCCTAGGCATCTCAGAGGAACGAGTTAACCACATTTTAAGTACATGAAGAATTACATATGAAAAAGCTGTTTGGAAAAGTAGTGCCGCATACGTTAACAATTCAACAAAAACTCAACTCGATCGAAAACGAATTTCTCAGTGCAATTTGTAACCTTTTAAGCAGAATACTCCACGTTTCATAACTGTGGATGAGATTTGGGTGTACCATCATGATCCTAAATTGAAACAGCAACGTTTACAGTGGACTGAAGCTGGATGTTCGGCGCCAAAGCAGACAAAGTACGAACAATCGGCAAAAAAGGTTATGGCTACGGTTTTCTGAGATGCAAAAGAGATTTTGTTGGTTGATTATCTTGAGAAAGGTAAAACAATAAACTAAACCCGGAATACTATTGAGACTTTTTGGATAAACTGGATGCAGCAATTCGCGAAAAAAAACGAAAAAAGATCCGCTTTAAAGAGGAAAGAAATCCTTATCATCAAGACAACGCACGTCCATACACAACTGTTTTCACAAAGGCTAAAATCAAGGAATTAAAGTACGAATTGCTTGACCATCCACCGTATTCACCTGATTCGGCTCCCAGAGACAACTACTACCTGTTCTGAAACAGTTCCTTCGTGGAAAGCCACATTTTTCGTCGAATGAAGAAGCTATAGCAGCCACAGAAGCACATTTTGCAGACCTTCCGGAATCGTGCTTTAATGATGGGATAGATTTATTGGATGAGCACTGGACTAAATGTATTGAACTGTTAGGAGATTATACTGAATAAAAAACCAAAACTCAAACCAAATAACTGTGTTTTCATATTTAGGGTTGAAACTTTTCAAGTACTTAACCTGTACAATATCAAAAAGCGTTTATCTTTATACCAGACCAGATACGTATGAAAATAAAAAAGTTATTTTATGTTGCGCTCAAAAGTATGCTATATAAATGGGCAGAAATGTTGTGTACATTTTCGTAGTCATCTTCATTTATCAAATCACATTGCAATGTTACTCGTACACAAAAACCAATCGTCAATCAGCATTCCACGTTTGTTTGTAAGTGTTTTAGTTTGAGTTTACAACTATAATTACTTCTTTTTTTTTTTTCTTGACAACTACCAGAACTATTGGTAGTCGCATTGTAATTGTCTGAATTTCATTGAACTTTAGTGTAGTCGATGTCCTCGTGGTGGACGATTTCATTTTACTTACTTTTTTCGACAACTCTATCAAAATATAAACTCTTCAAATTTACATAAATTAACATATCGATTTTTTTTTATTTTGTTAGATTAAAAGAGACAGAAAAGGGGAAGAGGAAAGGAGAACTGTTAAACTAATTGAATAGTCTGAATAATAAAGCGATCAATATAACTTGAATGAGAAAGAAAGAAATTTGCTAATTATTTTAACAGAAGTCAGAAAAATAAGCAACTCGTTTTTATTCTGTTGTTTTACCCTTCTTGAGAATACTTAGTTAAATTATTTTAAATTGATTCCAATCCATTTATCGGTGTCCTGTGTGATTGCATTCCCTCTCTGATTCTCCTTCCTTCTTTCTCCCACCTATCAATCTTCCTTCCAATCAACACAATGCTTTGCATTCATAGGGGTACACCCTATGTGTTGAAAGTATCAACAACAACAAAAAAATTTTTTAGTTTATTTTTCACTTAAAATTTAATTAAAATTCCATTTTTTGCAGCGAAAAGTTAGGAAGGTAAATAGTTTTAAACTCCAATTAATTGATATTGATTCATCAGTCCCCTCTCGTCAATCATTAGGACTGACGAGAGGGGACTACCTGCTGAGTTGTTTAAGACCGGAGGTGAAGAGCTCAAAAAACGCATGCATGAACTTCTATGCAGAATATGGTCAGATGAAAGCATGCCAAGTGATTGGAACCTCAGCGTACTCGCCCAATCCATAAGAAAGGTGATTCCACGATCTGCGCCAACTACCGTCGGATAAGCCTTCTTAATATTGCAGATAAGGTTCTATCGAGCGTACTGTGCGAAAGACTGAAGCCCATCACCAACAAACTTATTGGACCCTTTTAGCGTGGCTTCAGGCCTGGTAAATCTACCATCGACCAGATATTCACACAACGCCAAATCCTGAAAAAGACCCGAGAAAAACAGATCGACACCCATCATCTATTTGTCGATAATAAAGCCGACTTCAGCTTTCGGCAGCACCATTAAGGGTCACTTGTGACGCCGTACTATGTGATTTTGGTATCCCTGCAAAGCTCATTCGAAATACCTTGTGTCAACAAACAAAGAGACACGGCGTCTTGGACAAAATGTCACTGTTGACAATTATACTTTTTAAGCCGTCAAAGATTTCGTTTACCTAGGATCCAGCATAAATACCAAAAATAATGTCAGCCTTGAGATCAAGCAGAGACTAACTCTTGCCAACAGGTGTTACTACGGGCTCAGTAGGCAATTGAGAAGTAGAGCCCTCTCTCGACCGACTAAACTAACGCTCTATAAGTCCCTCATCCTTCCCGTCCTAATGTATGGCGCAGAGATGTGGACATTGACCATCAATGATGAGAGGCTGTTAGGCTGTTAGGAGCGTTCGAGAAGAAGACACTCCGTAAGATCTACGGTCCAGTGTGCGTGGACGACGTGTATCGAATAAGATGGAACGATGAGCTGTATGAGCTGTACGCCGACACTGACATAGTCAATCGTATAAAACTCCAGCGGCTTCGCTGGCTGGGTCATGGTGAGCAAATGGAAGAAAGGGTGTTTTATTGAACCACGGTGGAGGAACACGCAGAAGGGGACGTCCTAATTTCCGTTGGAAAGACCAGGTGCAGGGCAACCTGACTGCACTTGGCCTTATCAACTGGCGCCAGCGCGCGCATAGCAGAGGTGACTGGCGAAGCTTTGTAGAGGCGGCCAAGACCGATCATCGGTTGTAGTGCCAGCTAAGTAAGTAAGTAAGAAGGCCATAGTCAAGGCAAAAGAGTGCCAAAATGGTCGAGTGCTAAAATCGTAGGAAAAAATTTTTTATTAGGAATGATTATAGTTAAACATAAAGACAATGCATGGTTTAATGCGACTTGCAAACAAGCAGTCAGTTCCAAAGAGGTAGCTTTCAGGAATTGACAATCTAACGAGAATGCCAATGAACAATTGCATAAGCAGGAAAGAAATCGGGGTAATGCCACTCTAAAGCGCGAAAAGTTTCTACGCGAACAGCGCCAAAGAGGCATAAAGTCTTATAATTCCATAGTAAGAATTTTTAGTCATTTGTAAAGAGATTAAAGAACCAAACGTCTTTGTCAATTACAACTTTTTTTACAGGTGATCGCCTCATCACCAGCTCGATTGAAAAAGCAAACAATTTTGCTAACATTTTCGCAAAGAATTCTTCTCTGCCAGCTAGTGATCAACCACTGCCCGTTATCGAATCTGTATCTTGTGCTACGCCTGAGTCCTAACCCTCCTAAATAAGCGTTTTATTGGAGTATTTTAGGAGTTTCAATGCTACCAACATTATTAAAATTTTTGATTTCTACCTTCGCTTTTTCTATATTTTCCTTTCTCTATTCACATACGTATTTGCCCTGCGCTTAGTGGAAACAGAAAACTGCCTATTGCATACTTTTAGGCACTCATTGTGGAATTTTACCTCTCACAAATATTAAAATATTTCAGAAATGTATTTTATTTTATACAATTTGCCAAATTAAGCAATTTATTTATTTCTACCCTTTTCACCTACACACACATACACAAATTCTATGTATTCAATTTACAGATATACATACATACGTATGTATGTATTATTTTTATAATATTAGGCGCGCACTCATTTAATGTACACCATTTGCTTTATTCTTCCCTCTCCGAAATGTAATATACAAATACAATACATAAATACATATTGTCATAATTGTTATGCAAAAATGTTGAAACTAATGCGTTTCTCCCTGCAATATACTCTTCAATGTTCCGCCATCACGCATTACACATACTCACTCGTACACAAACATATACTTATACATACTATAACCGAATTGTGGCAACCACATCGAGAATCGTCTCATACGCTAACAACAAACAACCGAAAAATCAAACAAAAAGGGTACATTTATGTACTTAGGCTCCTCGAAAATCAAAAAACCGGAATCACAAATACACAAAATTAACATTTAATTCGTTAGGTTGAACTTAATGCGCGTGCAGCATATGCGGTCTTTGCTTTTGTTTGTTCGCTAGCTAGATGACTTTTTGGGCTGTGTATGTAAAGGGTGTGACATCTTTTATGTCGTTATGTAAACATTGAATAATTTGAACATTTATCAACCGATTGACTTCAGTATAGATGTTTTTTGAAACGTCAATTCAGTACAATGTTAACCATGCATCGCTTCACGCTGAAACAACGTGCCGAAATACTGATGCTGCACATTGAAAATAGTCTTTTATTTGTACTAACTCAACGTGCATATCGTCGAAAATATCGTGGCCTGGCCAACAAGCACCCCGTCTGGCAACACTATTTGACGTTTGGCGTCTCGAATTTTGTTGAGCACGGGATAGTGGGAGATCGTGGACAAGACTTTCATCACCGTTTAACAACGCTCAAGATGTTCCAATGAACTGGTTGAAGTGGTTAGAGATAGTGTTGGCGAGAACCCACTTGTGTCGTATCGTCAGCGTGCTCAGCATTTTGGCGTCAGTGGAACCACCTTGCGGCTCATTTTGAAGGATGATTTGCATCCGTGTAAAGCGCATTTGACCCAAATAATATTGACCACAGATCATCCACGTCGCTTGGAATACACGGCCAAACAGTCGTTGACACTGAACTGATACTGATTTTTGGAATGAAATTTTGATGACCGATTTCACAATCTCTGGCGTCGTTAACAAGCAAAATTTCCGGTTAAGCCGGATTTCTATCGACTACAGCAACTTGCTCCTCTTATTCCACTTTCCCCGCGAGAATACTTCTCAGTATTATTGAGTGGAACCAAATTTGCATCAAGTTATTATTGTCAGCTTCTTGTATACTAAATTCTAGGTTCACTTTCGATCAGAATGTTCCTGTTTTATACACAAAACTGTTTAATTTTTATATTTCCATTCGAATGGTACACCAAGCGATATTTAGTTAAGTAATAGGGAGTGGTGAATCGAACGCAATTTTAGATTTATGTATATTCAATGTATGTACATGGTGCGCCATCTTTTATGAAGGCATGTAAACATTGAATAACTTTAACATTTATCAACCGATTGACTTGAGTAAACATATTTTGGAAACAACGCGCCGAAATAGTAACGCTCTACATTGAAAATAGTCTTTAAGCTGTACTAACTCTACTAACGTGCATATCGTCGAAAATATCGTGGTCTGGCCAACAAGCACCCGTCTGACAACACTATTCGTCGTTTGGTGTCGAATTTTGTTGAGCACAGGACAGTAGGAGATCGTCGACAAGCCGTTCATTAACGCCCAAGACGTTCCAGTGAACTGGTTGAAGCGGTATTGAAGAGAGAGTATTGCCGAGAACCCACTTGTGTCGTATTGTCACCGCCAGTGGTTCCACTGACCATTTTGGCGTCAGTGGAACCACCTTGCGGTGCATTTTGAAGGATGATTTGCATTTGTTTCCGTATAAAGTGCAACTGACTCAAAGAATAATACCGACAGACCGTCCACGTATCTTGGAATAGGGCCAAACAGTCGTTGACACTGAACTGATACTGATTTTTGGAATGCAATTTTGATGACCGACGAGACCCATTTTACACTCTCTGACGCCGTTAACAAGAAAAATTTCCGCATTTGGGGAACTTGATCTGGATCACACGAGATCCATGAAGAAACACAATTGTATGACCAAGAAGTGTGTGCTTGGGCCAGTGTTTGCGGCAATACCATAATTGGGCCATTTTGCTTCAGCGAAGGCGAAACAGTCGATGGGAATCGATATCGGAGGATGTTAGCTCATTATGTCTGCCCACAAATGTATGATAAAGTTCTGGTGGACGGTTACTGGTCTCAAGAAGACGGTGCACCATACCACACTGGAAATTAAACAATGCAGTTTCTGCAACGAAAATTCCCTGGGCGTGTAGTGTCAAAAAATGACGACATTGACTGGCCACCCAGATCTCCAGATTTGACCCCTCCGGACTTCTTTTTGTGGAGTTATTCGAAAAGCAAAGTGTACGCCAGCAAGTCTCAGACCATTGACGAGCTCAAGGCAAACATTCGTGCCAAAATTATCACTATAACGCCCGAGATGTTCGAAAAAGTGATGGAAAACGCAGAAAAAAGCGCACATTTAGCTTTCGGTCAATAACGGCGTCCACTTGATTGATGTTGTATTCAAAAACTAGTCCAAATAAATTGTAAATGACCAAATTAAATAAAAATACCTCATATATGGAAATTGGTCTTTTTCCAATATTCATATAAAAGATGGTGCACCCTGTATGTATATGTAGTATATGTCAGTCTGTGTTTATTGTTATACTTATTAGCTGAAATATGATATCAAAATGTAATGGTTGAGGTTGTGTAGTGGGGTACCATATGCGTGGTTGGATGTAGTATGGTAATGCCTTCATGTTTAGTGTGAGTTGGTAATGAGATTCAGGGGAAACCATCGTTGTTGTTTCTGCTATTCTGACATGAAATTTGAAATTTTTGTTTTTTATGTATAAAAGCTCAAATGCTTTTGTTCAAATGTTTTTTGCTAGGCGGGTAGAAATTAATGCAAATAAACAAAAAACAAAACAAAAAAAAAAAAAGGATTCAGATAAATAAAAACAACAATTCATAGCATGTGCGTTCAAATGTAAAGAAATGGAAATTCATACGAGTACTGTGGTGGTTGTTGCCAGCAGCGCCAAATCCATTACACACTTATATACATACATACTTATAACGACATACATACACATGTATGTGTATGTTCTAGTATGTGTAAGTACCCTGCAACCAACAGCAGACCACTTCTAGTCAAACAGTCTAGAAATATTTCTATTCTGTGTTTGTTGTTGTAAAATTCGTAATAGTCGCACAAGCTTGTGAGTCCATGTTCTATCCTTGCGCTTCTCCATCTCAAGTCAACACACAGCTTCCTCGTAGCGTCCCCTGGATAGCGATCTGACACCGTGGCACTGACTGAACGGTTGTTCATCGAGCTTAAAACCCATCCCGTTGAAAATATCTCCCAGTGAATCCTCCGAAAAAGCTTCAGATATGCAAATCCCCTAATAATGAAGACCGCCGCAAACGTCCCGCAAAGGACAACGATTTACGGATATGCACTTGGAATGTTCGAACTCTCTACAGCGAAGGAGCCTCTATCTAGCTGGTAGATGTTCCCGACAGATATCCAGCTGACATCACCATTATACAGGAAATCCGATGGACGGGACAGGGTTTGCATCCAGTGATATCTACTACAGCTGTCGTGAGTTGAGATACGAATTTGATGTTGGAGTTGTGGTTCAGAAGAGACTGCGTTACCAAGTCTCGATGTTCACGCTCGGGAACGAGCGCCTAGCCACTATCCGCATTAAGGCAAAATTCTTCAACATCAGCCTAATTTGTGTTCATGCCCTGACGGATGAGAAGAATGAAATGACCAAAGATGACTTAAACGACAAACCTCCTCGACAAACCTTGTGAGCATTGCCCACGCCACGATATTAAAATCGTGTTAGGCGACTTTAATGCCAACGTGGGCAAGGAGAGTCTCTTTGGTTCGACGATCGAAAAATTCAGTCTCCACGACGAAGCCACCGATAACGGTATGAGGCTGATCGACTGATTCGCCGCCGCACGGAACATGACTGTAAGTAGCATCAGATTTCAACATCTCGATATTCATAAGGCCACTTGGCGTGGCGTACAAGCGTAAGCACGCATTAGTTACCCGAGCTATACACTGACTTGTTGAAGCAGCGACAAAGCATTAGAGGGTTTCCATATCCGAGGTTTTTTCGGAGGCTTCAGTGGGAGATATTTCTAACGTGGTGAGTTCCAAGCCCGAAGCAAAAACGTTCATTCAATGGCACGGAATAACCCGCCGCACACATTAGTGACGGTGTCATGTAGATCACCTATTGAAGCCTTTGCTCCATGTTCAACAACCCTCGGTCTATAAACGCGGTCACTTGTTCAAGCCCGGTAAAATTATACACAATTTAAAAAGCAATTTATTTGTTAAAAAACAATATAATTAAACTTAACTAAAAAAAGAATTTTTATTTTTTGTTTGTGCCATTAAATGGTCCAATGTAACTAGTTTTGCACTAATAAGTATATGAAGACAATGCAGGACCAGTACTGGTCCTATCCCATGACAATTGTGTATAAAAATAAATAATCTGTTCTCTTATGTTTGAATTAGACGTTGGTCTAATTGTGGTCCCTCGCGGTCTAGTATAATATGTACTAGCTTAAGACTAGACCGATTGATTACAGGGTAGTAAGCTATACATATACATATGCACTTGTATGTAGGCAATTATTGTTATGGTAACCGATAGCACTTAATACAAGTAACTGTTAATATCATTTCGTCTAAATGAGGATTATTTATATTCTATGCAAATGCTGGAAACTTGTAGAGTTTGAAAGTTAGTGTATACACAATTTTCGAAATTGAAAAGTAATCGTTTTCGAAGGTAATGAGTAATGTTAAGCGATTCTAATGTATGACAGAGATGTTGATGTGAAATAGTACAATAAAGAAATAATATATGGGTAAATAATTAGGCAGTCCAAAAAGCCTAGAGTTTGCCGTTCGGCAACCCTGAAACTTAAAATTTAAAACTATATTACGACAGATTAACGATTTTTACAATGAATAAAAATATCGGAAAAAGAATTTGCCTTAAATTTTGTATTGCAAATGGAATTTCGGATGCCGAATCGCTGAAATGTTCCAGCAGGTTTACAGTGAATCGACTTTATCAAAAACACGTTCATATGAGTGGTAAATGATGAAAGTTTTGCCTCCCTCTGGTCGACCATCAACGTCTTCAACTGAAGTTGTAACATCCAAAAAGTGAAGAAAAATCATAATTTAAGTTTGAGAGAGATAACTTCCAAATAAGTCTCAGGAATCAATTCGTTGCATAGTACACGATTGTATCGATATGATACACGTTGCCGCTCGACTAGTTCCGAAAGACCTGAATTTTCTTTAAAAACTCAATCGCGTAAAGGTCACTAAAGACATGCTAGAAGGAGTCAAAGCCGACCCCACATTTATAAAACGTATAACTGGTGATGAGACAAGGGTTTACGAGTTTGAAATGCAAACAAGTAAATTAGCTTCGGAATGGCGTCTTCCAACTGAGCCGTAACCGAAAACATCACGTCAAAGTCGATCAAAAGTCAAGGTTGTTGTTGATGTTGTTGTTTGAGTGGTTGTTTTTAATATGAAAAACATAATTAGTGGAAAGCACCGTTTTACTAGCACATCCCTCATTTGTTGTTATTTAATGGTCCTCTGGCAAAAGATGAGGTCGTAATTAATGTAAAGTCTCTGCATCTGAACCCCAATGAGATATGTCCACTATGTGAGGTTTAAATATATGTAGGAGTAGGCTTTTTATCTCGATTTCCGAGATTTCATTAATATTTTGGAGCGAAGATTTGCTCTTGCTAAATCTGGACAGGCACATAAATAGTGAAAGAGGCTTTCCTTCTCTCCCTCTTCCCGGCGGCAGCTACGACCGGAAGTATTGAATGGAAGATTAAGTCGTGCTGCATGTTCTCCCACCTCCCAGTGGCCTGTGCGAACAGCGGTAATGCGCGAGGTATTGGGACGAGAACACTCTATCAGTTGTTCTGTCATAAGGTCATCATATTCGGGCCACGTGGAGCAGGTAGTCAGTCGTTTTCACTTCTGTCCGGCTATAGTGAGAAGAAAGAGTGGCCTGAACACTGCTAAGGGCCGAACCCATCCTAGCTAGTTCGTTTGCCCAGAAGTCTAGGTAATATTGACCGTTTTCTTTGATTATCGCGGTGTTGTGCACTCGGAATTCTTGCCAGAAGGTCAGCTGGTAAATAACGAATATTACCTGGCTGTTATACGGCATGTGAGAGAGCAAATTTGCAGAAAAATACCAAGTTTGTGGAAAGAAAACCCATGGATTTAGCAAATAAATATCATCAAACAACCACCACAATTCACCTGATATGGCTCCGATAGAGCCATAGAGAGAATAAAAGAGAATTCACGGCGTGAACTGAAGCCAATTCCGAAAAATGGTATTTTTTTTACAAAAGTTTATATACAGAGATTTTTACATTGTACAAGTAACAGAGGTAAGCAATTTACGGGAAAACAATATCGCATATATATTGACAGCTCATACAGCTTTCTATTTTCTTGGCTTTCCCAATATCAAGTGGTCCTTGTTTTCTTCCCGAACCAGGTTTCCTATCTATGGTCAAATTCTCCTGAAACTGTTTAATAACATTGGAAACAGTTTGACGGCAGACCTTCAATTCTTTGGCCAATTTTTTGTAGGACCAATTTGGATTTTTTTTGAAAATTTTTAATAATAATTAATATAATAATGTATAATAATATAATTAATAATAATTTTTTCAAAGATAACTGGATCAAAGAAATTTTTAAATTTTACACCCAAAAAAAATTATTAGGTAAAACGTGTGTTAAGATTTTTTCAATCTCACTTCTTAATCTTCCAGTTGGAATACTAACGCGCCGGAGTCTTTTTACACGGGACAATTTCATCCAAGAGGAGTTTAACGTTTTGACTAATACGTACATTTGGATAAGACTCAAATTAACTTATATTTGCGATCAAGTTCAGGTATCACACTTTTCACCAGGGGCATTCGAAGGTCCTTATGGATGTCATCGTTCTTTACATATCAAGGGGCGCCTGTGATGGTTTTTAAGATTTTAGATTGCACTCGCTGAATTAGTTCAATACTAGAGGAGTTAGCTCTGCCCCAAAGAGTAAAGAGTGTAGAGTAAAACTTTGTGATTCAATTGAAGTTGGGATCTTGTATTCAGCAACCAGTTTAATCTCAAAGCCTTTAGTTTTAGATGTGTGCGTTTTGCTTTAATATGTTTCCGCCATGTAAGACGACGGTCAAGGGGGACACCTAAATAAGTTACTGCCGTATTCTGCGGGACTGCAATATTGTTGAGGAAAAATGTGTTTGAAAAATGTTTTGATGATTGGATTATTCGTCGGCATAAGTGTATCATTTCGGAAGGGGCCTACTTTGAATGCGATGTAATAAATTTGAATGAATAATAAATTTTTTTTGTCTTATTGACCAATACTGCACATTGAAAGAGAGAAACATTTTTCGCTTTTGCTTTTTGTCCATCTCTTTTATAGATTGATTGGTTTGCTACTAAAATTATTTCATTTGTCTCATACAAGGTAAAAAACAAACTTTTAGATCTAGTTCTGGATAAATCTTCCAAGCTATTGAAGAAAGATTTTTGTAGTTTTCTACTGCCTAGGGGGTTGCATATGTTTGATGGGGCCTAACCCTTCTGCACAGTTTTTGAGTAAATCTATTGCGCTACACATTCAACAATGTACTAGTGAAAATAAGTAGGTAAATGGAACAACTGCGAAAAAGCTCGGCCTAGGCCCTCCATGGGCTGTTGTGCCATTAAAAGTAAAGTAAGTAAAGTAAATGGAACAACTATTCCTGGGATGAAAAAGAAAATCTTTTTCTTATTTTTTACATACATCCACAGCAATTTTGAATCACTCAAATTCATCTAAAGAAAGTTTAAATGGTTTTATGTGCTTTCCGCCCTGACTAAGCTATTTCACCCGCTCGATGGTCTTTCTTTTAACGAATTCTACCTAACTGCAAGGAGATATATTTAATTTCATTAGTCAGTCACAATATGTTCAAATTGGATATAGTTTCCGTAGATGAAGATAGTGCGTGAAGGAGAGAAAGAGTCGAAATAATATACAAAATTTAATTTTTTTTTAGTATATTTCAAAGCAGAGAACCCGTGGCTTGGACATAAACATGTGTTCCTATTTACCATACACTAAAAGAAAAATCGCGGTTAAAAGTCAAGTCCGGTGACACTTAATTTCAATTTGTTCTGTTCATATTTAATTCATAAAGGAAATGTTTTAAATTGATATCGACTGTCTTCAGGCCTTTGGCCATTCTAGGCTCTGGAAAAAATCGTATTTTTGTTTCTTTGAAAGCCTTGAAAAAAAATGATATACCCAAAAGAATATTTTTGTTATTTTTTACTACTGTGGGCAAAAAGTAATAAGACTTTTTAATTTAAATTTCGCGCGGAAACCCATTCATCAAAATATTATTTTTTTAAGGTTGGTATGACTGTCGGTTACATCTGTGCCAAATGTCACATCAAAATAATCATTAGTGTTTAGTATACGCTTGTCTTTCTGAAGTACAAAAAGTGCATTCGGCGATTTTCACAATGAGTGAAATTATTCAACAAAGAAGTTCCATTAAATTTTGTGTGCGGAATCAAATTTCTGGTGCCGAAACGTTCAGAATGTTGCAAAAGGCCTTCGGTGATAATTGTATGTCGCGAGCAAGTGTTTTTGATTGGTACAAATTGTTCAAAGATGGTCGAGAACGCGTTGACGACGAACCACGTCCAGGACGGCCATCAACATCAACTGATGATCAACACGTCAATACACGTCAAAATCAAGGAATTGGTGCTCGAGAATCGACGAGAATCGAGTCAGAGACCTTACTGGCATCGTTGGAATATCGGAAGGATCAGTGAAAACCATTTTAAAACATCATTTGGGCCTAAGAAACCACCCTATTCGCCTGACTTAGCACCGTTTGACTTTTGGCTATTTTCTAAACTCAAAAAACCGCTTCGTGGACACCGTTTTGAGTCAATTGAAGACATTAAACATGAATCGCTAAGCTCATTGAAGGCTATTCCGGAAATTGACTGTAACAACTGTTTCGAGAATTGGAAAAAACGTTGGCACAAGTGTATTGGGGCCGGTGGGGGGGGGGATTACTTTGAAGGGGACGAAATAGATTTGGAAGAATGAATAAAAAAATTTGAAATTATGAACAAAGTCTTACTACTTTCTGCCCACAGTAGTATACTTTCATTTATTTACCATATTGGATCTTTCTATACCTGGAAACTAACAATACGTGTTTCAAATATTAAAAATATATTCATATCTTTTAAAACTTGATAGACACCTAAAACACCTAAACAAACATTGTGGTGGGATTAGTGCTTATTGGAAAGGATATGAGAGTCTCTGAAAAGGGGTGAGAGGTAGTCGTAAAGGACTAAATATTGTACTTTCGTACAATATTTATTAGAGCATACAAATGATTGGGGCGTACCTGTTCCAACTCAATTTTCCTTCTCGTGGCGAATGGCGGCTTCTGGTAACTGATCTTCTAAGGTGGAATTGCTGCGGTAGGACACCTGCACTCTTTGGCTACTCGTTAAGTAATAAAACTCTTCCTTAAAATTTTGGTAAATTGTCTAAAGATGACATAATACCCCCGCTATTCTATCCAAACTTAACGAAAGGAAAATCGAGCTGGTTAGGGTTGCCAGGATTACAAAAAAAAAAGAACTTAAACCTAATGAACATTAAAATGATGGCTATAAGCCCAAACAGTCTCACATATATCTAAGTTGTGTGATTTCACAACTTCACATTCTCCTCGATCACTCCCCTCCTATTCAGTATACTTATGCTCAGTTGTGCCAGTTATAATTAATATTTCAAGATCTATGAAATCTTTACTTTCTAGCTTCTAGCGGTATTGGCTGTGAAACAAGCTTCTTGTCAAGCTATTTGGCTGGATTTTCAATTTCTGGTTATATTTTGCACCGAATTTATCATATTTCTTCAGCGACCCTGGGTATTTCATTGGGGTTACCTAAGTACGATGTTGATCCTGTAATAGATCTTTTAATTTTGGAAGTTTTACTACGTTTGAAGTTTTCTACAATCACTAAGTACAAAAAGTAATCACTTTTCAGGGTAACCACTTTTATAAGTCACCTGCTTCGTTATTATTTTTGTTTTTTATACTTATGGACGCTTCACATGCTAAACGTGATCAACCAGTATTTGTCAACAATTAAATTTAACTGCTTTTGACAAAGTGGCTAAAGTGGAAAACACTCACGCACATAACAAATATACATGATATCATTATAATATAATTTATAACTACTTATGTATTTAATTATGTAGCTATGAATAATATTAGGAAAAATTATGTTACACTTACCAAAAAAATCGCTACCCATGCCATGCCAATATTGTCAAATGATATCGTACCCTGAAATGGATTGTTCGCAGTCTTTTTACACGTATAATAATTATTCCAGTTGACGCATGAAGTATTCGTTGGTAGATTTTCGTCGTCTATTTTTGGCTCCTCTGAAAATGGCATTGATATTATTAAAAAAAAGAAATAGTAAAACTTAATATTATATTATTCTTTTCACTTCACTATTTTTTATGTTTGTATACTATTTTTTTGCAGTGTTTTAAATCACGGACGCCGGCAAGTATGCTTCATTTATTTCATTGGTATTCGCTTTTTACATTTTTCTTAATTAAAAGTTCCCATATTAAGTTGTCCCAAGTTTTTAGTACATAATAACAGCAATAATAACAGTAACAGCAATAATTGCAAAAATAATTGTTCAAGCAGCAATTTAAGTTTATTAATATGTTTGAAGAAAAGTTGTTTTTCCCTAAACTTGCCTTTTAATGTATTGAGTTTTGAATTTTACATACTGTTTGAATTGAATAAGATTCACGTTAAATTTAGTTAAATATTTATGTTGTTTTCTTTTTGTTTGTAAAATGTTTTATTTTTACTAAGCAATTTTTTTGTATACTACTTAGTAGGGACATAAATACTGTTACCCACATTTGATGTTATAAACGTAAAAATAATTAATTTTTATAGACCAATTTTTTAAAATACATATATTTCTTGATATATTTTGTATACCAAAAGCAATTACTTATTTGAAAGGCGGGCACTTTGGCCTTCACGCACGCCTTAAGTCGCACTGGCCAATCATCAATAAATGCACGCACCTCGTGCATTGGAAAGGTGCTGACAACGTGAATCAAAGCAGTCTTCAGAGAATCAATGTTGGAGTATCTTTTGCAGCAAACCATGTCCTCCTAAACTGTCCATAATTTGTAATCCAGTGGATTCAGATCAGCTGAACCCACGGCCATTCTTCAGAACAAATGAAAGCTGGCAAATTGTTTTGAAGCCAGGTCTGGGTCGTCTTATGGGCTGGCGCCGAATCCTGCTGGAAAGTCCACGGCTGGTTTTGGAACAGGGAATTATTAAGTGGCTTCACAACAGCTTCCAAAACGGTTTCTTGCTTAACTTTGGCCGAAGTTTTTACACCTGGTTCGCAGAAATGCAAGTCAGTGACCCCATCGTAAGAGACACCCCATCAAACCATGACTGAAGCTGCTTCAGATGCTTCCTGAGATGACCGTGCATACATCCTATCATTTTGCTTGCTACATTTTACCTACACGGTAAACATTTTTTCATCCGTAAACAAGATTTTGCTGCGCAAGTTATCAGTGTGCTTCACCAAACGACGTTTGGATTTTTCTACCCTATTTTTATCCAAATCAGCAGTAAAAATATTTCCGGTGAGACATTTGAAGGCTCCTAGTCCCAAGTCTTTTTTAATAATTCGACTCATGGACTTTTTCGTGATATTCATCTCACGGGCCATGGATTTCTGTTTTCACAACGGATTTCTCTGAATTCTTGATTTGACGGCTTTGATGACATGCGGCGGGCGAACTTAACGTGGACGGCCCAACCGGTGGCGGTCTTTCATATCTCTAAAATATCTCCTTTTTTTATTTCACACTTAAAAATTGCTATAAAACCGATACCGTTCTCATTATCTGACCACTCCATGGTGAAAGCTGACAAAAATTTGAATGTCTAACACCATAGAGGTTAGCTTTCACAAACCATGTGGTTATAATAGGGTATGTTCAATTCTACTATTGGAATGGGTGTGTCCAATGTTGTAACAGTATTTATGTCCTTACTAAGTGGAAAAGTTAAGGAATTGCCAAGTAGTGCGTTACTCATAATTATGAAGAAGAGTTCTGATATGATTTGTAATGGTACGATTTATTCACCACAACATCGGTGGTGAGTATGGTACAGAAGTATTAAATATAACAAACGATACAAATATTAACGCTAAAGCATTTCAAAACCAAGCACACGCCTTGAAATTATTTTTATTTACATCTTTTTTAAATATACTCACCCGTGCATAACATTGATCCCACATGAAATGGCGGCAAATCGGTGCATAAATGCATTCCCGAATCATTCTCAGTAGAGCATATGTAATCCTGATCCTTGGAGAACTCATATCGGAAGGACACGCTGTATTTTTATTTTTAAGCAGTAATTGTTTGAGTTTTTGTTTTGAGAATCGAAAAGTGTTTATTCAAGGCAGTGTTTATGTTTTTTTTTTGTTATTGAAATTGAGAGAGTGAGTGGTATAGTGAAAAAGAGAGAAAGAGGGAAGAGAGAAAAACAGATATTTAGCAATATTTTTATTGATTTCTTTTTCAAAAAAATTACAAGTATATTTTTGATGAATTTTTTTCTGTTTTTTTGTTTTTTTTTTTTGTTATTGGTTTGAAAATTATTAATTTCACTAATTTTTCGTTCAAATTAAGATGCTAATGATAGAGAATGAAATGAGTGAGAGAAAGAAAGATATAGAAAGATAATTTCTTTCAAGAAATAACGAAAAACTCTAAAATGCACACGCACACATTTATGAAAATTTTACACACGCATGAAGAGTAGAAGCGAAATGACAGACAGAGAGAGACAGAGAGAGAATTAAACATCATTAGAGCTAATCGAGAGTATGCACGAATGAACGAACGAACGAAATGAGCGATCGTTCGATTCATCAATCGAGTGAGAGTGAACGAAAAAGAGAGAGAGAGAGTGAACGAAAAAGAGTACGATGTTATGGAAATTGAAAAATTATGGAAATTTCGATAGTGATAGCTTTAACACACACATGACATAAGAATTCCAGATTTTATTATTACTTTTGCTCTAATGAGAAACGAAAAAGAAAAAGAACTAGCGAGCGAGCGAGCGAACGAGCGAGAAGAGAAGAGTTAGTGAGTAAATGAAATATTTTGAACATTCCCACTATGTTGGTAATTATTCGTTAACCTTTTAATATCAGTAAGTAATGATTTTAATGCTTAAAAATTAAGTTAAGTTAATGCTTTTTCTTTGTTGTTCAACCAAATTGCCTTAAAAAACGTGGAGGGGGAGGTGGGGTCACAAGAATTTGTGTGGTATTTGATATTTTATTTTGATAAACTGTTTTTTTTGCATACATACATACATATTTTAAATGCTTCCATTTAATATTTTCTTTTTATTTATGAAGGTAGGTAGGCTCTTTAATTCTAATTGAAGTTTAGAATATAAAATGAAAATCCTTTTTTTGTATCTTAAAAATACGTAATTTTTATTTATTGCTTACAAGTAAAAGGAAGTTCAGCTTTCAATGCAGCTGCCTTTACATTGTAGGAGCTGCCTTCATACCACACATAAATATAACTATAATGATTTTATGAGTCTTACGAAAATATGAATTGCAAAATCAAATTGAAATACACTTTCAATAAAGTTAAAAGTACGGATTTTTTTCAATTTCCAATTCATTATACTTATACATACAAATAGTTTCTTAAGCAGGATTTATGGTATGTGTTATTGTAATTCTGATCACGTGTACAGAAATAAGTAAGTGAATTATGGTCGTTGGAATGGATAATAGAAAGAAAATGGCACGGGAAACGGATAGGTGTCTGTAGTGACCGTCAGGCTGCACTTAAGGCTCTGGAGAACGCGAGAATCACTTCAAAGATTGTCCAAGAGTGTAAGAGGAAACTTAGATCAGTCGCAAGACTGAATCAGCTACATCTTATCTGGGTTCCTGGGCACTGTAGAGTTCCTGGGAATGAGAAAGCCGACGAGTTGGCCAACTGTGGATCAAAGAACATGCCTTTGGGACCAGAGCCAATAGCCGGGACCAGTTTGGCAGGTGCTATGTATTGGATAAAATCTTATGCTAATGATTTACATAAGAGACGCTGGTCCAGTTTAAACATCTGTAAAACGGCTAAGTGTTTTGTGATTTGTCCAAACAGGAGGGCAGCAGAATTCCTTCTTAAATTAGGAAGGAAGGACCTGCGCCGGATGGTGGGACTCATCACAGGACATAATCCATGGGGCCAACACATATGACCACCATCGGCATCACCGATGACCCGACCTGTACATCTTGTCTGGAGGAGCTGGACAGCACATAGCATTTTCTCTGCACATGTCCCGCCTTTGCCAGAACGAGATGGCGCATTTTGGGTTTCGATGTCACAGGAATGGACAAAGTTCACTCCTTCCCCTTCTGCGATCTTCTGAGATTTGTGAGAGAATCCGGAAAATTTGCGGAAGAGAACATAGTCCCCCTATAACCCCTTTTTCAACTTTTCCCTCTTTTTCTCTAACCCCTTACTTGCTGTCATTCCTTCTTCTTTTCCTAGGCCTTAAGTACAATTCATGGGCTACATAGCCTAAGTGCTTGAGGAACTGTCCTGCACTCGTAATTCAGGTTTTTGGCCTTCTTCACATCCATCCATCCATCCATGGTCGTTGTAACTCAAGTACTAGTAGCAACATATGGACTATTACTGTATCCAAAAAGTCATCACTAGAGCAATTTGCTCTATGCTATTAACATGAGTCTAACTTTCATAACTCTATGAAACATGATTTGTATTTGAACATCTTCCTTAATACCACATGAACATGACCAAATTCTATGCACATTGGGAAATCATACGCTTTCATGTTCGTGTGTTACCTTGACATGATTAAGAGCAAATCGATTGGCGTATCTAAATAATTTCTATTCGTGTTTCTCAGTGTTTTTCTTGTATAAACATAACATTTAATCGGAGATCAGTCAGCAGATCACTTGACTCTTTTACAATAAACCAGGGCACTTTTTTATGCAAGTGTCAAGTGTTTTATATATGTTTTTGAATTTAAATAGGTTTTTATAGGACTTATCATTTCTCTCATTTCAGCTTTCGTCAGATTGCAACAAACTGCAATAAGTTTCTTCAGAAGTAAATCGCAAAGTTATGTTGTTTGGTTATTGTTTGCAACTCTAGCAAACAATTATTGGTATTTTCTTTTTATATCAACAGCATTAAGTTTATTTTAACAGTTTTTGCTGTTGATTGCAAAAGTAATAGAATTTTCAAAAATATTTCTATTCTTTTTATTGTTTTTTTCGAAATAAATGCATTTGTGTTCATTTGTCAGTTTTATAACAATAGTTTTCTTATTATTTTAACAGGATTCACTGTTGTAATAACAACATTGCTGTCTATTCAACACTATACACTGTTGAATCTAAAATCACAACACACTGTCTGTTAAATTAACCGCATTCACTTACGAATGGGATTTAACAGCAAATAAGGTTGATTTAATATATTTACTTTCCGTTTCATATACACATTGAGGACAAAAAAACAGGTGTGAAATGTTTATTTTGATGATATTTTTAAATTTTTATATATCCAAATTCAGTTAATATATATTTAATTCATTTAGTTACTTAGTCACTTAGTCGCTTTAAAAACAGAAATAAAAAATAGTTTCCAACAATATAAATTTTAAATAAACATTAATTCAAGATAACGCTTTGGTTTTGTCTTGGACAGATAAATAAGTGTAAGAGTAATCAGATAGAATATTTTTAAATTTTTCTTATATTTGTTGGTAATTTTAACAGTATTGGGTTATGCAAATTAATAACCGTTGTACCCATCATTATTGAATATTATAGCTTCTATTATTTTTGGCTTAGTTGCAATTATGGTAACAAGCGACAAGTCTCTACTGGCATTATATATCAAGCCCTTTCAATATTTTTCCACACATGAGTTTTATTAGTTGATATTTGCTTTGAAACTTGTCTTTTAAGTTCACCCAAAAGCTTCTTAATACGATTGAGATCCGGGGATTGACTAGCCCATTCAATATCCTTCACATGATGAATTTTTTTTTTCAGTAACTTGTTGGAAATGCCACAAAATAGACATATTCTCCTCTACATAGAGAACCATAACATAACATTGTTCAATATATCCTTGTATATAAGGTTGGCTAAAAAGAAAGTTCAGAAAAGGGACATAGAAAAGTTTAAGGTACGATAACTCTGTAAGTACCGGTCCGATCTGGCAAATCTTTACTGCTAATGGTAATTGACATCTTTGGGACTCATTTTTACCCATTGATATTTCTTCACTATTCAATTGTTTTAATGTCACTAAAATGAGTGCAGAATCGGGAAAAATTCGATACTTTTTACATTATTTCTTCGAAAAGCACTACACGGCCGCGAAGACTCTCAGAAAAATTTGTGCAAATTAGGGAGAAGATACTTTAACGGAAAGGACAGCGGGAAACTGGTATGATCGATTTTGTTTTTGAAATTTTGATGTAAAAGACGCACCTATGTACATCTGGTCGACCATGCACCGAGAAAGTGAACGAAATTCTTGTAAAGGTGGAGGAAGACCGACACATAGGCAGTCGCGACATCGCTACGGATCTTCGCATTGCTCACCAAACGGTTTTGAACCATTTAAAAAAGGCTCGCTATTCCAAATACTAGATATTTGGGTGCCACATATTCTGAGTCAAAAAAAAATCTTTCTGACCTCATTTCAGTATGTGAATCTCTTCTTAAACGGAATGATCTCGAACCATTTTTGCACAAATTGGTTACTGGTGACGAAAAATGGATAACGTATGATAATAATGTGCGAAAAAGATAATGGTCAAAATAAGGTGAGCCTGCCCAAACCGTCGCCAAGCCGGAACTGATGCCAAGGAAGGTTTTGCTTAGTATTTGGTGGGATTGTATGGGTCCTGTCTACTACCGCGCGGCCAAACGATTAATTCGGAACTGTAATGTGGATAATTAACAATATTGAATGAAGCGCTCAAGAGGACTGCAAAAAGTTCTTGTCCGAGTTTTTCGAGCAGCAACACTAAGAATTCTTTAAGGACAGTATTGTGGTTTTGCCCAAAAGATGGCGAGAGGTGGTCAATAACAATGGAAAATATTGGACACAATGAAGTAATTTTGATATATGAAAAAAATTGGTTGAGCTTAGCTCAGTTTTCTGAACTTTCTTTTTTAGCCTACCTTATATAAATCTGTCCATATTGACATCATATTGCCGTCCGTATTTGCCGCATTTTCAATATTTTTTATGGCTTCAAAGCATTTGTCACAAAGTTTCAATACAAGTTCAAAAGTGTCAATGAATTTGAAGGATTTTCCTTTGCTTGGAACCAGTCTTCTTTCTTCTGTACTACAATGACGTCAACGACCCATCTTAAGATATTTTACATTAAATTTGTCCTATTTGCAAAGTTAAATGAGATACCTATTTCTATGACCAATCTAAATTCCTAGACACTCAATAAAACTTAAATAATTATTTTCTTCTAGAATTATATATAGGAGTGAAATCGAAAAAATCGGATAACTTTGAAAGACCACTGCTTCGAAACTCTTCATCTGAATGAAAAAATTCAAACAGTAGGCTTTGCGTTGGAGAAATTCTGATGAAATAAATCACATGTTTTTTGCCTTCTGAACTTTCAGTTGAGTCATGGCATCGGAAGTGGAAAGACGCGATTTAGTTGTTGAATTATTTCGAGAAAATCCGCAGTGTAGCCAGAAAACCATTGCAAATAAGGAAGTTGCACAAAACACTGTCTCGATGAATCTTAAAAAATTTAATACAGACTTAACAGTTCCTAGAAAAAATGGTTCTGGAAGGAAATGCGGTTTCGTGTCTCTAGGAACGCTACTAAGAACTTGGTGGCCCAGAGCCGAGCTAAAAAGTTAAAGACAGATTTTTTCCAAAAATTCGATCGATCTTAATTTTCTCAAAACAAAAGTCCAAGTTCCCGAAGAAGTTTCTGGTATGGAAAGTGATTTGTAGTTGTGGGCTAAGGAGTCAAAGTTTCGTAACAAGAAGCACTGTTAACGCTGTTAAATGTATGTGAAGGAGTGCCTCCAGAAGAGATTGCTGCCCTTCATTAGAAAGCACAATGTATCTACTTTCTTTTGGCCTGATCTAGCCTCCTGCCACTAAAGTAAAGTAACCCTTAAATGGTTCGAAGACCAAAACATCAAATTGGTACCAAAAATCGCCAACCCACCAAATTGCCCAGAACTTCGGCCTATCGAGAGATATTGGGCTCTAGTGAAAAGAACATTAAAGGCAACAAACTAAGAAGCTTAATCCATGGAAGATTGTAGAAATAAGTGGAATGCTGCCGCCAATAGAGTCTCAGAAATGGGAGTAAAGGCGCTAATGGCAGGCATACCGGAAAAGCTGTCCGAATTCTGTAAAAATCAACAAACAAATTAGTTTTATTGATCATATTATCGGAGATTAAATTTTCTTTTCAAAACTGTTTACATTTATTTATTTGCATAAGGGATTTCAATGCTAGGACAATTTAAAGTTTTCCGATTTTTTCGATCGCACTCCTTTAAATTTTAAATCAAGAATAGAGTAGCCGAAAATAAAAAAGGTATTTGTTTTTCATGTTCTAATTTTAGAAATTCAAATAAAATATAACCATTTTAGCTTTCACACCTATTTTTCTATCCACATGTGTATGTAACAGCATTGTTTTACTCAGTGTAGGATTGAACGTGGTCGCTGTGGCGTAGTGGTAGTGCGTTGGACTGCTACGCAGAGTGTCCGGGGTTCGAATCTCGGCACAGGAAACTCAAAAAAAAAAGTAGAAAAAATATTTTTTCTACACGGCACCACCTCTTGGCAGGCAATGGCAAACCTACAAGAGTAAAAATTGCTATGAAAAGCTTTTCACTTCGCCGTTCGGATTCGGCATTAAACAGTAGGTCCCTTCCATTCATGTGCAAATATAACACGCACAACATGAGTGGATGCGAAAAGCTTGGCCTAGGACCTCCATGGGCTGTTGTTGCCATTAAAAGTAAGTAAAGTTAAGATTGAACGTTGAACCGGCATCGCACATTTCCATGCCCGGTAGACCATTTAAACAAAAAACTTCATATTGATATGTACTTCTTATAGCAGAACTATTGGTTAAAATTTCTGTTAATTTCATACTAAGTAGAACAGCGTAAAGGGATTCGGAATTTCTAGAATTGCCTGCAATTCTGGTAATTTTTCAATTCCCGGTGAGAGTACTTGCATAAATGGATAGTTTTTTTTAGAAAAGAGGATTCTGCTCTGAGCAATTTCCCTATATAGTCTTCTACGGAGAGAGTCCAAGTTCATGGTGTAGTGCTGATGTGAGTCACGGTAAACTTTCGATATTTTGAAGTTCTACAACTTTGACTTCTGTAGCAAAGTTATTTGTTATGCAAAGACACACATTTATTTTTTTTATTGTTTACTGCTTAGGCCTGCCGCCTTAACTTTATACTTCATTAGTTTACCAGGTTACAAGTGTGAAATGATATCTCTGTGTCGCTAGGTAAAACGAAACGCTCTGTCAAACCAAATCATTTGCGCCATTTCTTCGCATTTAGTTTTGTCAACAATATTCAGTTCATAAACAATCAAGTTTCATACATGCAAACTACGATATGCGAACATCATTGATTTTCTGTTTCCAATTGAAAAAATCTGCTTTCGAATCTCATCGGATGCTTGTGGAAGCTTACCGCCAGCACGCTCTAGGCAAAACACAGTGCAACGAGTGTGAGAAACGAAGAACGTGGAAGACCACCGAAAAAGTTTGAAGATGCGGAATTGCAAGCTTTACTCGATAAAGATGATGGTCGAACGCAAGAAAAACTTGCAGAACAATTAAATACAACTCAACAATGCATTTCTCAACGTTTAAAAGTCATGGGATTGATTTTTAAGTTTCCGCAGAGGGAAAATGGGTGCCGCATGAACTGACTGAAAGACAGCAAGAAAATCGAAAAGAAAAACCACCTGTGAAATGTTGCTCGCCAGGTTCAAAAGAAAGACATATCTTCATCGAATTGTTACTGGCGATGAATCTGGAAAATGGATCTATTTCGAGAATCCCAAACGTAAACGATCATAAGTATGTTAAGCCCGGTACACCGACCAAATTGACTTCAAAGCTAAATCGCTTCGGAAAGAAGACAATGCTATGTGTTTTCTGGAATCAGCGTGGTGTTATCTGGTTTGACCTTCTGAAACCGCTGCCAATAACAATTGGCCGATTTGAACCATGCTTTACCCCAAAAATTTCCAGAATATGAAACTAGGCAATACAATGCACCATCACATCGAACAAAACAGACTCTGGATTTGGTAGATTCGTACAGCTGGGAAGCCCTCCCCCCTTATTCACCAAACTTAACTCCATCTGGCTACCACTTGAAAACTGATAACTTGATAACTGGTTTGACTCAAAAAACGAAGAGTTTTTTTTTGGCGAGACATTCACAAATTGCCAGAGAGATGGGAAAAATTTGTAGCTAGCAGTGGCCATTACTGTGAAAATTTTGTGTATAACCATTATTCTAAAATAAATGTGTATTTTCTTAAAAAAAATTTTGAATTTTATACTTGTACACCTGGTAAGTTCATTTTTTTTTCGTTGTAATCCTGGCAACCCCAACCAACTCGATTTTCCTATCGAAAAGTTTGGAGAAGAGTCGATATATTTTTTCTCATCTTCAGATAGTTTACTTTAGTTTATTTGCGAAGGCGACAGGAAAAGATGTCCTAAGCTTAAGATACGCAGACAACCATAAGCCGCTAATCCATAAGCCGGAAAATCGAGGTGGAACAGGTACGCCATATTGAAGTTTACCTTTTCCTTTTTAAACTTGTATCAGAATTGTAACTGCTGCTATTTAAATTTTCCTCGAAATACCTCCTTGTCCGGAGATTCAAAGCCCTTACCCCTTTCATCTACCGGGCACTATTTTTCGAGGGCTTTCGATACATATATTTCGAAAATGTGCCCCGCATTTTTACCAGCGCAGTTATCAGCCGAACATTAATGCTTTGGACTTGAAAAACCAAGACGTTCTAGCACTAGGTCGATTTTGAAATTTGATATTGAATTACCGGAAGTTAATTTCCTTGTGGAATATTACACTTTAATACTGGAAAAGTTTTAATTAAAAATCATTTCTGTACGCTAATTCCTCCAATAAATCTCCACTTTACCAGTATGTACAGGGTGTTTTGTTTTTTAGAAGTGTGGTTTTCACGAAGAAATAAAACGCATACGATTTAATGTTATGGCCAAGAATTTGGCTTTATTAAAAAGATAACGATTTGCCATTATGTTTTAAAAATGATTCCGGGCAATGGGCTGCCGCGGCTGCCCATTGGGGCTCTCGCCAGCCGACCACTTTTTGCAGCAATTGGGGCCGTATGTCAGTAATAACGTGCCGAATATTTTCTTCCAAGACGTCAATCGTCTCGGGCTTATCTGCGTAAACAATCGACTTCACATAACCCCACAAAAAATAATCCAGCGGTGTTAAATCGCACGATCTTGGAGGCCACGCCACAGACCCACGACACGAGATAATGCGCTCACCAAAAGTTTCCTTCAATAAATTGATTGTTTCGTTGACTGTCATGTCATGTAGCGCCGTCTTGTTGGAACAAAAGGTCGTCCACATCAACATCAACATCCTCCAATTCATGCATCCTCCAAAAAGTCATTAATCATGGCTCTATAGCGTTCGCCATTGACTGTAACATTATGACCGGCTTCATCAATAAATATGGACCAATGATTCCCTCTGCCCATAGAGCACACCAAACAGTGACTTTTTGAGGATGTAACGTCGTCTGAATAATGGCTTGTGGATTATGATCACTTCAAATGCAACAATTTTGCTTATTAAAGTACCCATTCAACCAAAAGTGAGCTTCATCGCTGAACAAAATTTTCTTGTGAAAATCGAGATCGGTGGCCATCTCGTTTTGGGCCCATGCACCAAACGTGCGACTCGCTTGATGTTCGTTTGGCTTCAATCCTTGAAGTGGCAAACCAAACTGAGCATAAATCAAGTGACAGCTGTCAAAAAGACCAACTCCGAAAAAAGTATTGACAGATTGAAAACCACACTTCTAAAAAAAACACCCTTTATATTAAATTGAAGCATTACTGGCGTTATGTATTTTGAATAAAGTGCTTATAAACTAAACTATTTTGTGCTAATTTGTTAGTTTACTGCAGCTATGCCCAACATCAATGTGTGCAATTTTTGCGATTGTGTTGGGTACGCGCAAATGCTTTTACTTATATCGATACTTCGGCAAGCAGTACGTGGCAAAAGTAATTGTACACGTTTTAAGAGGAAAGCATTACTTCATCTGTATCTTCATTTGCATTTCACTTTCGTAGCTTATAATGCGAATGATATCATCTCTGATCTCAGAAATATGATTGTCTGATCGGTCATTCTATGTAGGTATTTACTTATGGTACAAAATGCTGACTCACAATTATACGTAGAATATAATTTATATATGTAATTTTTAAGCTTGCGATACTTATCATCTCTTATATGCTTCCAAAAATTTTCACCTGTTTCTGAGAGAATTAGAAAATCTTCTCTTATTCCATCTGAATTCTTCTTGAAACTCAATTTGTTATTCTTGCATGTAACAAATAAGAGGGCAATCGTTCACATCTATACTATTTTTAATAACATCAAAATCCTTAAATCTCAGACTAACAGTTTGTAAAAGAGTTTCTATTATTTTTGCAAATTCTTCCATTTTGTTAAATTCTTTATGTTCATGAAATATTTGTGCCAAGTTTGATAAGTTAGAAGGAGGAGAAGGAGGATAAGGAGTGCACACGAAAAAATTTTACCATATTTTTCTACTTCCTACTTTTGTTAGGAAGTGTCTGATAAAAAAATAGCATATAGTATCATCGCCTTTGGTTTTGAAGACAGATGAAGTTAAAATAAATTATTTTCATTTATAATCATTTTTTCAAAGTAAATATTCATTTTTCAGTATTTGCCTAAAATGAATATCCAAGCTGAAATTCAAAAAATCACTGTGAAAGTTTTGCATCAAAATCCGAAATGGAATTACTTAAAAATTGCCAAAAGTGTCCCGGTGAAACCGGGTTAGCCGGATTTTGAATAACTTCAATGATCGAAAGATGAGATCTGGAAGAAAATGTGGATCGGTAGACCTACACATAGCTAAATCTGTCATGGACATCTTCCATAAGAGTCCAAATGTTTTCGGCAGAAAAGTAGCTCAAAATTTGCTCTGTTGCTCTGAAAAGCAAAGTGCTCACTGCAAAGTGAAAAGTGAAGCTGACGAAACAAATGTTTTGGCGGACTTTTCGAAGCTTCCAGGTAACGACTTTTACGTAGCGGGTCAGCGGGGAAATGTACGAGGATAGTACAGAACTCAAAAAAATCCAAGTCCCTAAGCTATTTCTCGTGCAGCACGCCATATGTAGCTGTGGTAAAAGAAGTCTGCCGTATGTAAGTTCTGGCTAAATCAACATGGAGATTTATATTGCTGAATGCTTTCAAAAGAGGTTAAAAATAATTTGTAATTCACTATAAAGTATCCAGCTTCTTTTCACCTGATCTGGCGTCATGTCACTGTGGAAAAAAAGCGATGTAGTTATACACCAGCAATAATATCAATATTGTACCTAGTGTGGCTAATCCGTCAAACTGCGCAGAACTGAGGCCAGTGGAATGTTTTTGGAATCTAATTAAGCGAAAACTGAGGGAGACGAAATGTGTATCGAAGCACATAAGGGAATTTAAGATTAAAAGGACAGCAGATTAAAAAAATATTAATGAGACCACCATAAATGCGTTAATGGAGGGAATTCCTGAAAAAAAATTATGGAATTATTGAAAAATTATTCACAAAGAATTATAATTAATTTTTTTTTGTAAAGTATAATTTTTCTATAGTGTTTTTCGTGGGCACTTCTTATTATTTTCATTCAAGAATATGTGAAATATTTTTACCAAGTGGTATATGGTTTGTACTAATTAAAAAAATTTTTTATACTTACTTTGAAGCTGTAAGTTTAATTTTTAATTGTGTGATATCGCACAAAAGAGCCAAATACAAAAAAAAAAATGTTTGTCTTTAAGAGCTAAAATAAACTTAAAGTCGTCTGCTAAAAAAAAATTATTACTTCTTTTCTTAAGTTAAATAAGCTTTGCAGGAATTTCCCTCTACGAAGCCAACGTACTTCAAGTTCGTCAGAAGGGATTTAAACTTCCTGTGGTTGAGAGTAAGTATTATGGCCACCCTTTAGTTTGTTACTAATTTTTATTGCGACTTCCATTGCATTATTCAAACACAATTATTTCGCAAAAAGTGCTTCTTGGTAAATAATGCAATGAAATGTTAGCACATTTATGTTTTTATTTAATAAACAACTTACAAGCCCTTTTTTGTAACCTTCTGGCCAAATACGTTCGATTCTAATTCCTCCAATATTTAAAAAAATAAATGCCGTCGTCAAAAGGCCGACAGCGCTCAGATACAGCATTTTGTACAAACATTTCCTTAATATTACCATTTTCTTCATTATTATTATTTTTATTTAAATAAATTCTGAATTAAATATTTCTTGAATCTCATTCAATAATTTTTTTTTTCAAATTAGTATTTAAAGTAGTTCTTTTATCATAATATTCCTTATGACAAGAACTGGAATGCCTTTGAACATTAAATTTGTGGTTACGCTTTGAATTGCGTTGACATACCAAAGAAACTGGGTCCCTAACGTGTAAAATGTGTAAATAAAAAAATCACCTTCCCAATCGTTGTTAAGCATTTGTAGCGTACTGTATATTGCTTTGTGATTTCCGCATAGAACCCACCCGCATGAAGTTTGTTTATCGACTGATCAACAGTCGCAAAACAAAAACGATTGAAAGCATTGCACGATTGCTTTCTAGCTTGATATGATTTGTCGTGCATGTGTAAAAGCACATAAGCTCCATATGTGTACATGTGAAAGCATAAAAGCTGTTTTCGCCGTGCGAGCTCAAGGGCTGAGCATATTTGGTTTACTGTCACTTTTTCGATATCGTTATTTTTAAGTAATAACAAGAAACCTTGATTATAGTTGTATTATTTTATATAATTAACTGCATTAAGTACATCAATATTTGCTGATTCTAAAAATCTTCGTATGTAATGTTGTATTTTCCTGCAAAAGGAATGATCGCTTTGATTTTATATATCTGCGCTTTTTTTTTGTACTAAATAATTGATGTAAATGTTGCTACAGTATGGGGGGAGTCTCTGTGCAATGAATATTTATTTATGCTCTGAAGCTTTATGAAACTTTGTTCAATGAAGCTTTGTTCAATGAAGCTTTCTGAAGTTTTGTTACTTAATAACAATTAATCAATTTATGCACTTGAATCCTGCCCTCACGCCTATACAGCAAATCTAATCTCCATGTAAGAAATCGAAAACTTTTTATTATAGAATCTTCAAAATTCTTTCTATCAATCATAGTACATATTAAACACAATAGAAATTTCTACAATACACACCGATAAAGATTGGAGTCATTAGATAAAACAAAAAAAACAAAAAAATTACATTTAGGTTTCAACAATTACAAGTCATATATGATATAAAATTTACAACACAATAATTTTCTTAAACATAAATTTACTTCTCAATTCTAAAGTAATTACACTACACAAAATACATTGAAAAAAATTTGAAAATCTTACCTCAAATATTGTTTAAATTGGGTAATTCAATTGTAATAATTACTCATACATTAAAAATAGGGTTTAAAATTAAATTTCAAATAAAATTATCTTACAATCGATATGTGGGGCCCTGTAAAATAGTAGAAATTAGACTTTGACTCAAAATAATGAAGTACAAAAAAAACAATTAAATAAACTGTCATAATATTTTATCTTTATTTTCCACAAAATTTCAAATGCAGGAAAAAAATATAATATTTGTGAACAAATTACAATTCATGGAAAAATTAGTACCACAACAACACTAGACCTATTATGTCAATCGAGCACATGTTTGAAATTAAGTACTTAGTACCACAATATAGTTACAAGATAATGTTGGTACTCCCAAATCAATCGAGCACATGCTTGAAATTAAGTACTTAGCACCACAATATCGTTACAAGATAATATTGGTACTCCCAAATCTGGCAACACTAGCCCTATTATGACAATCGAGCACATGTTTGAAATTAAGTACTTAGTACCACAATATCGTTACAAGATAATGTTGGTACTCCCAAATCTGGCAACACTAGCCCTATTATGTCAATCGAGCACATGTTTGAAATTAAGTACTTAGTACCACAAAATCTTTACAAGATAATGTTGGTACTCCCAAATCTGGCAACACTAGCCCTATTATGTCAATCGAGCACAGGTTTGAAATTAAGTACTTAGTACCACAATATCGTTACAAGATAATGTTGGTACTCCCAAATCTGGCAACACTAGCCCTATTATGTCAATCGAGCACATGTTTGAAATTAAGTACTTAGTACCACAAAATCTTTACAAGATAATGTTGGTACTCCCAAATCTGGCAACACTAGCCCTATTATGTCAATCGAGCACAGGTTTGAAATTAAGTACTTAGTACCACAATATCGTTACAAGATAATATTGGTACTCCCAAATCTGGCAACACTAGCCCTATTATGTCAATCGAGCACATGTTTGAAATTAAGTACTTAGTACCACAATATCGTTACAAGATAATGTTGGTACTCCCAAATCTGGCAACACTAGCCCTATTATGTCAATCGAGCACATGTTTGAAATTAAGTACTTAGTACCACAAAATCTTTACAAGATAATGTTGGTACTCCCAAATCAATCGAGCACATGCTTGAAATTAAGTACTTAGTACCACAATATAGTTACAAGATAATGTTGGTACTCCCAAATCTGGCAACACTAGCCCTATTATGACAATCGAGCACATGTTTGAAATTAAGTACTTAGTACCACAATATCGTTACAAGATAATATTGGTACTCCCAAATCTGGCAACACTAGCCCTATTATGACAATCGAGCACATGTTTGAAATTAAGTACTTAGTACCACAATATAGTTACAAGATAATGTTGGTACTCCCAAATCAATCGAGCACATGCTTGAAATTAAGTACTTAGCACCACAATATCGTTACAAGATAATATTGGTACTCCCAAATCTGGCAACACTAGCCCTATTATGACAATCGAGCACATGTTTGAAATTAAGTACTTAGTACCACAATATCGTTACAAGATAATGTTGGTACTCCCAAATCTGGCAACACTAGCCCTATTATGTCAATCGAGCACATGTTTGAAATTAAGTACTTAGTACCACAAAATCTTTACAAGATAATGTTGGTACTCCCAAATCTGGCAACACTAGCCCTATTATGTCAATCGAGCACAGGTTTGAAATTAAGTACTTAGTACCACAATATCGTTACAAGATAATATTGGTACTCCCAAATCTGGCAACACTAGCCCTATTATGTCAATCGAGCACATGTTTGAAATTAAGTACTTAGTACCACAATATCGTTACAAGATAATGTTGGTACTCCCAAATCTGGCAACAATAGCCCTATTATGTCAATCGAGCACATGTTTGAAATTAAGTACTTAGTACCACAATATCGTTACAAGATAATGTTGGTACTCCCAAATCTGGCAACACTAGCCCGATTATCTCAATCGAGCACATGTTTGAAATTAAGTATTTAGTACCACAATATCGTTACAAGATATTGTTGGTACCCCCAAATCTGCCAACACTAGCCCGATTATGTCATTCGAGCACTTGTTTGGATGGTGGCATTTCGGGCTACAATTTCTGTGGAGATAGTTGTGCAATTTGTGGCTAGTGTAAAAAGTTACATCATTTTGAAAGTTAGTGAAATATTGGGTCATATAAAAAGTATTCGTATTGGTACCCACAAATCTGGCAACACTAGCAACCGATTATGTCAAGCGAGCACAAGGTTTGAAAGCTGGGATTTTCAGGCTACATTTCGTCTGACGACAGTTGTGTAATTTGTCGCTGGTGTAAAAAGTTACATTGATTTGATTGTGAAATATCTGTGAAATACGCCATGTGATGTTTTATTACTTTAGGAAAGGTAAAACAGCTGTAAAAATATGTCGAAAAACTTGTGTTATTTACTTTGAGAATGCTGTGTGAGTGAACGCCGGACCTAGGAGTGGTTAGCTCGATTCCGTTCCGGAAATTTCGATATCAAAGATGCACTGAAAGTTACTGAAAAAGCCGATGAAATTTTGCAACTGATGGAGCCAGGTCGAGGCGTGGACCATCAATGATGAGAGGCTGTTAGGAGAGTTCGAGAGGAAGATACTCCGTAAGATCTACAATCCAGTATGCGTGGACGACGTGTATCGAATAAGATGGAACGATGAGCTGTATGAGAGCTGTGCGCCGACACTGACTTAGTTAAGCTTATAAAAATTCAGCGGCTTCGCTGGCTGGTTCATGTTGAGCGAATGGAAGAAAGCGCTTCGACTAGAAGTGTGTTTTAAGAAACGAGAAACGGTAGAGGAATACGCAGAAGAGGATGTGATAATCTCCGTTGGAAAGACAAGGTACAGGGCGACCTGACTGCACTTAGCCTTATCAACTAGAGCCAGTGAGCGCATAGCAAAGGCGGCTGGTGATGCCTTATCGAGGCGGCCAAGACCGATCATCGGTTGTAGTGCCAGCTAAGTAAGTAAGTAGGAGCCAGATCGATATGCAAGATGTCAGGAGATAGCGGAGATACTAAACATCAACCATATGACAGAGTTATAGGTACCAACCGCGGATACTTTTTATATGACTCAATATTTAATAGACTGATTCGGATTTTCGGAATTACGTAGTATTCTGGTCTTACTTTTTATCTTTAAAGTATGTATTTCTGAGGATGCTTTGGAGTGAAAGTTAGTAGTGCTGTTGAATTTTCACTGTACTATGGATCATTCGATTTATTGAAATTTTGTGTATCATAATTTTATGGACGAAGGAGGAACTAATTTTTGCTCCATCGTTTCGATTTAAAAAATATTTCTGAAAAAGATCTTGGACCTGAGACCGTTTGTTTTTTTTTTTTTATTTCAACATGAGATAATAATTTACCCACAAATAAATTGTTGCCTTCTAAATTATTTACAATCAACTTTTAAAAATTTATAAACTATAAAACTAACTTACTGAATTGTTTTCTGAGAGTGGTTTCTGATACTGTTGAAATATTGTCTTTGTTTGAGTTGTAGGTATATAAAAAAAGTGATATATGTAAATTAAAGAAAAACAAAAAATCATTTAAACTTCAGGGAACTGCTTGATGGCTTTTTCTATTACTTCTTTACAAATATTTGAACTCCACTAAACATCAGGGAAAAAGCTAAATAAAATCTATGAAGAAAATACATTGGAATAAAATAAAAATTAAAGTTAAGCTATAAACAATTTTGCGTTGGATTTTTTCATTTGTATGCTCAAAAGAAAATAGTATTTGTTGAATTTTAATAGTTCATACAATCAGTATTTAGTGCAAAAACTTCAAGAATTAACAATCACTTTCTGTACATATTTCGATTAGTTTGCACGCAAAATAAAAGAACTTTAGTTTCGTTCGAAATTGAGAAAAGTATCAAAAAGTCAAAAAGTGTCTGTTAGTAGGTATTTAATTATAATATGTAAAATATTATAATTATATCTAAAAGCAGATATTTTCATTCTGCCAGGAGATATTTTCAATCTGCAAGCAGATATTTTCAATCTGCAAAGAAATATTTTCAATCTGCAAGGAGATATTTTCAATCTGCAAGCAGATATTTTCAATCTGCCAGCAGATATTTTCCATCTGCAAGCAGATATTTTCAATCTGCAAGCAGATATTTTCAATCTGCAAGCAGATTTTTTCAATCTGCAAGGAGATATATCGTAAAATGCAACTTTGTGCAGCTCTGTACCAGCCACAGTTGCCATGATGTTTTCAAACAGTTATTTAATTTTTATTTGAAAGTTTCTTTCATGAGCTCAGGAGGGTAAAAAAATTTCACAACTTTCTCAACAATATAGAGCATTTTCCCAAAATTTTCATCAATGGGTTTTCCCCACAAAGATGGCAACTATGTTGTGAGCTGTTTACAAAAATAAAAAAGACGAAAAGCCAAAAAACTTATTTAATCAGACAATTATCACGCCTGATGAATTTGGTCGATTACAGCGCAATCAATTATAAAAAAAAAAAAAAAAAAAAAAAAATTCAGAAAAATTCTACCAATTTTTAGCAATAAAGACCCAATCTGCAATAGAAAAATAAGGCTTCCTAATTAAGATTTACAAGTTACACGCCGCCTCCACCTACAATGACTTTCGTCGAGTTAAGCGCCATCTATCATGAATGGAAAAATCATTTTCAGAATTTGAAAGTTTCAAGTTAAAACACTCACCCTGTATATTGTCATAACCATACAGTGTACTAAAAATTATCACTATCGGATTGTTAAGGCGTCTACATGCCCCTTGTAAACCAAGTATGTGATACAATTTTATGCCGAATCCGAACGGAGAAGTAAAGAGCTTTTCAGAAGCAATTTTTGCTCTTGTAGGCTTGCCATTACTTGCCAGAAGGTAGTGCCGTGTAGAAAAATTTTAGTTTATTTTTTTATTTAATTTATTTAAAATTTTTTTTTTTATTTTGCCTGTGCTGAGATCCTAACCCTGGACACTCTGCGTAACAGTTTAACAGTCCAACGCACTACCACTACGGTACAACGACCACGAATCGTGCCATATAGGAAGACTATTTTTGACCAGAATCGGATAGCCTTGAAATCAGTGATATTTTTGGTTCCAATAAGATGGTTTCACACGCCACACAGTTAGTCAAACAAGTGAACAAATGATAGGAGGGGCAATCGTGTAATCTCGAGAAATGGTCCGGTAGAATTCGTTGGCTTATGTCAACCAGCCAATAACGTGAGAGGAGCTAAGGAACAATATATACATATATGTATATGTACCTAACTAGTCCTGCCAAAAGTTCTGTTACAATTTGAATATAGTGTAAAAATTAAAGAAAATCAACATCTTATTCAAAATGGTCGCCTCTCGTTTTAATGCACGCCTTTAGACGATCAGGCAATTGGGCTATAGCGGCACGCACGGTTTCGATGGGTGCTGCTGAAATAAGAGCTTTCTTAAGACTCTCCAAATTTCGGTGGCGAACTTTGCAGGCCACACCCTCTAGTTCTGACCACAATTTGTAATCAAGGGGATTCAAATCTGGGCTTCCCGAGGGTCAATCTTCAGCACTAATAAAGGCTGGAATATTCTGATGTAGCCACACTTGAGTTGTTTTGGCTTTGTGTGCCGGTGCAGAGTCTTGTTGAAAGACCCAGTGCTCTTCATTAAAGAAGGTTATTGTCAAGTCTTTCACCACGCCTTCCAAGACATCTTGTTGTTACACTTTTGCTCAAGTTTTAACGCCCTTTTCGCAAAAAGGCAAGGAACTGACGCCTTTACGGGATACTCCCCACCAGACCATAACGGATGTTGGATGATGACCTCTCTGAACCCTTGGCACAATAAATTTAGCTTCTTCAGATGTTCTCGCTTAGATTTTGTCGTTTTGCTTACTAAAAACTTCCTCCACCGTAAAAAATTTTTCATCCGTAAAAAGGATATTTTCATGACCGTTTCTTGCGTGCCACTGCAAAAGCTTCTTACATCTTTCCAATCGTATTTGTTTTAGCCGTGGAGTTAAAAGATGGCCTGTGCACCTTCGAAAGCTGCACCTTCATGTGGAGGTCATCACGGATTAGTCGTGACATGGATCTGGAAGCCATATCCATTTCTCTAGCCATGATCTTTCGCTTTCTTAAGGGATTTCGGCGAATCAGCTCCCGCACAGCTTTTATGGCTCCACTCGTACGAACAACGGGAGGTCGACCACTTCTCCGCCTGTCTTCCACTTGAGACGATTCCAAGAACCGATCGATGGTACGATAAATAAACATTTTCGATATTTCGAGTTGTTTTTAGCAACGTGATTATTTGACTTGCGCTATTTCCGCATTTGTGCAATGCAATCACCGCGATGCGATTTTCGTTATTGCCCCACTCCATATTAATTACGCAAAATTTTAAACCAATCTGATTTGAATTTGTTTTGCAATAGAACATTGTAGCAAAAAATGCGAATAACGGGATCATACAATTTAAAATTTCAAAGCCTACTACTTTGAAAAGCTTGTAACAGAACTTATGGCAAGACTAGGTATATACATTTATATAAATTTTCTTTCCGATAGAAGAACTTAAAAATGGTGTTATGAGTAAATAGAAAATCTGATGTGACGCAGACATTTGGACTGGGGAATCGTATTGAGCGCATCAAAATACATAACATCAAGATAGCGTGATCAAATGGGCATCATGTATTCTTTTTCTTGTGAACTGTGATATTTTACATTACAAATATGTAAATTTTCCAATTTTCACAGTTTTTGTTTTTATTCTTTTGGGAATTCGTACTAATTTACATTTGATTATTTTACTATTACTTCAGTTGAGCATACTAATAAATTCTCTTTGGTTAGGTGTAATTTTTAAGATATCAATTTTTTGATTTCTTTGTTTGGATTTGTTATCTTTGGTATTTTTGCGTTGGCTTAATGTATTAGAATCAAGTTTGTTGATGTTATAAAGCAAGTATAGATGTTTTTCATTTGGCAATTTTTTCTTTGTAATGAGAAATATAGTAAATATTGTTGGTAAGTGATTAATATATGTATATTTTCCAGTTGTTATTGTCTGTTCATGTACTCACCAATTCAAGTATGTAAGTATGAAAATATATGCAAGTAGTTTATAGTTAATGTAGAAATTTTGTCTTGTAGAATTTTTGTTTTCGATTAGTAATAATTTCATATTTATAAAAGTGTAAGTAACAGAAATCAAGTGAAGAGATTTTGCCATAATTAAATCTGATATGTACAAATAAACGAGAAAGAAGTGTAAAATAATTGAATCTAAACTAAAATGTGTAGGTGTATGTAACACTTAGTACAATATAAATATAAGTAGTAGTAGTATATTTTGTAGTAAATGGTAAATGTACGTGGTACTAAATAAATATTAGCACAAACTTAAAAAATGACAATAAACATTGACTACTTTTTGGTGGTGGATAGTGAGTGGTGGATAGAGTAAAGGTATGACTTAGTGTGTTGAATTAATTGTCTTCTACCACGCTATCTACTACATACATTCAATTACTTACTTACTTGATATATAAGTATATATAAAAGAAAAAGATCATATAAAAAAGTATACTACGCTAACAGCAACTGAACAAAAAAAGGTAAAAGGTAGTGTAAAGTAGTTTTTGTGTGTGTGCGAGGGTAGTATATGAAAAGTAGTAATCAGATACATTGAAAATAGTAGATTCATCTACAATTGATAGGTGTCCGAAAATTAAAGAGAGGAAAGGATTTTGCATTTCTTATAGTGTTTACGTTTCATTTGTAGAGAAAAGGTATAGTTGACGTTTATTTAGAGAATAGGTATAGTTGAGTATATTTTTCATATTAAATAGGTATTTTGTTATGTAAAAGGTAGGAGTATACATATGAAAAAAGGTAGGTATACGAAAAAAAAAAGTAGGAGTAAAAATTTTCAAAAACACGCTTGAGTATTAAATTAATAATGGTTTTTTGTTTTGTTTATTAATTTTTTGTTTACATAAATATAAGTGAAAATAAATTAATTTGTCTTACGAGTTAACACGGACTCGAACTCTGTACTCATCAGGAAGTCCCCTGTAAACAAAAAATCCCCAATGATTTTTAAATTTAATTTTTTTTACTTTTTTATTTATTTTTTTTTTTGGTTTAATTTTGAACATAAAAAAACTGAAATACTTTAAATTGTAGTTTATTTTGTATAGTTTTGTATGTAAAATTAATTAATAGGTATTAAATTTTAGCATATACCAAACTACAGTGAAATAGCTTAACCCTTTGGTGATTTCCAGAATAGGTTTTTTTTTTTGTTATTCATTGTGTCACAACAATTATACAAAATATTTTTTGTTTGTTTTCAAATGTAAAATTTAACGAAAATATAAAAAAAAATATCTTGTAAAATTGTTGGCGCTGGCTGGAACTGGAATTTTTAAAGGGTTAAAAATTATAATTATAATAATTTTTTTAATATTTTCAATTTAAATGCGCACATCAAAGTTTCAAGCTCTAAATTCGTATATATTTATTCTTCAATGTTAATTCAGTTTTCAATCGAATTTAAATTTCAATAAATGTTTTAAATTTTGCTAATTTCATTAAAATTAAATTTTGATTCTGAAATAGATTCTATGTAGTTTGACTAATTTTTCATTTGAGTGTAAGCTATCGTGTCAACTGGTGTGTGTTTTTTTGTTTTGTTTTTGAATGATAGCAGGTAATCATTATTTGGGCATATGTATGTACATGTTAAGAAAAGCATATCAAAAACTTAAATTAAAGGATTTGTTTTTGGGGTAACAGAGTTGCCAACTCTTAGAAAAACCATTGTGGAAAACTGAGTGAATGTGTTTAGAAAATAAAAATGCAGACTGATTCTTTTTTAAATTTTGTCGTGCATTGGAAGGAAGAAATCTTTCATAAACACCGGACAACTCGTATTCGACGGTTATGCTGGATTTCTATCGACTATATCATCTTGCTCCTCTTATTCCACTTTCCCCGCGAGCATACTTCTCGGTATTATTGAGTGGAATCAAATATGCATCAAGTAATTATTGAGAGCTTCTTGTATACTAAATTCTAGGTTCACTTTCGATCAGAATGTTCCTGTTTTATACACAAAACTGTTTAATTTTTATATTTCCATTCGAATGGTACACCAAGCGATATTTAGTTAAGTATTAGGGAGTGGTGAATCGAACGTAATTTTAGATTTATGTATATTCAATGTATGTACATGGTGCGCTATCTTTTATGTCGGTATGTAAACATTGAATAATTTTAACATTTACTGAATAACATATTTTGGAAACGACGTGCCGAAATAGTAACGCTCTACATTGAAAATAGTCTTTAAGCTGTACTAGCTCTACTAACGTGCATATCGTCGAAAATATCGTGGCCTGGCCAACAAGCGCCCCGTCTGACAACACTATTCGACGTTTGGTGTCGAATTTTGTTGAGCACAGGACAGTGGGAGATCGTCGACAAGCCGTTCATTAACGCCCAAGACGTTCCAGTGAACTCCAGTGAACTGGTTGAAGCGGTAAGAGAGAGTATTGCCGAGAACGCACATGTGTCGTAACGCCATTTTGGCGTCAGTGGAACCACCTTGCGGTGCATTTTGAACGATGCTTTGCATTTGTTTCCGTATAAAGTGCAACTGATTCAAAGAATAATGCCGACAGACCGTCCACGTATCTTGGAATAGGGCCAAACAGTCGTCCGAATGGTTGACACTGAACTGATACTGATTTTTGGAATGAAATTTTGATGACCGACGAGACCCATTTTACACTCTCTGGCGTCGTTAACAAGCAAAATTTCCGCATTTGGGGAACGGGATCTGGATCACACGAGATCCATGAAGAAACACAATTGTATGACCAAGAAGTGTGTGCTTGGGCTAGTGTTTGCGCCAAAACCATAATTGGGCCATTTTGCTTCAGCGAAGGCGAAACAGTCGATGGGAATTGATATCGGAGGATGTTGGCTCATTATGTCTGCCCATTAGGTCTGGTGGACGGTTACTGGTCTCAAGAAGACGGTGCACCATGCTACACTGGAAATCAAACAATGCAGTTTCTGCAACGAAAATTCTCTGGACGTGTGCAATATTGACTAGCCAGCCAGATCTCCAGATTTGACCCCTCCGGACTGCTTTGTTTGGGGTAATTTGAAAAGCAAAGTGTATGGCAGCAAGCCTCAGACCATTGACGAGCTCAAGGCAAACATTCGTGCCGAAATCATTGCTATACCGCCCGAGGTGCGCGAAAAGGTGATGGAAACCGCAGCAAAAAGGGCACAAATTGCTTTGGTCCGTAACGGCGGCCACTTGATTGATGTTGTATTCAAAAACTAGTCCAAATAAATAGTAAAGGGCCAAATTAAATAAAAATAGCTCATAAATGGAAAACGGTATTTTTTTTGTTTGTTTTTAAGTTATTCAATATTCACATACCGACGTAAAAGATGGCACAATTTATATATTTGCTGTTCACTTATACACGATCCATAGGTAAATAAATTTTTCTGTCTTTATGGATCAACCGATTTCGCTCAAAACATAGTCTATAAAACGCTTGAATGATCAAGCGAAGAAAAATTCTTGCCAACAGGGTGTTGAAATAAATGTTAGCGAAAATATGTAAGAGATAACTTTTATTTTTTTAAGTTGCTCATAACGATTGAATATTTAACAGCCTTTGGATCTGCAATAGATGAATTTTTAATGGTCTAGAGCTCATAAAAACTTCCTTTATTGCTCATAACTTTTGGTTTACAATTTATATTTTTGCAGTTACCCGATAAGTGTTATGAGCAACTCATATTTCTTAAGTTGCTCATAAATTTTATTTCCCACGTGCTATTTTATAAGATACCTTAAGTTATCTGTCTGGTAACTTCAAAAATATCGTCTGTGAAATAAATGAAATGGGCAGTTTAAAGATAAAAAATTTGCTCATAACTCTTATCGGGTATTTTAAAAGTATAAGTTGTGAAATAAAAGTTATGGACAACTTAAACCAATTTAAACCGATTTGCTCATAACTCTTACTTAAAAGATATAAGTTGTGAGAAAATAATATATTTTCTGCATAACTTTTATCGGATAACTGAAAAATATCAGTTGCGGAATAAAACTTATGGGCTTAACTTAAAAAAATATGTATAAATTGTCCATAATTTTTATTTCTTGACTTTTGCACCAAAAGAGTTATAACAATTAAATCCTTGGGAAGAAGAGAAGTAAAACCATATCCAGACGGGTAAAAATAACGCTTTATTATTCACTTATCCTTTCCGTCTTAATGTAAGGCGCTGAGATGATGAGAGGATATTGGGACCATTCGAGAAGAAGACAATTCGCAATATCTATGGACCAATATGTGTGAACGACATGTTTCGAATAATACATCGAAGGAACCATGAGCTGTATGAGCGAGGAGGGAGGGGGAAGGGAGGCTTGGGAGCGGAAAATACAAATAAAGTTCCTGATAATTCCTCCTAATATGGGTATGTCCATGAACGATCTCCTTTCGCTTCTTCGTCTCAAGTCGACCCACAGCCTCGTTATGCCGCTCCCTGGATAGCGATCTGACACCAACGATGAAGATGGGTTTCTCCGAGGCCTTGAATAAAGGGTTGAGTGTCCGGCTTGAAACCCACCACGTAAAAAATAAATATCTCCCAATATCTCAGAGGATTTACTGAGGCAGCCAAGACCGATCATCGGTTGTAGTGTTAACTAAGTACACCTATCCCTCGTTTTACAAGGTAGATTCGTTCCTGACAAAATCGTGTAATTCGCAAAAATAATTTTTATACGGAAAAACCGTGTAAAACGAAAACGACTATAAATAAGCCTTTTTAGACATTTATTGAACACAAAATATGACCAATACACCGAATAAAATATACAAATATCATTTAAATTATAGAAAACATAAAAATAATTAAATTGATTTGTGAATTAAAAACAAAAACATAAAAAATCTATTCCATAGAAAAAAAAAATATATTATACTACATATACATATATAAAATAAATTTTGGAAAAATAATAACTATAAATAAGGCGTATCTTCCTAATTTTAATCAAACTTAATTGCTATCACTTTCAAGGATAAGTCTTCTTTTACGAAATTGTGTAATATCAGATTACTCACTGGATAACAAAATCTCATTAGATTGTCCTTCTGCAGTTGCTGTATTGATTTTAGTCGTAGTTTGCTGAGACTTTTCATGAAAAAAGTCTGAAATAAGCTTTTGTGTTTCATTTTTAGTCATTACTTTGTAGACTTCTTCATATTGGCTTAAAAGTTTATTAACATCTCGTTGAAGTTTGAGAGCTCGTTCAACATTCGGCTCATGTTCTTGAAAATAGTTTCCTAACTTCCTAACACAAGTCCCTCGTGAACGACTTTTGCTGTGAATGCACTGGATTCATAGTCTTCAACGTAAGATTCAACATCATTTTCGTTTTCACCAATATTTTTTGGACAATTTCAATCAAGTCATTTCATGTAAGGAGTGCGTCGAATAAAATTGTCTGGTACAAAAATTATGAAATCTTTTGAACCAGTAGTCCGATTTTTTTAAACTGAAGTATTTTATTTTTCAAATTATTTTTAGATTAAAAAAAATAAAAACAAGAAACCACAAATGATTAGTTTTTAATAAAAAGTTTTAATTTTTCAGGAACCCCTTCCATTAATATTTTCATGGTAGTGTCCGACATCCACACAGTTGTTGCAGACCACTTTCTTTTGAAATCATGAATGTCTTTGGCCACTTTTTTTGTTACCTTCATCTTCCTTTTTACTAAAGTCCAGTACCTCTCAATCGGCCTTAGTTCTGCACAGTTTGGTGGATTGGCTTTTCTAGGCACCAAAATCACTTCATTCCGTTGGAACCGCTCTAAGGCCGTTTTGCTGTAGTGACATGAAGCGAGGTCAGGCCAAAAAAACGTGGACACTTCATGTTGGCGTAAAAATGGAAGCAATCTCTTTTGCAAGCATTCCTTCAAATACATTTCGCTGATGATTGTACCCGATGTTACGAATGTGCTGTTCCTGAATGTGCCACAACTACAAATTGCCTGCCAAACAAGGAATTTCTTTAATTCCTGGTCTTCCATTATTTCAGCAATATCGGTTTAAGCTATATCGTCGAAGCCTTCGCCACCCAACTCAATTATCTGAGAATACTCTTGCTCCAAAGATATTCTTTAGTTCTCACCTTTAAATATATCCGGCCATACTGCTTTCCAAAATGCATGGAGCGTTGATTGTTTAATCTCGGCATCTGACATTCCTATATACTTGAAGCAATCTAACATTGTAAATTTATTCCAGGCATCAATAATTGAAAGAGAGAATCTTCACTTTCCATATGATCTAAAATAAATCCAAATGCCTTTTTAATATACAGTGCCTTGAAATTCGAAATTATCCCATGGTCTAGTGGTAGCAACAAAACGTCGTATTTGGGAGTAGAAACACAATTTCAAAATTTTCATACTGCAAAGCTTGAGGGTCGCTGTGGCGTAGTGCGTTGGACTGCTACGCAGAGTGTCCGGGGTTAGAATCTCGGGACAGGCTAAATCCATAAGTAGAGAAAACAATGTTTCTACACGGCACCATCTCTTGGCAGGCAATGGCAAACCTACAAGAGTAAAAATTGCCTATGAAAAGCTTTTCACTTCGCCGTTCGGATTCGGTATTAAACTGTAGGTCCCTTCCATTCATGTAAAAATATAACACGCACAACATGAGTGGATGAGAAAAGCTCGGCCTAGGCGCTCCATGGGTTGTTGTGCCATTAAAAGTAAGTAAGTAAAGTAAAGCTTGAAGGTGACCTGGAGCACTATCAAGAACAAGAAGGGCTTTAAAAGGCAACACTGTTTTATTTAAATACTTTTTCACATCTGGCATGAAAAAGTTACGGAACCAATCATTGTTTTGTGTTAAAATACTAAGATAAATTCGCGTGTAATCAAAATTAGTAATTTTCTACATAATGTTTATTTTTATTTTTTAATTTTAATTTTAAAAACCGTTTAAGATTGAAAACTTGCAAAACGAGTAGCGTGTAAAACGAGGCATAGGTGTACTTAAGTAAGTAGAGCTGTATGAGCTTCACGCCGACGGTGACATACTCACATTGCAAATAACTGTCTTCCCATGAATCTTCTGAGGCGGCCACTACCGATCGTCGGTTGTACTACCAACTAAGTACGAGTACTTAAGTAAGTACTTAAGTAACTGTATGAGCTGTTCGCCGACACTGACATACTCGTAGACAAGCGTATAAAAATCCAGCAGCTTCGCTGGCTAGGTCATGTTGAGCGAATGAAAGAAACGCTAAGGCAGAAGACATTCACCTAGTGTAACTATGTTTGATCTAGGCATATGCCAAATAATACTATGCAGAATAATTAAACGGGTGCGACGAAGTACATCACCCACTAAAGCATCAAATACTAAAATTAAAACGACTACCTTCAAACTAATTGGCAACTCTACTACTTATTACCTAAATCCTATGAATGTAAGTATGTAGTACATGTAAGTAATATGGTGGCACAGAACATGGAGGAAATTAAAATCTAAAATAAATTAGAGAATAAATTTTCATTATCTGCATGTAGTACACACATACATATACTATATATGTACAAAATTAGGTACATACTTACATAAAATTCCAAAATTAAAATTAATGATGAGCGTACGAGTATTTGTTGTACATACAGATTTGCTTCTAACAGCTTATTTAATTGTGCATGTAAGTATGTATGGTAAGTGTACGCTCATATAAACATACACACACACACACACACAGATACACACACGCACAGAGACACACACACACAGGGAGACATAAGTACATCAAGTGTATTCGTATAATTGAACAAAAAAATAAATATTTATATTTCTATTTACATTTTTTTTGAAGTACTATGTAATTTGAATGAAATTCTGTTTGTTATTTACATGTATGGCAAATAAAGTTACATGGATTTACGTGTAATGGGTACAAAAGGTGGTTCGTTTATTATTCTCAATATATTATTTACATATAATGTTAACACAAAAAAAAAAAAAAAAAATAGAAATAAAAATAAATGCCAAACAGGTGAGCTTAGGCATATAGTGAGTATGTATGTACAATTTTGTGATGGTGTTGGTGGTGGTGGAAATTTACAAGAGCTTTGTTGAATTTTGCAAGCGGAAAAGCATTTTATTTACAGCATTTAGTTTGCGAATTGAATTTCTTTTTTTTGTTTCCCCCACTATCAAGAACTTTGTAGAGAAGATAAATCATATTTGTTATACATTTGAGAAACGCTGAACTTTGTTGTATTTCCGTATTTCCTAGAAGTAAAACTAGACAGCTTAAGGGGGTTTGCATGTTAATGTTTTCAGTTTGTTGCCAAGTTGCTGTCACCAACTAAACTGAATCTCAAATGGAAACTTTCTAAAACTAAGCAACTTCAAAGAGAGCAAATCGGCAATCAAAATAAATGACAACATTTGTACAACCCGTCATTGATATTAAGCCATATTCAAACAGAGTATAGCAACTGTCTGTCACACACACACACACACACACACACACACACACGCATACGTATGCATGTCAAAGTATATATGCATACGTACCAGTCACTTATGCTATTGTTGCTGCCAGGCTGCCTGTCTTGGATTATTTGTAACTATGTGTACTCGTACGTGAGCTGAATACTATGTACAATGTATTTAAGCTCAAGTACTAGCTTCAAATTACAGCAAAAGTAAATGAGAAGTTATAAATGTGTAAATGTGTAGTAATTGCAATTAAAGAAATATTTGGAAAATTCATAAATAACGAAATAACGAGTAACGATAATCGCTTTCCGCAGCTGCTGTTGCTATTCAATTGTTGCTTGTGACATTTACTATGTCAATTAATAGCTGCAAGTGTTTTGAAAATAATATGGCACTATTTGTTTCTTCGTTTCGTCGTGTATCCCCTTTTTGTTTCATTTGAGTTGCTTGCACTCAGTTCTCATTTGTATTAATTATAAAGGGTGATTTTTTTTGCTACTTGGTGTTTGAAGTTTATATTTCTGACAGTTTACGCGTGATCCTTGACATGTGTCAAAGTATAAAATGCTCAGTTTGGTTTGCCATTTTATCATGAATCGATTTACGCCTGAATAACGTTTGCAAATTATTGGAATTTATTATCAAAATGTGTTTCGCAAGCTACGTCCATTTTATGGTTGTCATAATCTACCCACAGAGCAAGCCTTTCAGCTCATTGTGACTAAATTTCGCATCAGTTTCACTTTGTTGGACATCAATCCACCAAATCGTATCCATAGGGTGCGTACCGAAGAGATCCGCCTGCTGCTGTATCCGCCAGTGTTGAAGAAGATTGTGATATGTCCATCCGGTGCTAATCGCAGCCATTGGGTTTGTGTTATTTGCCCAACTGGAAGGTTTCACGCAAAGATCTCGGATTAATATCATACTAAATGCAACTGGTGCAAGAACTGAAGCCACACGCCCTACCACAACGACGAATTTTCGGTGAATGGGCTTTAGAAAAGCTGGATGAGGATCCGTCTTTTTAATCGCAAAATTGTCTTCAGCGACGAGGCTCAGTTTTGATTCAATAGATACGCGAATAAGTAGAATTGTTTTAGAGTGAAGACCAGTCAGAGTCAGCAGCTACCAATGCATCCAGAAAAATGCACTGTTTGGTGCAGTTTATGGGCCGTACTTTTTCAAAGACGATGAAGGCCGCAACGTTACGGTTAATGGGGAAATGGAGAAAGGTACCGTTCGATGAAAACAACCTTTTTTTTTTGCCGAAAATGTAAGAATTGGACTAGGCCGACATGTGGCTCCATTCCAATAGGACGGTTGGCACATGTGGCACATGCTACACTACACGCGAACCCATGCAACAATTGACAGGCGAATTTGCTGAGCAGTTAATCTCATGTGCAGTCGATTGGCCACTAAGATCATAGATCGTGTGATTTGACCCCGTTAGACTGTTTTTTTGTGGGGCTTTGTTAAGTCTCTTGTCTATAGGGACAAGCTAAACACGATTGCTGCTTTGGAAGCCAACATTGAACGCAACATTGTCATTGGTGAGATTCCGGCCGAAATGTGTGAAAAAGTGTGCCAAAATTGGGCCTTCAGAATGGACCACTTAAAGCGTAGCCGTGGGCAACATTTAAGTGAAATTACTTAAGTAAATGTCAGGAATTGATTTAAATAAAAATTTCATTAACTTTTGTAAAATTTCTTTGTTTTCTTAATTATCAAACACCAAGCATTTAAAAAATTACCCTTTATACAAATTTTTGTTGTAAGATTTTATACATTTCTGTTTAAATTTGATTGACATTGGTTGTCATGTGTAATTCTGATCTGTCTTTAGCATATTTTTACCCTTTTAACCCGTGTTCTTAAACTAAATATTCCGCTCAAAATATAAAATCATTTCTCATCATCATTTCTAATCACCAGAAAATCGTGAAAAAGATAAAGACCTCTAGACGATCTAGAGGACCGAAAAAGAAGATGGTGTAGTAAGTATTTAACCCTAGTGGGTTAAGTCGCAAGCAGGACTTTAGGCAGCCGTCACCAAAACGGGTGTAATAACCACCAGAACATAAGTCTGGATGTGCGCCTTATCGATATCGTATAGTGTACTCCCCAAGCTTTCACGATAATGTTATAGGAAAGTTTTTAGAAATGGGTATTTTTGAACATTTAATTTGCTGATATTTGCTTCTGCCACCACTTAGTTAATAGTCATAGAAAGAAAGGTGTTAACTAGTTGAATCTGCACATACTAATTGAAAATGTTTTGTTTTAGTTATGTGTATTCATCTGTAAGTATGTAAACATATATATATATATATATATATATATATATGTATATATATTACATATATGAATATAATCGATAATATCAGGTGTACAAGTATGAAACAAGTAATAAGATCTCTGTTGTCTGTCAACAATATTCAGTTCATAAACAATCAAGTATTTTTCATATTCAATCATATTATTTTTCGCTCGTAAACATGTCGAATTTTGTGCCTACAAACTACGATATGCCGACATCATTCTGTTTTTGAAGAAATATGCTTTGAAATCTCATCAAATGCTAGTGGAAGCTTACGGCCAGCACGCTTTAGGCAAAAAAAAAAAAAACAGTGCAACGTGCGGTTCAATAAGTTTAAAAGCGATTTGGCGATTTTGATGTGAGAAATGAAAAACGTGGAAGACCACCGAAAAAGTTTGATGATGCCGGATGCCGAATTGCAAGCTTTAATCGATGAGGATGATGGTCAAATGCAAGAACAACTTGTAGAACAATTAAATGTGACAACAACAATGCATTTCTCAACGTGTAAAAGCCATAAGATTGATTTTGAAGGTGGGAAATTGGGTGCTGCATGAATTGATTGAAAGATAGCAAGAAACTCGAAAAGAAAAACCACCTGTGAAATGTTGCTCGCCAGGTACGAAAGAAAGTCATATGTTCATCGAATTGTTACTGGCGATGGATCTGGAAAATGGATCTATTTCGAGAATCCCAAACGTAAACGATCATATGTTCAGCCCGGTACACCGGCTAAATCGACAGCAAAGCCAAATCGCTTCGGAAAGAAGACGGAAGAATGCTCTGTGTTTTCTGGGATCAGCGAGGTGTTATCTGGTTTGACCTTCTGAAACTAGGTGAAACAGTTAGTGGTCAACGCTACCAACAACAATTGGCCGATTTGAATTGAACCGTGCTATGCCCCAAAAACGTCTAGAATATCAAGCTAGGCAACACAAAGTGATTTTTCTTGATGACAATGCACCATCACATCGAACAAGAACAAAACAGACTCGAGAATTGGTAGATTTGTACAGCTGGGAAGCCCCCTCCCCCATGCGGCTTATTCACCAGACTTCCATCAGACTACCACTTACCACATTTTCATCAATGGGGCACGGACTTGCGGAGCAGCTCTTCGATTCGTACGAAAATGTGAAAAAATGGCTCGATGACTGGTTTGACTCAAAAAACGAACAGTTTTTTTTTAGTCGAGGCATTCACAAATTACCAGAGAGCTGGGGAAAAAGTGTAGCTAGCAATGGCCATTACACTGATGATTGAATGTATAACTATTCTTCTTAAATAAACGTGTATTTTCTTTTAAAAAATTCCGATTCCATACTGGTACACCTGGTATAATCGATAATATATATCAGCAACGTGTAAATTTTTTTTTGTATTTTATAATGAAATGTATAAATATGTTTTTTCTGGTTTTTATTGTTGTATATTTTTGGAGTACGAGTAATAAAAGAAAAAAAGAAAATAATAAAAACGAAAATATAACGCTAAAAGAAAATAAAAATCGAAAACATAACGCCTGCTAGCAACTACAAATTAAAATACCAAACTATTTTCAAACTAAAAATTTCTACTACTTTTTAATTTGCGTTAAAGTTAAAAAAAGTAGAGATCAAAAACTTTTGTTTCTCAAAAACCAAATAATGAAAAAACAATGAAAAAAAAGGAAAAACTGAAATAATAAGGAAGTAAAAATATTACATTAAGTCCAGAAAATACTAGTTAACTATTAATTTGTTAGATGAACACAAAAACAAAAACTTAATTAAACTACTACTTTCTCTTCTTTACTTCTATAAAAGTTTAACCTCTTTCAATTTCGGTTATGCTAAATATTTTTTTATTTTACACTTATAATTATTCTCTAGATTTAGTTTTTTCATATAAGTATATAAATTGTTTTTATTTTTCGTTAATTTACTTAATTCCACTAAAAGCGCGGTCCAAGTTTTAATCATAGAAAAAGTTTTAACTTTTCTACTTTTCTTTAGTTTTTTCTAGTTTGGCCGTTGTGTTAGTTAATGTTCTTTGCTTCACTTTCGGCAAGCAAGCAGTTTCACTAAAATTTATTGTTTATTTTTCAACCACATGACAACAAAAATTATCACAACTAAAGCAGCGCAGCAGTTTGCTTAGAATTTTTATGTTTTAATTAATTTAACTTTTTTTTTTTCTTTGGTTTAATTTAATATTTTTTTTTGTTAAATTCAGAGAATTTCATTTCAGCTACAGAGCAATTAACATTTCAAACATTTCATACCATAACATTTCTTAAATAAGTACTTTCATATCTATATAGAGAATTATAGAGAATTAAATTTTAAAATATTTTGTTTTTTTTTGTATTTTGGTTTAATATTTTTTTATACCTATATGTAGACGTATTTTCAAAACTGAACTAAATAGCTAAATAAAAATTCTTCTTTATACTCACTTCGGTGGCACTATAATACCATCATCATAGAATCTCAAGACGCAGCGTTGCCGTAATATTCCTTCCCACAGTTGCACGCCAATTATGCCGAATATAAAGAACACAAAGAAGCAGAGCAATAGAACATTACCCAGCATGGGTAAAGTATCGAGCAATAGCATTACCAAGATTCGCATACCTACGGAAAGAATTTGTGGTTAATAAAGAAATGAAGAAAAAAAATACAATATCAAATGAGGTAAGAAAAATATGAAAGTTTCAGAATATGCTCATATGTACTCGTATATACAAATATTTTCCCGTAGTTCCTAGTTGGAGCATAGGTCATCCAAATAGGTACATAATAATATACAAATATATTGAGTCTAATTACATAGGCCTGCCTGCAAAGATTTAGATGACTGACAATAGGAGTAATTTCCTAAGCATTTCAAGGTTCATCGAATTGCATAGGAAATTACTCAGTTATACTTTGTAAATATTTAAATTTCACAAGCCTGTGTTATTGAATCCATAATTGAGGTTCTTTCGCAATGTGTTTATTACACTCCATTAAACAATTTTTTTTTTCAGGATTCGAGCTTTTATTACAATATAATTACTAGAAATTCTTCGATTTCAAAGATTCGATTTCAAAGATTTGCATACATTTTTCATATACAAGATCAACATTTAACGTTCATTCCTTCAACTTTGATTGTCTTTTTCACAATTCGCACAAAATAACATTTCTCATAGCTAACATGATATATTGGGTCACATAAAAAATAACCGGGCTTGGTACCCACAAATCTATCAGGTGGTTGATGTTTAGTACCTCCGCTATCTCGTGACAGCTTGAGTGTCGATCTTGGTCCACCAGTAGCAAAATTTCATTGACTTTTTCAGTAATTTTCAATGCATTTTTGATATCGAAATTTCCAGAACGGAATCAATCAAACCACTCCTGGGACAACGTTCTCTTACACAGCATCCTCACCGTAAACCGCACAATTTTTTCGGCATGTTTTTGCAGTGGTTTTACTTACTTACTTTCTTTTAATGGCACAACAGCCCATGGAAGGCCTAGGCCGAGCTTTTTGCATCCACTCATGTTGTGCGTGTTATATTTGTACATGAATGGAAGGGACCTACAGTTTAATGCCGAATCCGAAAGGTGAATTGAGAAGCTTTTCATAGTAATTTTTACTCTTGGTGGTTTGCCATTGCCTGCCAAGAGGTGGTGCCGTGTAGAAAAATTATTTTTCTGCTTTTTGTTAATTTTATTTTGCCTGTGCCGAGATTCGAACCCCGGACACTCTGCGTAGCAGTCCAACGCACTACCACTACGCCACAGCGACCACCAGTGGTTTTACCTTTTCGAAAAGCTCGGCCTAGCACCCTCCATGGACTGTTTTGCCATTAAAATTAAAAAGTAAAGTTTACCTTTTCTATAGTAATAAAGCATCACATATCGTATTTCTTTAGATATTTCACTCATTTTCAAATCAATGTACCTTTTTACGCTAGCATCGAATTACGAATTACTGTCTGTCACACAAAATGTAACCTGAAATGCCTGACTAGTGTTATCAGATTTGTGGATACAAACACCAAAAACCGCAGATACTTCTTATATGACCTTATATGTATGGTATGTATGTATGTAGTATCTACATACCTGCCCTTCGCTAGCCGAAGACTTTAAGCCCCAATGTCGACCTTCATTGCCTATTAGTATTTTATATTTTAAAGAACTTTAGAAATTTGTTTAACGGTGCTATTTCAACTTTAGTTTTAAGTTCAGCGTTTTTTTCTGTTTGTGGAACGCTTCAAAAATTTTATGACATCCATATACTCGTATTTCAGAGTACAATAGATCTAACTGGTTGAAGCAAACCTAACCCATCCATGAGCCAGTGCTTCAATATAGGTGTGAATCAGAATTTTTTTGTCAAGAGTTAGGACCCCGTTATCTTTAAGTGAAAGTATCTATAAATAGTGCAGTTTTTTTCTGTATTAGTCATTTTCATCTTGGATCTACTTAAGCCAACTTGTCAAGCCAACAACATATCGCAGCAAATTAATACTGGACATTTACTAGTGTGATAAGACGAAGTATAGATTAAGCATTACAAGGGCATTACAAGCACAGCGAGATTAGCGACCGTTTCTTACTTCATAAACAACTGATACAACGCGGGAAACTTCATCTGCAGAAGGGGAAGGGTCAGCCAAAAAAAAAAGGTCCAAGTAACCCAGAAGTGCTGGAAAAGGTTGTTTGTACATATCGGGCTTATCCGACGAGGTCGACTCGAAATGTTGCAACTACACCTGGTATATCGCAGTCAACTGTAATGCGATATAAGCGAAGTCAAGGATTTAGGACATACAAACAGCAGAAAGTACCTGACCTGAAAGTACCTGGAAGCAAAGGAAAAAATAGAGAAGACGCGTGCCCGAAAGTTATATGACAATTACCTAACCAAATTCGATTCGATGATTCTCGATGATGAGTCCTACCTACTGTAAGTTGGACTTCAACCAGTTGCCTGGGAATGCCTATTTCACAACAAAGAATAGGGATGCAACACCCAGAAAACACTCTGAAGTAAAATATACCAAATTTCCAAAACACTTCAGGGTTTGTCAAGCTCTAATTCAACCATCTGCGGTCTACGGAGCAAGGCGTTCATTACGACAGTAATAATTAACTCCAGATTTTATATAAGTAGAAGAATGCCTGCAAAAACGAACCGTTTGGTTTTGTCCAGACCTAGCCACAAGTCATTACTCCAGGTCAACTATGGAATGGTATAAGGAAAATAATGTCACAGTGGTACCAAAAGAGGCAAATCCTCCCAACTGTCCGGAACTTCGGCCCACTGAAAGATATTGGACTATAATGAAGCAGACCCTAAGAAAAACAAAGATAGTTTCGAAATATGATGTAGAATTCCGAAATCGATGGAATCAAGCCTGTGCAGTAGTCACCGAACGTACTTGTCCAGTCTCTAACTAAGAACGTTAAGAAAAATGTTAAACAATTTTGCAACCTCTAATAATATTTGAATGAATTTTTTTGTGAATTTTTTATACCTAGTTCAAGAAATGCTTAATAAACTGAACTTTATTTGAGTGAAATCGGACTCATGGTTGCTGTTTAATATCTCCGTAAAAATTCTAAATGTTTCTAGTTCATCCCTATACATAGATACTTATATATTTAACGAATTTTTTAGTTAACCGAAAAAGTGTACCGATTTTGTTTAAAAAATACTGATTTCACTTACAATATATTGTTTCCACTTCCAAATAATCCACTAAACGATTCATAAAACTAACAACATCATCCCTGCTACTTCAATACCACGGGTCCTACACATCATCCTGTTTTCATTTCTCTTTCATTTTAATCATAATTTCATCATATCGCTATAATATCGAAACCTTGCCCCGAGATACATACATATTTAAATAAATAATAAAATCTTCTGAATCGAAAAGTTATGCCAAGAACAAGAAATATGGAGCCAAGGCTAAATTCGAATTGATGAAATTGCCAGAGACTATTCCCGTTTCGGAAACTGACAAGTTACGCAAATAATTTCGGAATTTCAAAGAAATTACTTTGAAATTAATAAGACAACTTGTATTTGTCGAAGATCAAATGCGTACGGATGGATAACAGAAGAATTCCTTGATTTTGGACGTGATATGTCGTGATGTGTAATGGTCATTGCTTACCTTACGTGTCAGCGGGCGTAGAAAACATTTTTTTTTTCACCTTTCTACTTACTTACTTTTAATGGCACATCAGCCCATGGAGGGCCTAGGCCGAGCTTTTCGCATCAACTCATGTTGTGCGTAATATATTTGTACATGAATAGAAGGGACCTACAGTTTAATGCCGAATCCGAACGGCGAAGTGAAAAGCTTTTCATAGGCAATTTTTACTCTTGTAGTTTTGCCATTGCCTGCCAAGAGGTGGTGCCGTGTAGAAAAATGATTTTTTCTACTTTTTGATTTTGCCTGTGCCGGGATTTGAACCCCGGACACTCTGCGTAGCAGTGCAACGCACTACCACTACGTCGCAGCAATCACCTTTTTAGAATTTAGAAATATTTTAATTTCAGAGTTCAGACTCATATTAGAGTAAATGAGACTTTTTTTCCTGTTTTACAAAAAAGATCTGAAGGAACACTTAGGCTGTGGTTATATTCAAATTTTACTCGGCGAACACCATGCAATTGTTGTTGCCCGAAAAAAGAGCTGATACTCACTCTCACACTGAACACGATATGCTGGGTGAAATGTACTCCGAGCACGCCGAGTATTCAGGGTGTCAATGAGTTATTTTACAAAAAAAATCTATGTAAAATACAAGGAAAACATGCAAACCTTTGCATCACTATTTTCATATGCAGAAAAGCGAAGTAGCGAATTTTTTTAGTTTTTAAAAATGAATATTAAATATATTATTCATAAAACTATTGAAGAAAAATCATATCATTTTCATAATTTTTCAATTATATTATTAATTGCACTCTCCATATTGATAAAATCGCTTAAAGTTTTTTGGTATACCATTTAGTGTTGCCGTTGCGAACAATATAATATTAAAAAAAAAACTGAATTTCGACAAAAAGCGAACAGCGAACACCAATATAACCAGCACCTTATAACACTTGCCGACCACGGCGAATTTAATGAGGTGGTTTTACTGGTAACACCACCTTTGTGGTGAAAAGCTGATTTTGATTACGCCGTCATTATGGCTGCAACAACAAATATGTGTTGTTATTGGTTTTTGTGGTTTTTGTGGTTTTTGTTTACTTTCGTCAGCTGATTTTGCCGCAAAATAAAGCGCTGTTCGTTTTACTGTTACTTACTTACTTAGCTGGCACTACAACCGATGATCGGTCTTGGCCGCCTCCACAAAGCTTCGCCAGCCACTTCTGCTATGCGCACGCTGGCGCCAGTTGATAAGGCCAAGTGCATTCAGGTTGCCCTGCACCTGGTCTTTCCAACGGAGATTAGGACGTCCCCTTCTGCGTGTTCCTCCACCGTGGTTCGAATAAAACACCCTTCTAGCCGGAGCGTTTTCTTCCATTCGCTCAACATGACCCAGCCAGCGAAGCCGCTGGAGTTTTATACGCTTGACTATGTCAGTGTCGGCGTACAGCTCATACAGCTCATCGTTCCATCTTATTCGATACACGTCGTCCACGCATACTGGACCTTAGATCTTACGGAGTATCTTCCTCTTGCACGCTCCTAACAGCCTCTCATCATTGATGGTCAATGTCCACGCCTCTGCGCCATACATTAGGACGGGAAGGATGAGGGACATATAGAGCGTTATTTTCGTCGGTCGAGAGAGGGCTCTACTTCTCAATTGCCTACTGAGCCCGTAGTAACACCTGTAGGCAAGAGTTAGTCTCCGCTTGATCTCAAGGCGTTTTACTGTTGCTATCACCATATATAAATTCGCCTTGCTTGCCGATGAACTAATTGGAAGAAATTCCAATCGCTATTTGACTATCACTTTTTCAAGTAGGCAATACTGCAGAGATGCCTTTTACATTTACGGGCATGCTTTGGGCCTTTTTACACTCACATAAACACAATTACATTACAATATGAATATATGTATAAGATTTAAAAGTTATTTCTTATGAAGAATTCTTTTTTAATCTGAAAAGCATAAACAAGTTGTACCTCATATACCTCAATTTGACCTTTAAATAAAACCCATTAAAAATTCTCATACAGCAATAAGTAGCATAATTCTTGTCTATTCAATTATACTCACTTGGTATGCGATTAATAGCTCGCAGCGGTCGTAGCACGCGTATCGTGCGAATAGCTGTTAAATTAAGATTCTCCACATTCGCCAAATATTCAACCATTCCCGCCCATACAATAAAAAAATCCAAACGATTCCACGTATCAGCTAAATAAGTATTTTTACCATATATCCCCATAGCGATCATTTTGATGGTCATTTCCAGAGCAAAGAATGCGAATATCATGTCATCGAAAATCTATATAAAAATTAAATATTTATTTAGTGTTTTTGTGATAATTTTTGTTAATAAAATTTGTATTTTTTATATCCTTTTGTTTTTCAGTAACTCCTATACTTCTAATATACCTATTCAAGCATATAAAGGGTGTACCAGTCTAAATAAGAGTGCACGATTTATTTTAAATAAAAACGCATATTTTTGGAATATATTGGTGATATCTTTATTTTTTTTTTTAAATACATTTAACACACAGGTGGTCACTGTGGCGTAGTGGTAATGCATTGGACTGCTACGCAGAGTGTCCGGGGTTCGAATCTCGGCACAGGCAAAATCAAAAAAAAAAAGTAGAAAAAAATAATTTTTCTACACCGCACCACCTCTTGGCAGACAATGGCAAACCTACAAGAGTAAAAATTGCTATGAAAAGCTTTTCACTTCGCCGTTCGGATTCGGCATTAAACTGTAGGTCCCTTCCATTCATGTACAAATATAACACGCACAACATGAGTGGATGAGAAAAGCTCGGCCTAGGCCCTCCATGGGCTGTTGTGCCATTAAAATTAAGTAAGTAACACACAGGTTGTACCCCTTCCTATAAATGCAAAATATTGTGTTGATTGGAAGGAATATTGATAGGTGGGAAGAACGAGGAGGGAGAATGAGAGCGGGAATGCAATCACACCGATAAAGTATGGAATAAAATATTCCCCGCGGGTCTGGTCACAGACCCGTGTTCTTTGCGTGAAATTTTCGCCGATGACGCGTTGCATCTCGGTCTTGAGCTCAGGAATTGGTATATTCGCATGGACCTGTCCTGGGATTTCATAAAATCTCAAAGAAAGAACTAGAACGGCGTTAAATTGTGCGATCTTTGTGGCTCAACTGAAATAAATCGATTGTTTCATGTGAGGTATGGCAGGTAGCGCCATTTTGCTGAAACCAATTGTTAGCCAGATCCATACCGGCCATCTGATACACAAAACGCACGAAACCAGATTGATTACGTTGTGATCGACGGAAGGCACACTTTCAATGTACTAGACGTACGGAAAGATACAAAGAGAAAGCTGGATGTCGAAAAGCTGCAATCACAACAGATAGCCGAAGTCTTCGCCAACCAACTCGCACTCCTCTTATCACAAAACACGTCTCACCTTGATGATATATGGGCGAAGTGGACGCACCTTTCCCGCTCTATGCGTACGGCTGCCGAAGAGGTGCTGCTAGGCTACCACCGTCGACGGAGAAATATGTGGTACGACCAACAGTGTCGCGATGCTACTGAAGAGAAAAACGCTGTTTACAGAGCCACCCTGTAGTCAGTTGGAATGCGAGCTGCTAAGGAGCGACACAAGAAAAGAGATGCAAGAAAAGAGATGCAAGAAAAGAGATGCAAGAAAAGAGATGCAGAAAGACGCGAATTCAATGATATCGAACTGTTGCGGAGCAGGAACAAGATCCGAAAATTCTTTGAAATTCCTGCAAGGATGAAGACGGAAATATGGTGACAGATATTCAGGGCATAATGCGATTATGGTGGGAGCACTTTTCGCAGCTGCTTAACGGCGATTACGGCAATAATCCCGCCACTGCGGAATCTACTCCGGAAACCCCAATTACTGACGGCGTTGAAGTACCGCCGCCTGACTATGAGGAGGTCTTAACAGCCATTGCTCGGCTGAAAAACAATAAGGCTGCAGGTGCAGATGACTTGCCTGTTGTGTTGTTTAAGACCGGAGGCGAAGAGCTCAGAAAACGCATGCATGAACTTTTATGCACAATATGGTCGGATGAAAGCATGCCAAGTGATTGGAACCTCAGCGTACTCTGCCCAATCCATAAGAAAGGTGATTCCACGATCTGCGCCAACTACAGTGTGGCTTCAGGCCTGGTAAATCCACCATCGACCAGATATTCACACTACGCCGAATCCTGGAAAAGATCCGAGAAAAACAGATCGAGACCCACCAACTATTCGTTGATTATATCCCTGCAAAGCTCATTCGTCTTTAAAAAATGACACTGACCAACACCACCAGCGCAGTGAAAATTGGGACAGACCTCTCCGCGCCATTTGATACCAAAAGAGGAGAAAATAATTCAAGCTGCGAACATCGACATCTCTGGCACTATCTTCTACAAGAGCGTCATGCTGCTAACATACGCTAATGATATTGACATCATTGGCACCAACGCTCGAGCAGTCAGTGCAACATTCTCCAACGTGGAAAGGGAGTCTCGTCAAGTGGGTCGAGTGGTGAACGAGGACAAATTGAAATACCTTGTGTCAACAAACAAAGAGTCACGGCGTCTTGGACAAAATGTCACTGTTGAAAATTATACTTTTGAAGTCGTCAAGGATTTCGTTTATCTAGGATCGAGCATAAACACCAGCAATAAAGTCAGCCTTGAAATCAAACGGAGATTAACTCTTGCCAACAGGTGTTACTACGGGCCAAGTAGGCAACTGAGAAGTAGAGCCCTCTCTTGGGTAGATCAATAAGTACCCGTGTGTGAAGACAGGTGGCGTTGCTGAAGGAAGTTGGCATTACCGTTGGGTACTACCATCTGTCACACGACACCACACTAACTTTCAAACTGATTCATAATTCAGTTTTTATTTGGCAGCCATTAGTATCACACGTGTTTTGTGTTTCGCGATAAAATGGAAAAGAACAATATCGATCCGTAAATCGCTTTTTATTTTTGGATGAAAAAACATGCGAAGAAATAAAAGCAACGTTGGATTCTGTCTATAAGGACCCTTCACCATCTATGACAACCGTAAGATATTTGTTAATGGAATTTAAACGTGGTCGTACATCTGTTTTTGATGAGGAGCGCCCAGGCCGCCCGGCAGACGTGGTTACCGAGGAAATCGTTGAAAAGGTCCGCGACATGTTTCTCGCTGATCGCCGGACGAAAATGCGCGAAGTAGCAGCGGCCGTAGGAGTGTCGTACGGAACGTTAATTAATATTTTACATGATAGGTTAAGCATGAGAAAGGTATCGGTCCGATAAGTGCCGCGATTGCTTACGGTGGACAACAAGCGGATATGGAATTGTCGCGGCCAAATATCATGAATTGAACTATGAATTTCTGCCGCACCCACCGTACTCGACCGACTTGGCTCCCTGCAACTGCTTTCTGTTCCCCAACATGATAACATGATAACGTGGCTCGGAGGAAAATTCATCTCAAACGAGAAGGTTATCGTTGAGTCAGAATCGTATTTTGAAGAGTTTGACAAAACGTATTTTTTGGAGGGGTTAAAGAAATGGCAGAAACCTTGGGAAAAGTGTACTGTACTAAGAGAAGATTACGCTGAAAAAAAAAAAATTGTGAAAAACTTTCCTCTTCATTCCTAACACGGGTACGTATTGATCTACCCCCGTAAGTCTCTCATCCTTCCCGTCCTAATGTATGGCTCAGAGACGTGGACATTGACCATCAATGAGGAGAGGCTGTTAGGAGCCTCCTCGAGAGGAGGATACTCCGTAAAATCTCCGGTCCAGTATGCATGGACGACGTGTATCGAATAAGATGGAAAGTTGAGCTGTACGCCGACACTGACATAGTCAAGCGTATAAAAATCCAGCGGCTTCGCTGGCTGGGTCATGTTGAGCGAATGGAAGAAAGCGCTCCGGCTAGAAGGGTGTTTTATTCGAACCACGGTGGAGGAACGCGCAGAAGAGGGCGTCCTAATCTCCTTTGGAAAGACCAGGTCCAGGGCAACCTGAATGCACTTGGCGCCAGCGTGCGCATAGCAGAAGCGACTTGCGAAGCCTTGTAGAGGCGGCCTAGACCGATCATCGGTTGTAGTGCCAGTTAAGTAAGTAAGTATACCGGCCATCTGTGTCTACAAGAACTCCGTTATCATGTTCCCATAACGATTGCCATTCGGAGTTACAGTTACTACATTTTCGGCCTTATTTTCACAATGATAACGCGTTGTTTTCCTGTGTGTAGCCCCTCATTTTTAATAAGCTGAACAATCGTCGACGATTTCAGAAATTTAAACCGTGCACTCTTATTGGGACATCCTAAATACATATAGTATATATTTTTTAAATCGCTTACATACTCATACATAAATACGTTCATAAATCACAGTTTTACATAAGCTCAGAAAATGTGTTTTCCATAACTTTCTTCAAGTGGTTTTCATTTGAATTAACATTTTTGCAGTTTGGTTACTTACTAACTTAGCACTTGGAGTATACATACAATATAGTACATATGTATGGTATGTATGTGTGTGCCTGTTTATAGTAAATGTGTTATACACTCAAATAAATTTTTCAGACAGTTTCTTTCATTTTTTCTACATACAATAATCAGTTTGAAGATATTCAGGAAAAATTTACTTTCTAGTGTAAAGTTATGCTCGATTCGAGTATTGACCTAAGGATCCTTTACAAATGAAATCGAATACATTATTAACCAGAAGATTTAATTCAATATTTAGTAATGCAAAATACGAGTATCTTTTATTGTTCTAATATTTAAATAATAATTTCATTGGGCGTATTTATTGTAACATTTCTAGGTCGCTACTCAACAAGTTCCTGGGATTTAAACAAAGCAACACATTGTCACAAACACACATAATACATATGTACAAGTATGTGTTGTGCAATTATTCATATACAATTGACTGCAACAATTGTGACTGCTTGCATGTACGTATGTATGTATGTATTTTTATCAGCACTTTGTTACAACTTGTGTCTGAAGGTATTTACAATCTAATCGTTTCAAAATCTTGACACCTTTTAATTAATCAACTGCAAATGCACACATTCTCAACACATACATACATACGAGACAAAGACTTTGCTCACTTATATCTACCATACATATGTACATATATACATTTGTGGTTGGGAATATATACTTACATATATACACACTCGTGCATACTTGCACATACTCGTATACTCTTGCATACATACCATATATGAAAGAAGTATGTAGAAAACAAATGGTAAAATAATTGTCATGCATGAGATTCCACTTTACACTATGAATGTTTGTACTTATGTATGTATTTATCATTGCTGCAGTATTGGCGTATGTGTGTTTGCGTGATAAATGATAAAATTTAGTTGTATGTTTGCACATATTGCTGCCTCTCTGTCTGACTGTCTGCCAATGTGTAGTACACACCTAACTTTATTAAGTACTTTGCAGAATAAAATCATATTGAAAGGTCATGAGATAGACTTTTTGATCCCCCGAAAAATCAATGTTTTACTTTCAAAACAGCATTATTTGGTGCAAAATACTTTTACTTACTTACTTACTTTTAATGGCACAACAGCCCATGGAGGGCCTAGGCCGAGCTTTTCTCATCCACTCATGTTGTGCGTGTTATATTTGTACATGAATGGAAGGGACCTACAGTTTAATGCCGAATTCGAACGGCGAGTGAAATGATTTTCATAGCAATTTTTACTATTGTAGGTTTGCCATTGCCTGCCAAGAGGTGGTGCGGTGTAGAAAAATTATTTTTTTCTACTTTTTTTTTTATTTTGCCTGTGCCGGTCGCAACAGCGACCACACGAAAAATACTTTTACCAGGTGTAAATATGAAACCAGTAGTTTTTTAAGAAAATACACGATTATTTAAGAAAAATGGTTATATGATAAGTACATTCAATCTTCAAAATAATCCACATTGCTAGCTATACATTTTTCCTATCTCTCTGATAATTTGTGAATGCCTCGCCAAAAAAAAATGTTAGTTTTTTGAGTCAAATGACTGGTCATCGAGCCATTTTTTCACATTTTCTTACGAAACGAAGAGTTGCTCCGCAAGTGCATGCCCCATTGATGAAAATATGGTAAGTGGTAGTCTGATGGAGCCTGCTGAAGTCTGATGAATAAGCCGCATGGGGGAGGGGGCTTCCCAGCTGTACAAATCTACCAATTCCCGAGTCTGGTTTGTTCGATGTAATAGTGCATTGTCATCAAGAAAAATCACTTTGTGTTGCCTAGCTTTATATTCTCGATGATTTTGGCGCAAAGACCACGATTAAAATCGGCCAATTGTTGTTGTTGGTAGCGTTGACCAGTCATTCTTTCACCTGGTTTCAGAAGGTCAAACCAGATAACACCTCGCTGATCCCAGAAAACACAGAGCATTCTTCCGTCTTCTTTCCGAAGCGATTTGGCTTTGCTGTCGATTTGGCCGGTGTACCGGGCTTAAAATGTGATCGTTTACGTTTGGGATTCTCGAAATAGATCCATTTTCCAGATCCATCGCCAGTAACAATTCGATGAAGATATGACTTTCTTTTGTACCTGGCGAGCAACATTTCACAGGTGGTTTTTCTCTTCGATTTTCTTGTTGTCTTTCAGTCAATTCATGCGGAACCCATCTTCCCACCTTCAAAATCAATCCCATAGCTTTAAACGTTGAGAAATGCATTGTTGGGTCACATTTAAATGTTTTGAAAGTTGTTCTTGACCATCATCCTCATTGAGTAAAGCTTGCAATTCGGCATCTTCAAACGTTTTCGGTGGTCGTCCACGTTCTTCGTTTCTCACATCAAAATCGCCAAATCGCTTTTAAACTTATTGAACCACTCGTTGGTCGCTGTGGTGTAGTGGTAGTGCGTTGGACTGCTACGCAGAGTGTCCGGGGTTCGAATCTCGGCACAGGCAAAATCAAAAATAGTAGAAAAAATAATTTTTCTACACGGCACCACCTCTTGGCAGGCAATGGCAAACCTACAAGAGTAAAAATTGCTATGAAAAGCTTTTCACTTCGCCGTTCGGATTCGGCATTAAACTGTAGGTCCCTTCCATTCATGTACAAATTTAACACGCACAACATGAGTGAATGCGAAAAGCTCGGCCTAGGCCCTCCATGGGTTGTTGTGCCATTAAAAGTAAAGTAAGTAAGAACCACTCGTTGCACTGTGTTATGCCTAGAGCATGCTGGCCGTAAGCTTCCACAAGCATTCGAGGAGATTACAAAGCAGATTTCTTCAATTGGAAACAGAAAATCAATGATGTCTGCATATCGTAGCTTGCTAGGCAAAAAATTCGACATTGTTACGAGCGAAGAAAAATATGTTGTTGTATGAAACTTGATTGTTTAAGAACTGAATATTGTTGACAGAACTAAATGCGAAGAAATGGTTTGTTTTGACAGAGCGTATAGTTTTACCTAGCGACACAGAGATGTCATTACTTATTTCATACTTGTACGCCTGGTATTTGTTTTGTTTTCCTTAAATGTTAAGAGTCTAAAACTAAAAATTTTATTTTCTGAATTTCTTCAAAAATTTCGACCACTTTACCACTAACTCCTTTCATCATATCATGCACAGTTGAAGCACTGTTTTTCTTAACTGATTCTTTTTATTTATTTTGTATACAAAGTTTACACTTTACCATAGTAAAAGACACTTTTTCATACACTCCTCTACTTCTTGATTTATGAACCCAGTGGTAACAGAAGATTCACTTCTCTACTTCGTCAAAAATATTTAGACTTTATTTAGGCTTTGAAATATTTTACGAACTTCGACTTTTAGCTTGGGCTGGGTAAAATTACTGTCCGGGCGATTACTGAAAGTCACCTTCCACGTATGTTTTATCATCCATGCTGCCGCATTTATGATAAATTTTGTAAGGAAATTTTTGTCCAGCATTCAGTATCGAGTACTGGCTTTAATATCCCTTTCTACGCTTCGATCTGGAACCTTTTGCTCCTTATATGATATAAAAAAATTTTTTATTTTTTGGGTATAACTTTTTGAGATTCCAAGTTTGGAAGCAGTATCGCGAATAGATGCATTTGGCCTTACTTCTCTTCAAGTGAGCTTTAAGCTGATTCAGGCTAGTTTTATTATCCACTGGACAAAATTTTCTACTGCAACCCTTAACTCTCTTAACAGAAAGATTTCCTTTCTATATTCTTTTCTTCTTTTAATGGCACGACACACAAATGCTGTTCACGTTATATTTGTACATGAGCGGAAAGGACCTACAGCTTTTATGCCGAATCCGAACGGCGAAGTGAAAAGCTTTTCACAGGCAATTTTTACCCTTGTAGCTTTGCCATTGCCTGCGAAGAAATGGTGCCATGTAGAAGGATTTGTTTTCTACTTTTTGATTTTGCCTGTGCCGAGTTGCGAACCCCGCGTTCACTGCGTGGGTTTAGTGCTGTATTAAAAGAGTAAAAGGGTATCGCATATATTTTACTAGATTTCAATAAGTTACACCGTACCAGAAAGAATTGGAAGAATGACATCTGGTGAAGAAAAAAAGTTCAGTCTCCATCGTGCCAGTGTAGGTAGACCTAGACTAATTGTGCCAGTTTATTTTATATCAAAATTTATGGTATCTTTACCGTTTGCGGTATTGGGGTTGCAGTAAGCTTCTTGCCAGCCTAAGTTATTGGATGAGTCTTACATTTGAGGGTATACTTTCTTCTTTTAATGGGACAACAATTCATGGAGGGCTTTTCGCATCCACTCCAATGTAAGTGACCTCCAAACGGCAATTTTTCTCCTGTCGATTTTTTGCCATTGCTTGCCAATAGATGGTACCGTAACGAAAAATGGTTTTTTCCTCTTTTTTTGTTTTTGCCTGTGTAGAGATTTTAACCTCGGACAGGAGGCCAGCGCCCTACCAACTATGCCACTATTTAACAAAAATTTTTATATTTCACTTGAAACCCTGGGTATATTGAGATCTTTATGAATATTGGTACTTCGTATGTATCACGGGGCTCCTGAAAGGGTTCTATGCAATTTCGATTGTATTCTTTGAGGTTTTTTTCACGTTTGCAGTCGATGCACTTCCCCATAGCTGAATATCATTTGTCCAGATGTTGCTCACGATCAGCTGGTAGTTTTTATATAACAATCAGTGTAGGTTCGATGCTTTTTACTTTAATAGGGTCTGTTTCGATTCAATATGCCATTTCCAGATCAATCTTTCATCAATGTGCATGACGAGGTAGTGAACGTTATCTTTTTGGAGAATAATCTATTAGGAGAATTTTTGAGAGTCAAGGGTGGGCAAGATCTTCTTTCTCGCGAAACTTTTATTACTATTTTTTTTACTTTTAATGGCACAACAGCCCATGGAGGGCCTAGGCCGAGCTTTTTGCAACCACTCATGTTGTGGGTGTTATATTTGTACATGAATGGAAGGGACCTAAACATTTTTTTTTCTACTTTTTGATTTTGCCAGTGTCGAAATACGAACCCCAGACAATCTTTTATTACTACACAAAACATTATTATGGGCCTAGGCCAAGCTTCCTGTGTCAGGTTTGCCTGCCGGTGGTGGCACCAGGTAAAAAAATGTGCATTTTTCTATTTCGGATTTTCGATTACAGGCAATCTGCCAACCCTAGAACGAACCCTTCACTTTATCACTTCTACATATAATAGCATTATGACGATCACTTCTCAGCTGTTGCAGATGGATAGGATGCCTGCCTATCCATCTGGTTGGATAGGCAGCCGGCTATTATAACCTATTTAGCTTTTACTGTCACTTTGAAATTGTGAAAAAAGCGATTGCCACACTTAACAGACTAGTCACGCAGGTAACCTAGGTAACAAGGGGGTGGACACTCTGGCTAGAAAAGGATCATCAATGATTTTTACTGGTCCGCAGTTCATTATTGATTGCAGCCCATCTTTCTTTAAACACGAAATGGAGTTGAGGCTACGTCAATCACACTGCGATCATTGGCGTGGACTGGGTTCTTGGTGACGGTCAAAGTGGTTTTATTGACAAATCTGTTAAGACTTCGGAGGTGTGACTTGTGATCCGTTGTAGGGCTCGTCACAGGCTTTGTCACAGACAACGATTTTCTCAGGAAAATCAGCGTCAAGGAATCAAACCTTCATGAAGCATGTCAGGAAGATAATGAAACTGTAGGGCATTTAATCTGCGAATGTCCTGACTTCACTCGGACAAGATATTCTAGTAAACACTAAACCTGGTAAACACTTCTTCAACACGGAAGACTTAGTTAACCTTGATAAATCTAAACTACGCAGGTTGCCAAAGGCGTCTGGCAGTTTTAGAGCTATTGACGAACTTGATATATCTAAACTACGCAGGTTCTCAAAGGCGTCTGATGGATTCAGAGCTATTGACGAACTTGAATACTAACTAGGTTGAAAAAGTGTCTCTCTTCGAGATAGAATTCAATGGTCTATCTTGTCTACGTGTTTTTAGCTCTTCCTCGGACTTTAATATTACAATGCAACGAAAATCAATTTAGTTTACATGCAGAATATTTCCAAAATTCTTTTATATTGTATAATACATAAAGTGGCCGTAAGAGGCAAAATCAGATCTAAGGAGCAGTATATTTGTATAGCGATGATTCTAAACTGAATGGGGCGATAAAAGAAAGAGGTAATTTCTGAACTAAGTCTGGTAAACACTTTATAGCTAAGTCTGTCCTAACGTATGTCAATGACTACTTATAAAGGTATCAAACCTTCTTCAGAAACTTCCAACGGTTATCTTGGCCCAGGAAAAGGTACAATGGCTGAGTTAACCCATATGTAAAACTACTACAATAAGTAGGAAAGATCACGGTTAGAGTCTATAAATGGCAATACCAGAAGCCTGTTTGTTTGATTTGTTCATTGGCTGTTCAGGGACACACTTCGGCTAGATTGAGCCATTGTTAAACCAAATGGACCTAACTAAGTAGGAAAGGTTAAGATAAGAGGCTATAAGATGGCAATAAAAGAATCCTTGTTGGTTGGTTTGTTGAGTTGGCTATCCAGGAACACACTTCGCGGATTGACCCGTTATTAAAACACATGGTTGGACCTATAGTTTAACGCCGGTTCCGAATGGTGCAGCAGCAGTTTGGAATCACTTGGTGGTTTTACCATTGCCTACCAAGAGTTGTAATTGTATACCTTCTTATAATTCTCATTCACTTCATATTGATAGGAATATAATACGAGAGTTTTTGGAATAAATAACCAGAACAAACCGGAATTCGAACCTGTAATCTTTCCGGTAAAAGCTTAGTGCGCTACCCACTAGACTATCGAGGTAGTCTTCAGAAGCCTAATAAGCAAAATAGTAGCAGTAATCTGTAATCTTTCCGGTAAAAGCTTAGTGCACTACCCACTAGACTATCGAGGTAGTCTTCAGGAGCCTAATAAGCAAAATAGTAGCAGTGAAACTGGATACTTCTTTATAGGTTTACTTAACACTAGACTTGGCGCTTCCTCAAAACACGTTTATAGAAGTACTTGGTAACGATAAAGAGGAGAACTACATTCAATAAGTCTCCTCCTGTCCTGTAGCCTAGGTTATTTAAAGAAAAGGACCCTGGAATAATACTTTGAAAAGTACCTTTTTGGCTTGGGGATTGATGATACAGAAATTTTACTAAGATACATAATAGAGTCTGAATTGTTTGAGTAATCTGATTTTTTTTTAAATATAAAATATACCTTCACTTTGCATCGTGGAATCACAACTGGCGCATTTTTTAAGAGATCCTTAAAAATTATTCTTCAAAGTGAAACGTCGTAGCTGCTTCAAAAGCTGAACAACGTAAATCTTTGTCAACGGCGTTTAATCAAGAAGAATATTAGTGGATTAGTGTGACTAAAACAGTTGCTAAAGTTGATTTTTCTATTGAAAATTTTGCAAAATTATCGAACTCAAAATGTTCTATTCCTGTTTGTTTATGTGCAAAAATGTTAATATATTTTGTATGAAAAGCTGATTTCGAAACGATTTATCTTAAGTTTATAATTGTTGCTCATTTGTTAAAGACAGCAATTTAACAAACCGATAACCATCCGACCATTTACCCTCACACATTTCCCTAGCTAAATTTTTGTTTCTTGGCTTTGCGTATATGTGTATGTAAGTGTGTTTGTATGAGTGTCTGTTTTTGTCATATTTGTATAGTTGTTTATTATTATTTGAGCCTCCTATTTTGCTGCATCACTTTCGCGCTGCGACTGACTTAATGTCATAAAAGCACTTCAGCTCATTAGTTACAAATATGCGCTCACATCCACATCATTTAATATGTGCGGAGCGGAGGTGGAAGGCAGAAGTGGTATTAGTATACGAGGCAATTATTTTCAAGATGCCACAGCTGAGAATGTGTTACCAAAATGCGATAAAGGAATGTTCATGGCAGGGCACACACAATTGCACCATCTCCAGCAATCTTCGTTCTATGCCAGCCTTACAATGAACTAACAAACAACACACACAGAAAAGAAGCAGCAGCAACAAATAATAATGTAGCAGAAGAGACGACAATATTTTGTTGTCGGTGTTGTTGTTGCTGTTGTTGTTGTTCTTGCTATTGCCGTTGCTATGACACAAAAATGGTTTCCGTGTCACATTTCAAGTGTGAATTATTTTGAGCAGCACGTAGGTAAACAATTGCACTGTGATAAACACAAATATACTGTTATATATTTTACATACAGAATTACATACTAACATTTAATGTGAAATACATATATACATAGGAAAATGTCAACTACAGCAACAGTTTCGTTTTTGTCCTGCCTCTGCATATTATTGCCTGTATGTGTGTGCTTGTGTACGCTTGTGTTTATGTATGCATGTGGCATTTAACTAAGCACAATTTATGGTTGGTATTTTTATGCATTGTCTGCCTGTTTGCCTAGTTGTCTGCCTTCCTTCCTTCCCATTTGCCTTATACCTTAAGTTCTTCTTTTTCGACTTCCTTCTTCCTGCTGACTTCTTGAAGGTAATAATGACATTGTTCGTAATCAGCATTCAGTTTGAGCTTAAGCTGTTCAATATACTTACTCCATTCTGTAAGAAGTAACGAATCTACTCTATTTGTCATTATTCAGCAATTATGCGTTGACAGGCAGTTTAACATTTCATCGTTTAATTTCAAATAAGCTCAAGGTTTGCTATTTTCCAGTTAGTAATTCTTAAGTAGATTTTATTGATCTTTTACCGCATGGTGTTTGAAAATATTTACTGCAAACAGAACATCAATATCTTTTCAGGGGCAAGAAAAAAATAGAATCAGAAAGACTTGAGTTTAATGATATCGAGATGTTACGGAACAGAAACGAGGTCTGAAAATTCTTCGAAAGAATAAGACACCTGACTTAGGGTTTCTTCCTACAAGGGCGAAGACGGAAATCTGGTGACAGATGTATTATGAGATTATGGAGGGAGCACTTCTAGCAGTTGTTTAATGGCGATGACGGCAATAATCCTGCCACTAAGGAATCTGCTCCGGAGACCTCAATCACTGACAGCGTAACTGAAATACCGCCGCCGAATATAAGGAGTCCTTGACAGCCATAGCTCGGCTGAAATAAACAGCACGTGCAGATGCCCTGTCTGCTCAGTTTTTTAAGACTGGAGGAGAAGAGCTCACAAAGCGCATGAATGTGATCAGATGAAAGCATGTCAAGTGATTGTAACCTCAGATTAATCTGCCCAATTCATAAGAAAGGTGATTCCACGATCTGTGCCAACTACCGTTGGATATACCTTCTTAGTATTGCATATAAGGTTCTATCGAGCGTGCTGTGCGAAAGACTGGAGCCCATCGTCAACAAACTGATTGGACATTATCAGTGTGGATTCAGGCCTAGTAAATCCACCATCGACCAAATATTTACACTACGTCAAATCCTGGAAAAGACCCGAGAAAAACAAACAGATCAAGACGCACCAACTATTCGTTGATTATAAAGTAGTCTTCAACAGCGCGATTAGGTATCACTTGTACGCCGCAATGCCTGATTTTGGTATCCTTACTTGCGATAATAATACGAGCTGCGAACATCGACATCTCTGGCAGTATTTTCTATAAGATAGCATACGCTGGTGATATTGACAATATTGGCACCAACGTGCGAGCAGTCAGTGCAGCATTCTACATTCTGGAATGGGAGTTTAATCGAGTGGGTCTAGTGGTGAACGAGGACAAAACAAAATACCTTTTGTCAACAAACAAAGAGTTACGGCGTCTTTGACAAAATGGAACTGTTGATAATTATACTTTTGAAGTCATCAAGGATTTCGTTTACCTATGATCCAGCATTACGGAAACCACAACAAGAAATAAAAAATATTGGATTAGACGATCGTTGGAGGCGAAGTCAAGGGAGTTATTATGCATTTAATCCCATAAACGACAAACGACAAAATTATAAGGAATAAGGTGAACATTTTTTATTGAAATCTTTTAATTTTAAAATAAGATTGATATTAATGGATGCATCACTTTGGAGTGTTTGCACTTTTATTCATATTTCTATATGATTGCATACTTTCAGGGTAATCGAAATGGTGAAAAATAATTTAAATAATAAAGGTACCAACCACAATGGACGCGGAAACGACATTGCGCCATCTGTCAACACTTAAATACTTAACATGCATTCTGATGATGAAGAACATACCATAATGGTTGCGACATTGAATCATTGCGCCAATGTGTAAATTGGCGCTGTCGTCGAATTCAATCTAATTATATTTTGATATGCAGCTGAATGAAAAAAAAAAACTAGTTATCAACCATGAAATTATACAATTTGTATGTTTGTGAAAATAAATAAACAAATGAAGTGTTTAATTAAATATTATTAATCTATGGAAACGGTAAAGATTGGCATTAAAGTAATTTTGTCGTTGTCGTCAGTTCATTGTCAGTCGCAGACAACATGACGAAATTTGCTGCGAACGCTATCTTATTGTCTGGAAGTAGCCATTGTGTTCGTACCTTAAGCCGATGTACAATGTCATAATCATTTAAAGGAGAGCATAGTTTTAGGGAGCAAAATGTAACCGATTCAAACTAAATCAAAATTAATTTGAAAAAATATTGATTTATTATATTTTTTCTGTAATTGTAGAAAATTTTTTTTGGATTTTTCTATACAAGAATCACTTTGAGAATGGGAACAGATTCGATTTTTCCATTTAGTATAAATTAAATAATCAGAAAAAAATATTTTGGGAATCAACATCGAGGTTAATTTTTAGGAGAAACTTTTTTTATATGGGGCTTAAGGCGCCTTAACGTGCACGTCATCAGCATCATTAAGAAATAATCAAAAAAGTAAAAAAAAAAATAATCACAAGTATGTTATAAACAAAAAATTATTTTAATATTTAGAATTGAATTTGTGTTACCTCTTTTACTAAACTTTACTTTTAATGGCACAACAGCCCATGGAGCGCCTAGGCCGAGATGTTCGCTTTTCGCATCCACTCATATTGTGCGTGTTATATTTCTACATGAATGGAAGGGACCTACAGTTTAATGCCGAATCCGAACGGCGAAGTGAAAAGATTTTCATAGGCAATTTTTACTCTTGTAGGTTTGCCATTGCCTGCCAAGAGGTGGCGCTGTGTAGAAAAATTGGATTTTCCACTTTTAGATTGTTCCTGTGCCGAGATTCAAACTCCGGGCACACTGCGTGGCAGTCAAACGCATTACCACTACGCCACAGCGACCACCACCACTTTTACTAAACTAAACTGAAAATATTTTAGCTAGACTAAAAAGAAAGTTCAGAAAACTGAGCCAAGTTTAACCAATTTTTTTCATATATTAAAATAACTTTATTGCCTACCTCTCGTGATCTTTCGGGCAAAACCATAATACCGTTCTTAATACTTGCTCCAAAAACTCGGACAAGATCTTTACCAACAAGGAGTTGCCAGAGCGGTCCAGTACTTACAAAGTTATCGTACTTTGCTATTTCATTTTTCTGAACATTCTTTTTAGTCTACCTTATATTTTAGCATTTTTGGTTTTGAAAGTTTTTGCTTGTCTTGTAAAAAAGATATAAGTGTTATTTAGGGCCTTGCTTTGTGTTAAATAATACTTTTACTTATCAATAGTTTCATAATTGCATGCCTTTATCTTCCCTACAGTTTACTGGATTTATTTATTTATTATTTCAACTCATGCATTGATTATATATATATCCTTACGTAAATTATATATTTGTTCGACATTTAACCCATCTTCAAAGTGAGAAAAAGGATACGCATTCTAATACACAAATAGAAACCCGTTGTGGTTTTTCTATATATTTTTAATTACCAATACTTTGCCTACATTGCTTCTACGCTTTATAATTATACTATAAAGATTTCTTCAAAATTATTTTCATAATTCTATATTCTACATAGTTCAGGACGTATGAGTGTTATTTAATACATATATTTAATTAAATGTTATTCATACGCACTAGAGAACACACCTTTTACGTAGTAGGTATTTGCCTATAGTTTGTATGTGTATGTGAGCGTAACTTGATTTCAATAGTATTATTTAATTTAGTGGAATATTATTAAATGTTTATAACAGAATGCTCAAATTACACTTGCAATCCAATTAATTTGTAAGTTGTACATATTCTATCTAATATCAAATAACTATGTGAAATATATACTCGTACACAGCAGTAGTGAATGTGTAGTAAATTATACACTTTTGTGGTATTTAGAATACTTATTGTTTATTTAAACACAAATGCACGCAAACACATTCATTTTTTCTAGGCAACGTATTGCCAAGAATACTATGAACAGTAATCTTGTTATTCTAAAACTTACCTGCAATATTCTACATCGGAACTCCTCGCATTCCTCGTCGACACACGGCTGATACATTCCCAGTGTAATGCAATTCAAGAGTATCACTAATATTGAAACACGCTCGAACCATGTGTTGAACGAAAATCACATCCACGGAATGAGAAAATTAAGATTTATGTAGTTAAGGAAAACTTAAGAAGATTGATGGCAATTGATAAATTTTTTGAAATTAAGGAATATACTTAATAAGTAATTGTTAGTTTTAGTTTACACTGGTACAAAATTATTCTGCCTGTGTTTTGGTTATATTGCATTTGATTCGAGTATTCACTAAAAGTATGCAACAAATATTTTCATTATTATTTTACTTTACTTTACTTTTAATGGCACAACAGCCCATGGAGGGCCTAGGCCGAGCTTTTCGCATCCACTCATGTTGTGCGTGATATATTTGTACATGAATGGATTTATTATTATTTTACCTATTAAATTAAATTGATTAGATTTTATTTGGGAACACACTGCGTATGAGTTACATTTTCTCTAAGTTTTGCAGTAATAATTTATATTGTATGTAAATTTAAAAATTTCGTAATTTTCTTAACTCCAGAATGTTAAGATAAACCATAACTCACTTCATATTTTCAGCTAGCTATGACTTCAATTTCCCGATAATATCAAATAAATTAACGAAAAAAAAAAAAAAAAAACAAATAAAAGCCGTGAAGCATACAGCTTGAAAAATCAAAAGGTATAAAATCAAATTTATCCCATATTCGCAAAACAGACAGTCTATACTTGACATATATGTAGGCAGCACAAATCAATGTGTTGTATAAAGAATTGCCTGGCGATGACAATTTACAGCTAACAACACAATCATAAATTTGTGTAGAAAAAAGTAATGACAGCAAATAAAAAAACAGCCACAGTCGCCATAAAACACTTTCATATACTTGCCTTACGTTTTTGATTTTTGCTCTGATTTTGTATGATTTTAAAATCATATAGGTACTTATATATCATATAGATACATATGAAGAAGTGTAGTGTAGATGCTAGCGAGTTCATTTTTTAATTCCCAATACAATGTGCAGCATAGACCATCATCAATTTCAACTTTATCATCATTTCGGCACCAGCAATACCACCAGCATCATCATAATCGTCAGTATCGGTAACAGCAGCACCGCAGTATGACTTATTTTCTCATCAGAATTGCCATCATCTGTGGCATTCTTTTGAAGAACTTCAAACTGTATGCTTTGTTTGCCTTTGTGACAACTTTATGGTTCATAAATTTTCATTGTGACATGCCAAAATGCCAGCAACCAAACAAATAAACAATACAACAATACAAAAACGAAAAGCATCAATGATATATTTGCATGATGACTTACATAACATAGCGCTGGCGTGTTCGGTGGTTAGTTGAGTGTAAGCAGTTCTGTACTGTTTTATTTGTTTATTTGATTTTAAGAGCAAATAATATTTAACTACATATATGCACATAAAAATGTATCCTTATTACTCAAGAGTTTGCATTTATTTATGCTTTTGCGTAATTTTATCCAAAGTTAAAATAAATATTTGAAATTGCTTAAGGAGAAGTAATGAAATGCGTTAAATAAATTTAATTCATTATTCGTATTCACATACACACACACACACACACACACATACACGAGCACATTTCTGTTCAGTTCCTGTTGAATGAAAGCATACATGTGAAATCATCCGCCACATGAATGTAAAAGTATTTGAGGTTGCTCGAAGAAAAAAAAAAAAAATATTACCACAAATAAAATCGCTCTGCGCCTAAGAGTATGTAATGAATACTAAAGGTGAAGGGCATCGTATATTTTTCATTAACATACGCCATTATTGTATTGAGCGAACACAAAGTGAACACACTCTCGTATAAATTTATGACGGTCGAATAGGGAGCAATTACTAAATTCTGTCTTCTCCTAGTTCTTATTGAGCAGGCGAACAGGAAGTTCCATTGCTACAATTTCACTTTATGCTTTTTATAAGCACTAGAGGACTGGCAGAGAGGTCAACTTTTTCAGCGGCAGATTTGAGACATTCTCATACTTTGTATCAGGAGCATTCAGAACTCAAAACAATATAGAGAAAGAACTTTTGGTTTTGAGTGTTATTATCAGTTCATATGAAGGTGCAAAGCAAATTGAGTACTTAAGTTTTATTACATAAATCACTTTCAAACAAACTTGTTTTCAGCTTTAAGTATATTGTATATTGGACGTACTAAGACTTTAATAAATCACTTAATCACTTGTTGATTTTAGTGCTCATTCATAGTGATTCAATCCTATACGATGGCTGGGAAACACGCAAGGGAATTCCTAGACCTTTGAAAATTCCAAATATCTGATAATGGGACCATTATCATTGAAGTCGATTGCACAATCAGCAAGGGGTTCTTAAAACGGCTATAGGAGGTATGACTCAGTAGATATCTCTAAAAAATGCGCAGCTCAAGGTGTAGAGTGGGAGTTCTTCCATGACACCCACATGAGTGGCTTGTAAAAGGCTTAAGGCACATCTAAAGAAAGAGGCGGAGAACCATAAAAATTACGTTTGAAAAGTTTGCAACTTTGCCAGCATGCATAAAAAGTAGTGCTTAATTCTCGCCCCCTCTCTCTCCTATTTCTCAGGACCCAGAACAGGTCATTGCGCTTACACCAAGCCATTTGTTCGAGGCGCATCGATATTGGCTTCACCAGAATCTAACGTAGAGGATCTATCCTTGATGAATCGTTGGGGGAAGCTCAAAGCTTTATAACATATGCTAATGCAAGCGAAGAAAGATGAGTAACTACATGAGTCCCATAAAAGATACAAATGAACGTTCGTTCGTTGTCATCAAAGATGACCTTCTTCCACCAAACCTTGGTCGTATTGAGAAGTTGTTGATACGACGTTCAATCGTTAAATTACTCCCGTCATTCAAAACACAAACTCAGCTCTTAATCATAATATGAACTGAACTTGTCTACTCAATACATTTAGCCCCATTCTATGGTGCTTCCAGCGCAATGCTTGTAATTATTTGTTACTAGTTCTCTCATTTCAAAAAGAAACGATGAAGAGTTCTCTCATTATCATTTTGTAGTCAATCGCAAACAGAATGACAGAGGATTTCATAAGTGTGAGCTTTGTGGCCGCTATAATCTGCTGCGCTTCTGTAAGGGATTCCGGGCATTGAGCGAAGGTTAGTGAAAGCTGTATGCAAGTATGGAAATACTTCTGCTTTAACTGCTTGGACAGAATGCAGGTCACATGATGTTGTGAGTTGCCGAAAAGTTGCCGGATTTGCCACTGAGCGCACCACACCATGCTCATCAATCATCATATTCGATTTTGTGTCATAAGTATACTGAAAATTCTAAGCTTTTCATTATTACAGTAGCATCGAGTATAAGAACTGACTACTTATAATTTTCATTTTCTCTTTTTTTTGCATCATCGGTCACATTAACCAAATTTGTAATGTTGAAATCTTTAAAATCCGTTTTAATTGTTAGAAAAAGGGCTACTAGAGCCTTTAAAATGCCACTTCTCTCTATGGTATGAATTATTCTGCGAACCTTCAATAACTGCAAGGAGTTTTAACTGACTAATTTTATTCCTATACTGAATTAGCATCCTAAGTAACGATTGCGTTTGTTTTATAAAGAATATCGGTCTAATCGGAGCTATTACTTAGTTCGAAATTGTATTGTGTTGGCTTCTTGAATCTAGACTGTATCTACAATTGATAGCAGACCGGATGTGGTACGATTTCCAAAACCACCGTCAGTTGTAGAAGCCAGCGAGTAAGGCAGCGGGTAATTGTCAGGCCGCTTTGTATATCATTTCATTTATTTGATTAAAGCCATTGCACAATTAAGATTTTTGCCGTTTATAGTTCTTAAGAAAGATTCACATTGCTTCATATAAATAATAGTAGCTTAAAACTAGTAACATTATATTTCGCTTAAAAATTAAAACAGCAATAAAAACTATTAAGCAGAAAGGAGAACAAAGGATAGAAATAAATAAGGATATAGGTTTGGAAGATTAGCTTATGTAGTATAAACATTTTTAAATATTTTTAATTCTTTGGTTCCGATTTGAATTCATTAGGTCGAGCTTTTCACATCAATTCGTGTTGTGTGCGATATATTTGTACTTGAATGCAAGGAACCTACAATTTTATGTGGAATCCGAACGGCAAAGTGAAAAACTTTTCTTAGGAAGGTTTGGCATTGCCTGCTAAGAGGTGGTGGTCCTTCTTTTTTCTACTTTTTTGAGTAGATTTGAACACCGGAAGCATACTACTGATTACGCTAATGCTTTGGAATTCACAGCCCAAAAATTTACGTTGTATCACTAACATTAGCATTTTCAAACATTTAATTGCCAAGCATTCTTAAATAAATAAAGGGTGAATTTTTAATAGCTTGGTTTTTGATAATTCAAAAAATATACTACTGTGGGCAAAAAGTAGTAAGACTTTTTAATTTAAATTTCGCGCGGAAATCAAAATATTCATCAAATTCATCAAAATATTATTTTTTTAAGGTTGGTATGACTGTCGGTGACATCTGTGCAAAATGTCACATCAAAATAATCATTAGTGTTTAGTATACGCTTGTCTTTCTGAAGTTTCTGCACAAAAAGTGCATTCGGCGATTTTCACAATGAGTGAAATTATTCAACAAAGAAGTTCCATTAAATTTTGTGTGCGGAATTAAATTTCTGGTGCCGAAACGTTCAGAATGTTGCAAAAGGCCTTCGGTGATAATTGTATGTCGCGAGCAAGTGTTTTTGATTGGTACAAATTGTTCAAAGATGGTCGAGAACGCGTTGACGACGAACCACGTCCAGGACGGCCATCAACATCAACTGATGATCAACACGTCTGGTCAATAAAATCAAGGAATTGGTGCTCGAGAATCGACTAATCGATTAACAGTCAGAGACCTTACTGGCATCGTTGGAATATCGGAAGGATCAGTGAAAACCATTTTAAAACATCATTTGGGCTTAAGAAGAGTGAATGCACGATTGGTTCCAAATCACTAAATTTTATGGAAAAACAGCGTCGCGTTGACGTCTGTGAAACAATGCTTTCCGACTACCAGGATATCATGAAACGTATTATAACTGACGATGAGACTTGGATCTATGCTTACGACCCGGAAACAGACGATCAATCGGTCGAATATCATGCCAAAGGTGAGCCGAAACCGAAAAAACCCCGTCAAAGCAGGTCAAAAATCAAGGTCATGTTGACAGTTTTCTTCGATTATCGAGGTGTGGTGCACTCCGAATTCCTTCCGACCGGCCAAACTGTCAACAAGGAATACTATTTGAGTGTAATGCGTCGTTTGCGTGAAGGGATTTGCAAAACAAGGCCGGAATTATGGAAAGACAACTCATGGCTTTTGCATCACGATAATACGCCGGCTCACACTGCATTGGTTTTACGAGACCATTTTGCCAAAAATTCGACTGATATCGTTCCGCAACCACCCTACCACCCTATTCGCCTGACTTAGCACCAGCACGTGTGACTTTTGGCTATTTTCTAAACTCAAAAAACCGCTTCGTGGACCGTTTGACCGTTTTGAGTCAATTGAAGACATTAAACATGAATCGCTAAGCGCATTGAAGGCTATTCCGGAAATTGACTTTAACAACTGTTTCGAGAATTGGAAAAAACGTTGGCACAAGCGTATTGGGGCCGGGGGGGATTACTTTGAAGGGGACGAAATAGATTTGGAAGAATGGATAAAAAAAATTTGAAATTATGAACAAAGTCTTACTAACTTTTGCCCACAGTAGTATAGAAATTTTTCTTTAATATATAATTTAATATAAATTTTGCCCGCGGCTATGCTTCAAGTGGTCCATTCTGAAGGCCCAATTTTGACTCTTTATCACACATTTCGGCCGGAATCTCACCAATGACAATGACACGTTCAATGTTGGCTTCCAAAGCAGCAATCGTGTTTGGCTTGTCCCTATCGACAAGAGACTTAACATAGCCCCACAAAAGATAGTCTAACGGGGTCAAATTACACGATTTACGATCTTGGTGGCCAATTGACAGCACCAAAACGTGAGATTAACTACTCACCAAATTCGCCTCTCAATTGATGCATGGTTTCGCGTGCAGTGTGGAATGTGACACTGTCCTTTTGGAACCACATGTCGGCCGAGTCTGTTACCGTCCAACGGTATCTTTCTCCATTGACTGTAACGGTGCGGCCTTTATCGTATTTGAAGAAGTAGGGACTAATGATGCCGCCTGCCCATAAATCCAACCAAAAAGGGTTCATTTTTCGGGATGCATTGGTAGCTGCTGAATTGCCCCTGGCTGGTCTTCATTCTAATTACGGCAATTCAGCTTATTCACGTATCCATTGAGCCAAAACTGAGCCTCGTCGCTGAAGACAATTTTGCGATGTAGCTTGCGAAACACATTTTTCACAGAGCACGAATTTTGATAATAAATTTCAATAATTTACCAACGTTGTTCAGGCGTAAGTCTCTATTCATGATGAAATGGCATCCCAAACTGAGCATTTTTTACTTTTACTTTGACACATGTCAAGAATAACGTGTGAAATGTCAGGAATATAAACGTCAAAAACCAAGCAGCATAAAAATCACCCTTTATAAATGTACCATATAATCAAAATTCTTAGAAAAGGTGGAGTTTATAACTTTAACTTTGTTACGTCTCACTGACTATGGTAAAAAATACTGCCTACAAACTTACAATACACACACACACACAAGTATGTGTGTGTACGTTTAGTGGTGTCAATTAAACACATGCACAATAATAATAATAATAGTAATAAAATATATGAGCATAAGTGCTAATGGAATTGTAGAATATTGAATAATACATAACAACGATGATTTTGTTAATGGGCAATGAAAGTTATTTAACTTGAAATGATAAACTGGCAGAGAAAATGTTAAAGCATAATGCATTTTTTATTGCTATGAAACGGCAATTATTCTCTTCATTTCATTCATTAAATTAATCATAAAAGATTTTCATTATACCCACTCTATCTGGGCAATTTTAATGGTGGTACCACTTTTTCAAGAGCTTTCTATTGGCAAACTTAGAAGAGTATTTAATGATTCAATGAATTTAGCTAATTTACAATACAAACGCTGAAATGCTATGTACTACTCTGGGCAAAAGTTAGTAAGACTTTGTTCATAATTTCAAATTTTTTTATTCATTCTTCCAAATCTATTTCGTCCCCTTCAAAGTAATCCCCCCCCCCCCCGGCCCCAATACACTTGTGCCAACGTTTTTTCCAATTCTCGAAACAGTTGTTAAAGTCAATTTCCGGAATAGCCTTCAATGCGCTTAGCGATTCATGTTTAATGTCTTCAATTGACTCAAAACGGTCAAACGGTCCACGAAGCGGTTTTTTGAGTTTAGAAAATAGCCAAAAGTCACACGTGCTGGTGCTAAGTCAGGCGAATAGGGTGGTAGGGTGGTTGCGGAACGATATCAGTCGAATTTTTGGTAAAATGGTCTCGTAAAACCAATGCAGTGTGAGCCGGCGCATTATCGTGATGCAAAAGCCATGAGTTGTCTTTCCATAATTCTGGTCGGAAGGAATTCGGAGTGCACCACACCTCGATAATCGAAGAAAACTGTCAACATGACCTTGATTTTTGACCTGCTTTGACGGGGTTTTTTCGGTTTCGGCTCACCTTTGGCATGATATTCGGCCGATTGATCATCTGTTTCCGGGTCGTAAGCATAGATCCAAGTCTCATCGCCAGTTATAATACGTTTCATGATATCCTGGTAGTCGGAAAGCATTGTTTCACAGACGTCAACGCGACGCTGTTTTTCCATAAAATTTAGTGATTTGGAACCAATCGTGCATTCACTCTTCTTCGGCCCAAATGATGTTTTAAAATGGTTTTCACTGATCCTTCCGTTAATCGTCGATTCTCGAGCACCAATTCCTTGATTTTATTGACCAGACGTGTTGATCATCAGTTGATGTTGATGGCCGTCCTGGACGTTGTTCGTCGTCAACGCGTTCTCGACCATCTTTGAACAATTTGTACCAATCAAAAACACTTGCTCGCGACATACAATTATCACCGAAGGCCTTTTGCAACATTCTGAACGTTTCGGCACCAGAAATTTGATTCCGCACACAAAATTTAATGGAACTTCTTTGTTGAATAATTTCACTCATTGTGAAAATCGCCGAATGCACTTTTTGTACTTCAGAAAGACAAGCGTATACTAAACACTAATGATTATTTTGATGTGACATTTGGCACAGATGTCACCGACAGTCATACCAACCTTAAAAAAATAATATTGTGATGAATGGGTTTCCGCGCGAAATTTAAATTAAAAAGTCTTACTACTTTTTGCCCACAGTAGTATTAATAAAGTAAATATCACTCGTTTGATGCAAGACTGTCAAATATAAAATATACAAAATTTAAATTTCTGTGTTAAGTATACAGAAATAACGGTTATTAAGTGCTTTATTTTGTGCAAAGAAATCATAAATGCACCTTAAAAACTCCTTACGTGAAAAGGGTAATTGTCGTTATAAATTATATGTAGTGATATGTAAATTTAATAGTTAAAGTATGTTTTTCCCGAAATTTATATGTTTTGTGTTATGACAGTCTTGCAGTAAATATGCAGCGATTTGTACTAAAAATTTAATATTTTCTAATAAAAAATTATAGGTGTATTTACGAACGCTGAATACGGTTAAGTGGAACAACTACTTGGTTAACAAAACAAATACTTAAAAAGAAAGAAACTGAAATGAAAAATTAATTAATCGTTCGCAATGTCAACGCCTTCTCATCATCAATAGCCTCGATATCTGTAACTTCCGCATCGAATTTCTTGATGTATCGGTCCAACTCCGATCATCCATTCCAAATTCGATGGTCCTTTGACGAAACGATTTATTTTCCACCTTCACACCTTCAATTAATTCCAATAATTTCTCATAATCTTGAACACATTAAGAGTTTTTCATGGTCTGCGGGTAGCCATGCTAGACACAGTAACGAAAAGTTAAATAAACAATCATAAAAAAGCCAAGAAACACAAGGTAAAATTAAGAAAGTCATTAAAAATTGTTATAATTTTCAACAAAGTGCATTTAAAATGTCTAAGAGTTGAGAAAATTGTGATTTGATACAACAATTGGAGTGAAGAAACACAAGAAATGGGAAGAAATACGTGCGGCAACTTACAAACGGATGCAATTTACAGTGGTACACCCTGTGTAGGGGTCCACAGGGTGTAAAACATCAGGGCGTACCCATATGACTGCAGAGCATTGTGTTAGTTACTCAGCCATTTCTTGTGATGACCAAAAAGTTGAATATTGAATCGAGATTTTCGCCCAATCGCAATTCAATTCTCAAAATTTAGTTTAAAAGAAAGAAATACATGCAATTACAATCAAATGTTTTCAAAAATGTCACCAATTTCCTTTACCAAATAAAACATTCACTTTTAATTTTACACTTGTTATGACGTTTTATATTATCACGTTTGATATTCACGATTTGATGCTTCACGTTGTTCCGCCATATGCTTAACGTTTTGTGTCCGTGGTATAGTGTTGCCGCCTGTGGAACATAGTGAAACCACACTGCGGCAACTAACACTCCATGGCGTGGTTACTGCCACATTCTGGTTCGTTAAATTAGAATGAATTTATGGTAAGTCAAATGATTTTTCTTATAATCAAATGAGAAAATTTCAAATTATATGCGTTCTATACTCGACAAGTGGATATTTGAAATGCCAAGGTTATTGCTCGAGAAACCACACAACCAGCAAATGCATTGGCAACTTTAATAACAACACACACACACACACACACATTTACACATGTACATATACTTACTACATACGTACATATGTTTCTATTTACTCAAATACTAATGAGTCGCAACGCTTCAAGTGACATCATCATGCATCAAACAACAAAAAAGTAGAAGCAAAAACAGCATTCACTTCTCAACAGTCTACGACACCCACGCAAACACATGCACAACGTTAATGCAACGATAGCGGTGGTGGCAGTTGTAATGCCTCAAACGATAAAACAAATTATTGTGAAAATATGGAAACATTCCTTGTTTTAAGTTAAGGGTTGAGAACAAAGTGAAAACAAGTAAATCTCTTTTTTTCTTACTTTTTGCTATAGTATTTCGAAAATGCATTAACCGCAAGTGAGCAGAAGGAAGAACAAGAAAAACAAAAACGTTAACGGAAGGAAGCATGAAGGCTGTCGCTGCTGCTGTACTGCTACTGTGACGCTGTCGTTGCTCACACGCCTGCACGTTATTTTAAAGGCAGTCGAACAGTAGATTGCACGGATTTGTTGGCGCTGTTGATTGTGTACGATTTGATTGTTCATGCTCTTTTCGGATGTGTGTTTTTATTTAGGTGCTTTTTAATATTTTTCGAAATCTTATTTCCACTTTTAATGGCACCACAGCCCAAGGAGGGCCTAGGCCGAGTTTTTCGCATGCACTTATGTTGTTATATTTTTGTACATGAATGGAAGGCACCTAAAGTTTTATGTTTTATGCCCCGAATCCGAACGGCGATGTGAAAAGCTTTTCATTGGTAATTTTTACTCTTGTGAGGTTTCCCATTGCCTTTTTTTTTGTTTTTCTTTTATTGATTCATTCAACACACAGGGTGTACCCCTATGAATGCAGAACATTGTGTTGAATGGAAGGAAGATTGATAGGTGGGAGGAAGATTGAGAGAGGGAATGCAATCACACAGGACACCGATAAAGCCTGCCAAGATTTGGTGCCTTTTAGGAAAATAGTGTTTTCTGCTTTTTGATTTTTCCAGCGTTGTTGAGATTTGAAGCACGGACACTTTGCGTAGCAGGCCATCGCATTATTAACTACGAGACGGCGAAATAGTTATTTTTCGAAATAGTTTGTAGTAAAATTACAAAGTATACTTTTCTGCGCGTAACAACTGTGGTGCATATTTTTGTGGAGCAATGTTGACTTTGGATTTGATTATAAATTACTGAAAATGATAACATGATATAAATAATAATATTTTGTTGTAATAGCCTTCACTCCAATGCTTAAGCTGATGAGCTTGGTGTACTTGAATACATAATTTTTGCCAGTATTAGTAACAAATTACTTATGAATTATTAATTTTACAAACTCTCCTACGAATTTATTCTCTTTGAGTTTGAATAATTTAATGTATTAACTATTTATTAATTTTTTATACTGTGGTATCATACAACTTCAAGGATATATAGAAAAATGTATATGAAAAGTTATATCAAGATTATTTTAGGTTTTTGTAGAAATTTTCTATGCGAGGTCATAATAATTTTGCTAAAAATATAATTTTCATTTTAATTATTCTCATTTTATAGGCTAGACTTTTCGAACCAAGTACCTATGTACATATTTCTCATAGTACATATCTAAAATAAGCACCTGAGAATTTTTCACGAATTAAATTTCAATTATTAAATACAGAAATGTAGAATGTAGTCAAGAAGCTTCATAATCTTAGCCACACTTTAAACGAAGAATGAATTGAGTTAGTAAATTACTCAAGCAATGCTATTATTACATACTTATCCAGCAGGGTGGGTCACCAAAAATAGTTCAACGCAACACCATCTATTTTGAAAGTGTACATCGAGAGTGTTTCAGTGGAAAATAAAAATATTCGCCTAGGGGATATTGAAAAACCACTAAACCAGTCTTTTGGTTATAACTTGGATATTTGAAATCCGATTATCATGTTTAATTTACCATTAGATAGCTCTGTATATGTACGACCTTTGCTTCTCAGATCATTTAGGCTTATGATGTTATTCTCGGCTAGTAATTTTTGTCGTTTTTTTTATTTAACAAAAACGAATACTTTAAACGAAGAATGAATAAAGTTAGTAAATTACTTAAACAATTCTACAACTACATACATATCCACTAGTGTGGGTCACAAAAAAAATAAGATTTAATGCGACACCATCTCTTTTCAAAATATACCCTGAGGATGTTTCAGGGCAAGCTTACTTCACTTTTAATGGCACAACAGCCCATGGAGGGCCTAGGCCGAGCTTTTCGCATCCACTCATGTTGTGCGTGTTATATTTGTACATGAATGGAAGGGACCTACAGTTTAAAGCCGAATCCGAACGGCGAAGTGAAAAGCTTTAAATAGCAATTTTTACTCTTGTAGGTTTGCCATTTCCTGCCAAGAGGTGGTGCCGTCTAGAAATTTTTTCTACTTTTTGATTTTGGCTGTGCCGAGATTCGAACCCCGGACACTCTGCGTAGTAGTCCAACGCACTACCACTACTCCACAGTGACCACTTAGGGCAAGCACACAAACAAAAACAAATAAATAAAAATAATAACTTGCTAATTTGATATCCGATTGTCACGTTTAATTTACCGTTAGAAAGTTCTCTATGTGTACGACGTTTACTTCTCAGATCATTTGGGCCTATAATATCCTTTTCGGCTTTAACAAAAAAGCCATACTTCAAACGAATGATGAATTGAGTTAGTAAATTACTCAAACAATTCTACAACTACGTACATATCAACTAAAAAAAGGTCACATAAAAGTTTAATGCGACACCAACAATTTTATAAGTTTACCCCGAAAGTGTTTCAGGGGTAATTTTTTGTGTTTTTTAAACAAAAAAGAGGGTTCATCCTGTTCCAGCTCCGTTTTCTACTATACTTCTTACTAAAAGTAAAGTAAGTGAGGGAGGTAAAAGTCAAAAACTTATATTAATTATTCGAGGAAATGCTATATCAGGGGCTCCTAATATTAATGGAACTAATCAGTTTCCAAATCCCCCAATTATAATAGGTATTACTATAAAGAAAATTATAACAAATGCATGGGCTGTGACAATTACATTATAAATTTGGTCATCTCCAATTAAAGCTCCAGGATGTCCTAATTCAGCTCGAATTAAAATTCTTAATGATGTACCAACTATTCCTGCTCAAGCACCAAAAATAAAATATAATGTTCCAATATCTTTATGATTTGTTGAGAATAACCATTGTTGCGATTTAATGGCTGATAATAGGTAATAGACTGTAAATCTATTCATAAGAATTAATTTCTTTTTAATCAATTAGCTTTATAGTCAATAATGATATTAGACTGCAATTCTAAAGGGGTATGTAAAGTACTAAGGCTTAAAAGATTTATCTTATATTTATAACTTTGACCTCTTAAAATTTGTTTTTTTTTAATAATATTAATGCTTTCAAAAATTGTTAAACTCTTGTGAATAGTACTTAGTTTCCTTTTTCCATTCGTACACAATAAATTTCCAGCGGATAAAAGTTTCAGTATGAATTCTGTGTAACTCAATAAATCTCCGTAATATCAAATAACCAAGTTAAGGCAGAAAGACTGTTTTAGCGGTTGTTCAAGTCATATTTTTTTGCCCTGAATCACTCTAGGGATAAACTTTCAAAATAGGTGGTGTCGCCTTAATTTTTTCCCCCCTCACAAGAAGGTGACCCAGCCTAATATTCACACCTACGCACATTCCTACGCCTACATAAAGCACTAGAGACTTCTTAAAAACTAATTACCCACAAGGAAAGAAGTAAGTAGGTATATTATTCTTACATTACGTAATTAATTAAAATAAATTGCTTTACTGTTTTGAATGAAATATTTAATTGTTTTATTTTTGGAAGTATTTTTTAAAGCCAAAAGCTAGATTAGTTAGAAGTTAAACTCGTATGCTTTCTCAGAATTTTCTCGTAGGTACGTTGTTGTTTTTGTGGGTTTGAAGGGAAACTCACACATTTTACTTTTCTTGAAATGAACGGAAAATCATTGTCATTAGATATACAAAAGGAAATACGTAAAAAGTGTACCTAAATACTCACATTCCTTCTACTATTCTATAACTAACTAACTACATACCAACTAAGTAAGAAAAGCTCACCATGTATTTCAGACCTGACTGAATTTGTTAAGCTTATGAAAGTTTATGAGCATTTTAGAGAATATTTAAATTAGTAATATTTATACCATAAACACACCTATACTTTACACCATATGGAAATTTGTTTTAGAAACTTTACTAATAACCTCCAAGGATTTGGGTTATGGTAAAGATGAATTAGGGAATTGATATTGGAATGGATTCGCACAATGTTGAAAGTAAGAGTCATTAACGCTGCTAGGGTAAAGGTTTGCAGGTTGCCACCATTGCTGCATTTCGATATTCGACATCAGTGTCTTAACCTAAACTCCGACTGACAACGGCGTCAAAAGAGTAGTTGTCACGTTTAATCTACTACTTCTGAAATGTGAAAGTTTCACCGAAGAACGCACCACAAGCACGAATGTCAGCAAATCGAACGAAAATAAGGCTGAAAGCAATGACAACAGTGTGATTTGTTCGAAGAAAATACCCGAAAGAGTCAAAAGAAACAAATCTATTACGTTGCACGAATGCAAAACATGTGTCGACATACGCTTCAGTGTTTACACTTGTCCGAATAGTGATTCCCATGACGATTAGGAAAGGTTCCATATCAATTCACAAATTTTATTTATCATGCGAATTTCCACTCTTTTTTTATGTTCACAGCCACTGAGTGCAAATAAAATTTAATTAATTTTCATGAATTTTCTAATTCAGGTAATTTGGCTTTAGTTTTTCTACATTTTCAATGATTTTTCAAAGGGTGGCAACCTGCAAGCCAATATTTCGATATTAAATACTGTTGAAAATTTTCTGTATAATTTTTAGTTTTTGAAAATTAAAAGGCTCAGGATTGTGGCTTTTTACTCCGGTACTTTTTTGACAGAATGTTTCTCGAATACTTTGATTTCATGACGCGTTATGATCAAAAAAGCTATGCGGTGGCATCCTGCCTGCCTTTCTCCTATGTTTGTGAGCCCTGTTACTAGGAGGACTACTAGAGGCACGGAACAAAGGGGAATTCTATCATGCCTCCATGCATACTAGTTTGTAGTTAATAAGATCTAGATACTAATCGTCAACGCAAAAAGAGAACGAGGGCTGTCGCCTACGCTGACAGTGTGTGGCAATGGAACCAGCGCTAGCGAAATTCAACAGTGATCCAGGCAGAACGGCTGAGGAGTTAATCGTGCTTGAACTGCGTTAGTCTTGTTCACGAGGAAAACAAAAATACCTAAGTTTTCCTTACCAAAGTTGAATGGAGTGACGCTGAATCTTTCTTCCGAAGCAAGACAACTCGGTACCAACCTGGATTCCAAACTAAATAGGAACATAAATTTTGAGGCGAGAACGAAGAAGGGACTGGCTGTATATAATTCCTGACCTATACCTTTGGGACGAGATGGGAATTGTCAGCGTATATTATTCCTGGAATAAGACCCATTAGTGTCAGTCCCATTATTACCTATAGTTTTCTCATCTGGTGGATGGCAATGGCTAAAAAGAGCTACCAAATTAGCATTGGCAAGGTCTAAGAATAAAATTAACTTCCTACCGCTACGGGTGTTTATTCAAGGCTGTGCCAACAAAGGAACTCACAGATTAAGACAATTTAAAGTTTGGTAATCAGTTAAATACACTCTGTCATTTTGAGTGAAATAAAACAGAGAGGTCAAATTTTAATCAAAGCTGACTTCCGCGGACTTCATGAGTTTGAATATGTCTTTTTTTTTTACTAGAATTCCAATACTATATCCAACCAGTCAAGACTGAGAGTTGGGTTCGGTGTTCGGTAATGCTAAGATTACCATCTTTACCAATGGCTCAAAGATGGAGAGCTGCTCTCTACGCAGAAGAACAGCAGCTAAGGTGGTCGGTCGTACCGTCTTCTTAACACCTGCAGCGTTTTTTAGACGGAGCATTGAGAAAGCCGCTTAACTTCTAAAGACAGTACGATGTGAACATCACAATCCTTATTGACAGTTCGGATGCAATGAAAGCAATGGAAACAAAAATAGTTAAATCAGAGATTGTAAAGAAATGCACTGCTTGACTGAGCACAACAAAGTCCAGTACCTTGGGCATAGCAATATTGAAGGCAATGAAATATCAGATGAAATGTCCAGAAGGCGGATTCTTCTTTTAATGGCTCAACAACCCATGGAGCGCCTGGGTCGAGTTTTTCGCATCCACTCATGTTGTGCGTGTTATATTTGTACATGAATGGAAAGGACTTACAATATTATGCCAAATCCGAATGGCGTAGACAAAAGCTTTTTATATGCAATTTTTACTCTTCTTAGTTTGCCATTGTCTGTCAAGCGGTGGTGCCTTGTAGAAAAGTGTTTTTTATTACTTTTCTGATTTAGCATTTTGCCGAGATGTGAACCTCGGACAATCTGCGTAGCAGGTCAACGCACTGCTAACTACACCACAGTGACCACAAAAATGAGGCAGATACATTTATAGTCTCTTTGATGTGGGAACTGATCAGAAAAATGGGTAGTGTTAAATGACATAATGACTAACCGAGATGGTTGCGAAGTTTCACGGGCCCAATTGCCAATTTTAAAAAGGTTAAAGGTTAGAGCACAGCAAATCTGCAGTACGCCTGCTCACAGGAGTCATAACTGGGCATTGCGCTATTGCATGAATGCTCCAATGGATGCGTATTCCGGCAAGCGGGCTCAGCAGACGATGTCACGTTGAATGACAGAAAGAATCGATTCTTCACAGATTTTATAGTACTTAAATTATGTCAACATATTGAATAGGGATTGGCATACATTACATTTAATGGCACAACAGTCCATGGAGGGCCTAGGCCGAGTTTTTCGCATCCACTCATGTTGTGCGTGTTATATTTGTACATGAATGGAAGGGACCTACAGTTTAATGCCGAATCCGAACGGCGAAGTGAAAAGCCGAGAGGCGTAGAAAAATTATTTTTTCTACTTTTTTTTATTTTTTATTTTGAATAGGAATTAGCGCATTTTTTACAATGCTAACAAATATAATGAAAAAAGAACTATCGGATCTCTTTAATTTTTTCCGGAGAACCAAATCAATCAGAACTAAATCAGTGACGCACTATCATGATGTCTTTCCAAAAAGCGATGTCAGTGTTAGGGTTGCCAAATCCAACCACTCTAATGTTTGTGACAGTTATAACATCGAATAGAACTGTGTGGAAATAAAAGCCGATTCGCCACACCTTTTGCAAAAACCACCCGAACAAATATGCCGCCAAACCCAAGACTAAAACCCTCAAGGAAGTTGTATAGAACAAAGCTTTGAAAGATTCTTAGAGAAGGACTGTAATAGAACTAGATGAATATAACTTATCTGCTACATACGAGTGGACCGTATGCTCTATGTAAAAAGGTTTTATCCAATGTTGCTAAGTATGCAAATTTCTACAACATTTTACCTCTAATATTTACTTTTTCAAAATCGAGTTTTTGATGAATTGTAATTAACCCTCTAGTTCCCAATTAGGTCTCCAGACAGCCGTCACCCAAACGGGTATAATAACCACCAGAACAGTAGTCTGGAGGTACGAGGTGTGATAAAAAAATAACCGTTATTTTCAAATTTCGTGAGTTACATATGTTCGATTTTCGCATTTTTTTTCTGTTATGTTGGTACACATGTCTGTTATATATGTTGGCAATACCAACCATTTTGGATTGTCAGTTTGTTTTTGACAGATAAAAAGGTTAGTCGTGTTTTGGTGTGCTCTTAGATTTTTTACTATTCGAAAAAATGGATCAAAGAAACTGTATTCAGTTTTGTGTAAAAAATGAAATTAAATGCGCAAGGACATTTGAAATGTTGACTGTGGCCTTTGGCGAGTCTACTATGAGCAGAACACAAGTTCAATTGTGGTATAACCGGTTTAAGGAAGGCTGAGAAGATGTCAATGACGATGCTCGTCCTGGTCGCCCGAGCAGCCAACAACCGGCGAAAACATTGACGCAGTGAAGAAAATGATTTTGGATAATCGTCGAATCACTATCAGAGAGGTTGCTGATGATGTTGGCATATCGTTCGGCTCATGTCAAGCAATTTTTACGGATGTTTTAGGCATGAAACGTGCTAAATTTTGAGCAAAAACAACGTCGCTTGTGCGTAAGTTTGTGGCCAAAAACAAAACCGTTATCATGCCTCTACCACCGTATTCACCGGCCTTGGCCCCCGGACCCCGCTGACTTTTTCCTCTTCCCAAAACTGAAGACACCGATGAAAGGAAAGCGTTTTGCTACGATTGAGGAGATAAAAGAAACATCGAAACAGGAGCTGTTGGCGATACCCAAAAGCGCGTTTCAGAAGTGTTTCGAGGATTGGAAAAAACGTTGGCATACGTGTATTATATCTGAGGGAGATTACTTTGAAGGAGACAAGATAGTTGTTGATGAATAAATAAATACTTTTTTAAAATAACTGTTATTTTTTGATCATACCTCGTACACTTTATCTTATCGTATAGCTAACTTCCCAAACTTTCTTAATAATCCTTTGGCTATGAGCTGCGATTTGCATTACAGCTGCTGGAAGCAACCAAAATCAAAAAATTTTCGAAAATCTGAAAAGTTAATTACATACTTAAATTGAGTTGGAGAATTTTGGTTAAAAATAAAAACAAATAAATAAAATACTTCCCGTGATACTAACGGTATATAAAACAGTCTGTGATTAGCTAAGAATATGATCTTTTAATACAAAATGTTGGGGGGCCTGGGGCGTAGGACACAAGGTAAAGTTCGTGACAGTCGCAGGTGCGTCCATGGTCGATCCTTGCGCTTCTACGTTTCAAGTCGACACACAGCCTCCTCGTGGCGTCCCCTGGATAGCGATCTGACAACCGTCAGTGAGTTAACTAATGTGTGCGGCGGGCTTCTCCATGGCCTTGAATGAATGGTTGTGCGTCGGGCTTGGAACCCACCACGTTAAAATACCCTCCAATGAAACCTCCAAACAAGCCTCGGATAATGAACCCCTCTAATGTTGACGACTCCCGCAAACGCCCAAAGGACAACGATTTACGGATATGCACCTGGAATGTCCGAACCCTCTACAGGGAAGGTGCCTCTATCCAGCTGGTGGATGTCCTCCAAAAATATAGAGCTGACATCACCGCTGTACAGGAAATGCGATGGACGGGACAGGGTTGCTCCAAAAGAGCATCCTGTGATATCTACTACAGCTGTCATGCGTCGAGACACGAATTTGGTGTTGGATTTGTGGTTGGGAAGAGACTGCGTCATCTAGTCTCGAGGTTCACGGCGGTGAACGAGCGCCTAGCCACTATCCGCATCAAGGCAAAATTCTTCAACATCAGCCTAATTTGTGTCCATGCCCCGACGGATGAGAAGGATGAAACGACCAAAGATGACTTCTACGAGCTCCTCGACAAAGCTTATGAGCATTGCCCCCGCCACGATGTTAAAATCGTGTTAGGCGACTTTAATGCCAAGGTGGGCAAGGAGAGTCTCTTTGGTCCGACGATCGGAACATTCAGTCTCCACGACGAAGCCACCGATAACGGTATGAGACTGATCGACTTCGCCGCGGCACGAAACATGACAGTTAGTAGCACCAGATTCCAACATAAGGATATCCATAAGGCCACTTGGCTGTCCCCTGATCAAAACACACGAAACCAAATTGATCACGTTGTGATCGACGGAAGGCACGCTTCCAATGTACTAGACGTACGCACAATACGTGGTGCAAACATCGACTCAGACCACTACTTGGTTGCAGCCAAGGTCTGCACACGTATATGTGTAGCAAATCGCGTACGGATAGGTACAAAGAGAAAGCTGGATGTCGAAAAGCTGCAATCACAACAGACAGCCAAAGTCTTTGCCAACCAACTTGCACTTCTCCTTTCGCAAAACACCCCTCAACTTGATGATATATGCGCACAGTGGACGCACATTTCCCGCTCTATGCGTACGGCTGCCGAAGAGGTGCTAGGCTACCACCGTCGACGGAGAAATATGTGGTACGACCAAGAGTGTCGCGATGCTACTGAAGCAAAAAACACACTCTACAGAGCCACCCTGCAGTCAGTTGCAACGCGAGCTGCTAAGGAGCGATACAGAAAGTTGAGGAGGGAGGAGAAACGTCTTTTCAGGCGCAAGAAAAGAGATGAAGAAAGACGCGAGTTCAATGATATCGAAATGTTGCGGGACAGGAACGAGGTCCGAAAATTCTTTGAAAGAAGAAAGACGCCTGACTCTTGGTTTGAAGACCGGGGCCTCTTCCTGCAAGGATGAAGATGGAAATCTGGTGACAGATATCCAGGGCATAATGAGATTATGGAGGGAGCACTTTTCGCAGCTGCTTAATGGCGAAGACGGCAATAATACCGCCACTGCGGAACCCACTCCGGAAACCCCAATCACTGACGGCGTTGAAGTACCGCCGGTCTGAGGAGGTCTTAACAGCCATTGCTCGGCTGAAAAACAATAAGGCTGCAGGTGCAGATGGCCTGCCTGCTGAGTTGTTTAAGACCGGAGGCGAAGAGCTCAAAAAACGCATGCATGAGCTTCTATGCCGAATATGGTCAGATGAAAGCATGCCAAGTGATTGGAATCTCAGCGTACTCTGCCCAATCCATAAGAAGGGTGATTCCACGATCTGCGCCAACTACCGTGGGATCAGCCTTCTTAATATTGCATATAAGGTTCTATCGAGCGTACTGTGCGAAAGACTGAAGCCCATCGTCAACAAACTGATTGGACCTTATCAGTGTGGCTTCAGGCCTGGTAAATCCACCATCGACCAGATATTCACACTACGCCAAATCCTGGAAAAGACCCGAGAAAAACAGATCGACACCCATCATCTATTTGTCGATTATAAAGCCGCCTTCGACAGCACGATTAGGGATCACTTGTACGCCGCAATGTCTGATTTTGGTATCCCTGCAAAGCTCATTCGTCTTTGCAAAATGACACTGACCAACACCACCAGCGCAGTGAAAATTGGGACAGACCTCTCCGCACCATTTGATACCAAAAGAGGTTTCAGACAAGGTGACTCCCTATCGTGCGACTTCTTTAACCTAATGCTGGAGAAAATAATTCGAGCTGCGAACATCGACATCTCTGGCACTATCTTCTACAAGAGTGTCATGCTGCTAGCATACGCTGATGATATTGACATCATTGGCAAAAACGCTCGAGCAGTCAGTGCAGCATTCTCCAACCTGGAAAGGGAGTCTCGTCGTGTGGGTCTAGTGGTGAACGAGGACAAAACGAAATACCTTGTGTCAACAAACAAAGAGTCACGGCGTCTTGGACAAAATGTCACTGTTGACAACTACACTTTTGAAGTCGTCAAGGATTTCGTTTATCTAGGATCCAGCATAAACACCAACAATAATGTCAGCCTTGAGATCAAGCGGAGACTAACTCTTGCCAACAGGTGTTACTACGGGCTCAGTAGGCAATTGAGAAGTAGAGCCCTCTCTCGACCGACGAAAATAACGCTCTATAAGTCCCTCATCCTTCCCGTCCTAATGTATGGCGCAGAGACGTGGACATTGACCATCAATGATGAGAGACTGTTAGGAGCATTCGAGAGGAAGATACTCCGTAAGATCTACGGTCCAGTATGCGTGGACGACGTGTATCGAATAAGATGGAACGATGAGCTGTATGAGCTGTACGCCGACACTGACATAGTCAAGCGTATAAAACTCCAGCGGCTTCGCTGGCTGGGTCATGTTGAGCGAATGGAAGAAAGCGCTCCGGCTAGAAAGGTGTTTTATTCGAACCACGGTGGAGGATCACGCAGAAGGGGACGTCCTAATCTCCGGTGGAAAGACCAGGTGCAGGGCAACCTGACTGCACTTGGCCTTATCAACTGGCGCCAGCGCGCGCATAGCAGAAGTTACTGGCGAAGCTTTGTGGAGGCGGCCAAGACCGATCATCGGTTGTAGCGCCAGCTAAGTAAGTAAGTAATACAAAATGTTAAATTATTAAAATAAAATTAAAAAAAATAAATTTTGCTAACAACCTCAAACAACCAGAATTGCTTTGAGAGATCCCGACTTCCCGTCTTCATAAATCCACGCCAATTAATTTTGTTAAGTTTATCAGAACATGTCTTTTGTTTTTACATCGATATTTATCTATTATAATTTATTTTAGTTCAATAAAAAATTTGAGAACTAGAGGGTTCTCTAGGGTTAAACGTATCCATCTGCATTCCTGCCTAAAGTTCTTGTGAAAAATTTGAAAAATTCGTGTTAGGGCTTTTACAAATTATTTGTCGTTCTTACATACTCGTTTTATAATATTTGTTAAAGTTTTATTTCTTGAAATTAAATAAACCTTTTTTTTTTGCAATATAATTTTACGAATTGGAAAATGAGTAAACACCACAAGCAGCAAACAGTTTTTTAATCACTGTAGAAGTTGACCGAAACTCAAATTTCAGATGGCTTTGCGACCGAAAAGCTAAATTGAATTTCAAAATGAAAAAAAAAGTATAAGTTTTTTTTCTCTAAATATGCAAACTTTTTCTAATATTTTTGTTCTTTTGATATGAAACGAAATAGCAACGGGTACAGACTCGTTCATATATTTTTCATTTTTACTCTAATAAATAGTTTAGTTTGAAAAATTGTATACAAAGAAAACTCAGGAAGGTCAACAGCATAAAGTTTCAATGCAATTCGGAGCGATCTAGTTGCAGAAAAAAACTTCCCATTTTGAAATATAAAAATAGAAAATATTCCTTTTTTTTAGTTAGCATTTTCTGAATTTTTCAACCAGCAGAAGATTGTATAACAACTAGGGCAATGCGTAAAGAAAACAACAAAAAACAAACAACAACAGTATTGCTGTTGCAAGTTAAATGCATCAGCAACAATATGAGTAGTGGCATTTTTGTCATATTAATGACGCTGCTGATGACGAAGAGGTTGTTGTTATTTGTGTTGTTATGTACTATTTCTTTGTTGCTGCTACTATTTTTACATTGCTGTTGATTGTTGTATATGTAATTTTGTCGTTGTATTTCTTTTATGGCAAAAGTTTGACAAAGTTTCAAATGCAATATGTATGTACTTGAATTTGAAGTCCATCTATACTATGCGATCTATGGCACCTGATTGTTTATTATTTTGTATACTAGGAAATTAGTTTGAAAGTTAACAACTTCCAGCATAATCTTTTCAATACGAAAGGAAACATTAGAATAGTTTTGCTTAATCAAAGTTTTATGTAAAAGGTACGGTCATATTTCACACTTTTGCCCACTCAAAAGTAGTTTATGAAAATTGGATGGTCACCTTAAAAACCATGGCAAATCTTCATAATTACATATTAAGTAATTGCATTTAATGCATTCACATCACGTTTGAGCAATTAAAATTCAATTTTTGCCCAAATAATGCTCACATTCAACAGCCCATTTAGCAAAAAAAACCCAAAAGAGGTCAGAGGTATTTAAATGAGTACACAGTAAAAAATGTTGTTTGAAAATTTCTTACGATGAATAAGCGGATTAAAAAAGTCGCGGTAGTAAGCTGATTGAAATCTGTGGGTAAGTTTATTATTTTATATCTGAAATTAGAGATATTGAAATGAAAAATCTCAACGAAAAGTTGGGATAGATAAGAAGGCAATGAATTTAAGTGAATTCGTTGGCAAGGGATGGCTGTACATTCTCAGGCAAATCATAGGTTCTAAATTGTCAGTGTCTTCTGAATCGAATGAATTACACTTCCTCTCATTCTTAAACCAGTCCACATATGAATATTTATATGTATAATTTCCTAGACTAGATATCGACTGTTTTCTTCTTCCAAATGGAGAACTTTAAATTAAAATAAAACACAGGAAAATGTTTTTAATATTATTATTAAACCAAGCTGTATTTCGGCAATAACGCGTCGAATGTTGGCTTAATTATTTCTGGTTTATCAGCGTAGACATTTTACATGTCCCCAAAGAAAATAAACTAAGGACATTAAACCGCACGAACCAGTTGTCCATTTCGTGAAATTAATCGTTCGTCAAATGTTTCTTTCAGTAAGTGAATTGTATCGTAAGCTGTGTGGCTGATGGAGCCGTCCTGCTGAAACCACATGTCTACATCATTAATACCTTTGAATTAAGGTAAGAAAAATTTAGTAATCATGTCTCTGAACCGCTTATCGTGCAACGTTCTGACCATCATCATTTTTGAATGCCAATATGGGCCAATGATTATACTCACCCATAAAGCCCACCAAATGGTGACATTTTCTGGATGTGTAATGATTTTTCGAGAATGGCTCCAAATGCGGAAATTCTGTTTATTGCCGTAGCCATCTAACCAAAAGTGTGCTTAACACTGAACAATATTTCCAATAGAAATTGTGGATCAATGGCAATGTTTCCTACGGGCCCATTCATCAAATACATACACGAAAGTTGATTGTGTGGCTTCAATTTCTGCTCAAGGGGAGTAAGCACGTAAACCAAGATCTTAAGTAAAACTTTCCATAAATTGAATGTACCCAAGGGATGATGACTAATTGATACATTTGCATCGTCATCAATACAACGCTGCAAGCCAGCAATCGCTTGTAGTGTGCGCACTGTATGACTGTATTACGGGATGCATATAATCGTTTAGAGTAAACGTATGGCGAAAGCGATCCATAGCTTCTCGAATTAATCGTTCTGATTGTCGATTATGAGCACTATAAAACGCACGTAATTGCCGATGTGTTTCTCGAATTGAGAGTGATAAACTCAAAAGCTAACCATCCGATTGATCTAAAACTTACACAATGTACATATTTGCTATGAGGCCTATGAGGCCATCTATTAGAGATGTGGGCGTGGTACCTCCCATACAAATCTGAATTTTCATCTCATGCACTGTTTGTAGTACGGTACTAAAGTTTGGTCCGAATGTAATATTTGTTCAAGACAATCAGTGGAAAAATGAGGGTGGTATTGGAAAAGTGGGTGTAGTACCTCCCATACAAATCATATGCTTATTTGAGTATATCTCTATAACCAAACACAATACAAATAAGTAGTAGTGAAGTTTCTTACAAAGACGTTATATGACAATGCCATACTACAGAGAAGATTTGATTGGGATTGAAAAGGGGGTTGTGACATCTCCCATATGACCTCTAATATTCATCTCCAGATATTTATTTATTTATTTATTTATTTATTTATTTATTTATTTATTCTTTCGAAAACCGGCACAACAAACTTTAAAACCTTATTAGCAGTACCGGCAGCATGTAGCATAAACAAGATTAAATACGACTTATAATATATATTGCATGACATACAAATTTAAACTTTACTTTAAAATTAAACATTAAACATCTATTCATCTATTCGTAAAAAATTTTAATAACATGATATATTTCATTATTTCCTATTACAGCGAAGAAAGAAATAAAGCTAGTTTATTTTTGAATTGCACAGCATTATTACCAGATCTTAAACTATTAGGAAGTGCATTCCAAAGACGAACAGAGTGTACAAAAAACTGCCTTTCAGACGTTAAACAAGAAACGCGTAAACAGTTAATCATATTAGTTCGATTGGATATAGAAAAGTTTGATCTCGGAAACAAATAACTGGATTCTGCATTACATTTAATTTTATGCAACAATAAAAGCGTTCGATAGTTCAGTAAGTTATCAAAGGTTAAGCCATGGATTCTTTTAGCATACTGGGAAACATGATCTCTTCGTTTTAGTCCAAACACATAACGAACAATGTTATTGAAAAGAATATTTAATTTATTTTTACTTAGACTATCACAATTTGCAAATATTTCGCAGCCAGATAGCATTGTTGGTATGAGATATGCTTTAGCAAGTAGCATTCGAATATGAAGAGGAGTAAAGTACTGCGTCGTCCAAAGAACACGAAGCATGCTGTAGACTTTCCCAACCGTGTTACTTATGTGGTTATTCCAAGTTAGAGTTCTGTTGAAGGTTACCCCTAGATTTTTTGCAGAGTCTACGTATTCAATATTGCTTCCGTTTAATGAAAGGTTAGGGGCAGTGGAAATGTCAATGATTTTCTTCGATATTACCAAGCATTTTGACTTTGCTGGATTAAGGCTTAAGCCGTTTTTTATTGCCCAATTACCAATGTTTTCAAGAACACTATTCAGATTGTTGATGCAGTCATAGAGGTTCTCACGCTTACAGTTAACGTACAACTGGACGTCATCTGCGTAAATATGAATCTTACAGTTTTCCAAAACACTGGGTAGGTTATTTATGTACATAGAAAAAAATAGGGGACCCAAGACAGAACCTTGAGGAACACCTCTTATAATGGGTAGAAAGACTGATGAACAGTTATTGGCGAAGACAGCTTGTGACCTATTGGAAAGATATGACGCAATAAGATTCGTCGCAGATGGCGAGAAGTTAAATAATTTAATTAGTTTTGTCTCCAAACTATTATGGTCGACTGTATCGAAAGCCTTGGAGTGATCCAACAGAACTAAGAACCCAACTTTATTGTCATCTATGCTAGAACGTAAGTCTTCAATTACATCAACTAGAGCAGTAATACAACTATGTTTTTACCTAAAGCCTGATTGCCTTTCAGTTATATAACTATTTTTACTCAAATGTGTGTTAATTTGTTGACTAAGTAACGATTCTAACGCTTTGGATATAAATGGGAGTATAGCTATTGGGCGGTACTCATTATGAGATTTTGGTACTGGTATTATTTTAGCTTTCTTCCATTCTATCGGGTAAATTGACTTTGTGAGCACAGTATTAAAAATGTGAGTTAGATATGGGAGAATCTTCGGAAGCAAAATTTTCAGAAAAATAGGACTAGTGTCATCATACCCTAGAGCGTTCGATTTTATTGATAATACACTTTGCAGTACGTCAGCCTGAGAAACACAATTGAAGCTGAAGCTAGAGTTGGCATTAAAAGAACTTTCAATAGTCTGGTAAACGTTTTGATTGACAAAAGGCATAGGTATATCAACAAATTTTTTGTTTAAATCCTCAACGTCTACGTTATCACAAGAGTCGAATGATTTTCTACAAAGCCCTATATTGCGTATCTCACGCCATTTCTGCTTACTATTCACAACTGAACTATACTTGTCCCTATAATAATTACTTTTTGCAATTTTCACCTCTTTTACCACTGTCGAACGCAATATTTTAAATTCTATATATAATTCTGGAGTTTTGAAGCGTTTCCAGCGATTATATGCATTATTGCGCATCAAAATCAGATGTTCAATAGTTCTGTTGAACCACGGACGTTGCTTATGAGTAGTTCTTTTTTGCTTAATAGGGACGAACTCGTTAAACAGATGATTGACATTGCCTTGAATAAATGCTACTTGATCATCAACTGAGTTAATATAAAAAACTTGTTCCCAGTTTATATCAGATACAGCAGTTTCAAGTCGAGCATAGTCTATGTTTTTAAAGTCACGATAACTGAAGCAGTTTGCAGTATCACTGAGTGTAAAGTCGTAAGCAAGGAAAATAAGATCATGTTTTGAAAAATTAGATACAGATAATTGATCATACAGAAGAATTCTAGTCTTGGCACTTACAAAGAATAAATCCAGGACAGTATTAGTTGTTCTTGTATAGTGAGTTGGCATACTGATAGATATATCAGGAAGCATTTGTAGTACGGCACTAAGATTTAATAAGGAAGTATTATATATCAATACCCAGGTTATAGTGGTGTGTGAGTTCTTAATTTCAAGTGGGAGTGGCACCTCCCATACATATTCACCTCCCATATGAACATTCATGACGAGATATCTCAGGAACTATTTGTAGTACCGTATACATATGGAACTATATGTGAACAGTCTAGTAATGAAATTTTGTAAAATGCCTTTTTTAATACTTTTCTTATAACCTTTTTTGCTACTTTTTTACTACTTCGTTAACAACTTTTTTACTACTTTTTTACTACTTTTATACTACTTTTTCACTACTTTTTTCCCCTTTTTTACTACTTTTTTTACTACTTTTTTACTACTTTTTTACTACTTTTTTACTACTTTTTTACTACTTTTTTACTACTTTTTTTACTACTTTTTTACTACTTTTTTACTACCTTTTTTACTACTCTTTTACTACTTTTTTACTACCTTTTTTAACTACATTTTTTACTACGTTTTTTTACCAATTTTTTTTTTGTACTAATATTTTCTATTTATTTGTTATGAAGTAAGCAGTGCACTTCAATTACCTTTTGTAATAAAAACTTGTTTTAAAATATCAAAACAAACACTCAAATGGCTACAATACATCCGAGCTAACATTGGGCTCTTAAAATACTCCAACGGAACTCCTAAATGCCCTCTTAAAAGAACATTTAAGGATGGTTTTTTCCTTTGAACGAGGCCACGTTTTCAGGGTTGCTATAGCGGAGGGTTTTAGGACTCCTAAATTTTTTATTTTAGAATGATTTTCAGATTGTCTTTGCATTTCACAATGAGCATAAATGGACTTGGATTCCTATATATGTGTACTGTTTCAAAATATTCACTTAAAGACGAAATTCTGCCCTTCCTTTCAATATTTTTTTATGTTACAAGAAAATTATTTCTAAAATAATTTTAGGGTAGAACTCACTACTTCACCAAAAAGTCGACTTTACTATACTTTGGTATTCAAAATGCTCACAAAAAAATGTGTAAAACGTGCAAGATTCTGTGGGGGCAAAATATATATGGTATTGGACCTTTGGGGTTGCAATAATTACTGTTCCGAAAATGTTCATAATATGTGAACTCTAGATAACAAAAGAAATACTGTTGTCAAAATGCTCCGAAATTTACCTTTTTTGGATCCCATCCTATAATAGTCATACTGGGAGTCTTTCAGGACTCCTAATTCAAGTTGCTTTCACAATCATCTTAAAAAGTACATTTTAAGACTCCTCGAATTCTCTTATTTAGGAGCGCTCTTAAAATTGCTTGGTGCAATGAATACAAAATCTCAATCCAGTGATTGTGCAAGTTAGAATTTTTGTCATTTGAGAAGTGTGTAAATTTTTGATATTCGGAATGCAAGGATCACAGAGATTCGTGGCTCGTGCTTTTTCCTTTTTTTTTGTTTTTTGTGATAAAAAAAAGTATTATCCAAACTTTGGAACGGACAATGGAGCCAGTTAAAAAAAAAAAAATTGCTCCGGTATGAGTCTATTTATGATGAATTGCCAACCAACGACTCAATTATAGTAAAAGTCTTAAATATTTTTGTAAGAACTAAGTGTTTTGTCAGTTTTGATGTCAGTGAATTTTTGTAATCCCAAATGTACTTCTGACCTGACATTAAAATGCTTTCTGAACATTTTGCAACGCTTATTTGTTTTGACAATTGTGAATGGTTGGTAACGCTGAGAATTTAAAAATGTTGGCGGGTAAGTAAAAATAAATTGTTTTTTTTTTAAATATTTTAATAAACTCATGTTTTACAACATGTTTACATTACATGTCGTTCATAAAGAACCACCCGGAAATCATAGCAGGCAAAAATCGAACCACTAGGTCGAAACTAGTGGCCCAGTTGTGGGCTAAGCTGACCGAATAGCTAAATGCTAGACACGGTGTGTGGTGCCACCAGAACGCTATAGAAATTGAAGAAGGCAAATCAAAATCAAGTAAAAGAAAAATTTATGAGCAATATTAATAATTTCCATATATAGAGCATGAACAATTGGAAGTACCAGCTTCGAAGTCGTGCAAAAAAGCTGAGGTTCAGCCAGAGGGTTACTGGGTGGGCGACCAAAGTCTAGAGGCCATTTCGACATTTGGAAAGGATCCCATAGTCTAGGTGTAATGGCTGTTGACGGGCATCAAATTTCATGTATAAAGAAAGTGGATAGGTTTTAATCTTTTGAAGAAGAGAAATGTATAAAAAAAATGTGTGTGCAATCGATGGCACCAATCGTAGATATTACATTGAAATTTCTGTAAAATCGGAAATCAAAATAAATGTTTAAATAAATTATAAGTAGTTAAAATATTATTACTAACCCAAGTTTGAAGGATGTAAAATCTTAATGTGTCGCAGGAAAACGAAGAGTATGACCCTTTTTTTTTGGACTATTAGCTCGCATATTTCGCGAATGGAGGGAGAAACTGATGATTGGCTCATTGGTGCTACAAAATTATAGCATTGGTACTGCTGAAACCACCCATTCGCTAGAAAATGCGTAACTCTGAGAAACGTGAATTCAAAGGAGAGAGTTGTCTTCTGACTATAGGAAACTTTTAATTCATTGATGAGCTTCAAACAAAGATTTATCGGTAATCGGAAATTTTTAATGAAAACTGCGTTCGCCATTGAAAAAGGGTTACTGCTATCGCTCTCAAAGAGCTGAGAATTCTCTTCCGTTCTAGGTTTTCTCTTTTCTTGCCGTCAAAATTGAACAAAAATACCCGCTTCTTCTATTTCCATTTTGATTTTTTGCTTGTCAGCTGGTACTGAAGTTCTTACAAATTTACTGACATACGAGTATAAGGAATTTTGTAAGAAAGCTTTCTCTAGACGATAGCTGATATGATAACTTTCAAATCGGCTGTCACAGAGAACAGTGTTGCCAAATTAAAGTTCTAAGCCACAAAAAAAAAAAAAAAATCCAACCGATTCAATTCGATTGCATTTCTAAATAACATCACTTCTACGGTAAATATAGCTACCGGTAGAATTCCCAAATTTTTGTGAGTGTACCCACACATGAAGTGTACCAACAAGCGACAAGTTCTTTTCATCTCGTCTTGTCGTTTCATCATCATTTAACTACGTTTTGTTTAATTTTGTTTGTTTTATTTGCACTACAATCAACCGTCATTAAAATTAAGAAACACGTGTTTACCAGTATGGTAAGTGTATGTTTGCATGTAGATATGCAGTACGTGATACCGATGTACACAGCCACATGACACGGATACAACAGCCTCACATATCCACAATATTAACCAAATGCGAAATGACTCCCTGAAGCTGTCATTATGCTGGCAGACTGCAATACGATATAAATTTCCAAAAAACGCTTCCAAACTGTGCTATAATTGTCATTGCTGATTGCATTCATACATACATACTCTTACATATGTATATGTATATAGTATGTAGCCCGAAAATAAATATGTATATGTGTGAGTATGTGTGGCAGTGTATATGTATATGCCAATATGTTTGTGGTTGTTTTTATAACACCACAAGCATTTATTGGAATAAACTTATACACACGTGTGTGTGCATGTATATGTGCAAGCATCTGTTAGTGCATGTGAATGCGTGGCAGAGATCATTTACCCATTTTCAACAACTGTTCGTCTTTTTTTTTTTGGTTTTGTTTGATGTTTTTATTGCTCATGTCGGTTTGTGTTGCTGTTGATATTTTCTGTGGCAATTGTAATGAGTGCAAATCGATATTTTATTGCGTGTACATCCATACATACATAGTACCATATGTATGTGTGAATATTGTACCCAGTAGGAAATTAGTCAAGGCCTTCCCATCAGAACACATTACAGAACAGCTTCTAAGCAAGCGCAATACAAATCTTAATATCTCAGCACACAGTGCAACATTTCAGCACTCTTGCTATAGGAAGTAAACGGGCAATATGTCAAGCGACTTAAGTGCTTATAAGCGAAATATCTGAACTTGTTAGGAGTCAAATATTTACCTTCAATTGTTTACTTACAAACTTGTAAAAAATTAAAAGTACAAAAAAATTTAATAAATATTTGTTTCATACAATTCTTTATATTCTGATTGAATATTTAACAGCTTTTGGATTTATAATAGATGCATTTTAAATGAATTACTGGCCAAGAAGTTAAAGTTTTTAAACAATCGTTTTCATAAAAACTTTTTGAAGGTTACTTCTTTAGAATCGTTTTTATATTTACGAGGGGGTAGAAGATGATCGTCGCAGCGCAAATTGTCACGGAAATTGAGAGCAGCGCCCTCTATCAATCAAGTGTGACAAAAAATGAGGATGCATATGTATATACACATACTTAAATGATGGGCAGCACATATTTTACTTTACTTTTAATGGCACAACAGCCCATGGAGGGCCTAGGCCGAGCATTTCGCATCCACTCATGTTGTGCGTGTTATATTTGTACATGAATGCACATAAGCCCATCATTAAACTCTATGGATAGAGGGCGCTGATTCGCGTAAGCTACAAACTTGATTGATACGTGGCACTGAGTATCAATCATTCATGATTGATAGAGAGCACTGCCCATCAGTTTCTCATCAAATTTAACATTTCAAGCAAAAATTTTACATTTCAAACAAAAATCGCAACAATTTTCCAATGCTGAAAGAATAAACGAGTATAGACTACAAAAAAAAACAAACGCGTGGCACAAACCAATGTCGATTGTGTTACGCTAAAATCTCGAGCAAAAACTTCGACTAAGAGAGAGCGAGAATGTAGGCTTCGTCGAAAAATGAGAATGCCCAACAAAATTCAGATTCTGCTATCGTGAAAAAACCCAAAAAACAACACCGAGAGATCGCTAGAGTATAGACTTCTCAAGCAACTTGAGGCACAACAGAATTCGAATTGAAAAACAACTCGCAAAGACTAATGCGGGGAAACCGCGTGAATGCTAACTGAGTTCATTAGAGCCAATAATTGCATCAACACTCATGTCATTCAGCCGAAGGTCCACAGATTATGCAGCACCAGGCAGTCATTGAGATGGGCAAATTCCCAGCTTCTCAGCGAAGGAGAAGGGCATAAGATTTATTTGAAAGTTTGCGTGATAATCTTTCCTCTTCTGTGTGGAAAAAATCAACTCGCATCAGAACATCACAACAAAGACGAGATTTGCCAAGTTTCTAGTTTCTAGTCAACCTCATAACATTCGCGAGTTCTCAGACCGGCAAGTGGCAAATTTTCCTTCTGTTGAGATCACACAACCTGAATATTTTGATGATTATGATTATTGTAATGATGATAATAATAGTGATGATGATGGTAAGATTATAATTATAATGATGTAGCAAAAAAAGATTCCCATGCTTTGAGTATGAATACTTTGATGGAGACAATGATCTTGCAGAGGGTGTTGCAAACGAACACAATGAAGCTTATCCAGATGTAGCACACCCCTGGGATCAGAGAATCATCAAACCGTTTGCATTAATCAGCACATCGTTAAAAATTACTTCGACCATGCCTGTAATGTCTGCGATAGACTTTGGTTTTTACAAGGCTACCTCTCAATCGGCCTTAGATCTGGACAGTTTGTTGGATTGGCTTCTCTAGGCACCAAAATCACTTCATTCCGTTGGAAACACTCTAAGGCCGTTTTTCTGTAGTGACATGAAGCGAGGTCAGGCCAAAAAAACGTGGACACTTCATGTTGGCGTAAAAATGGAAGCAATCTCTTTTGCAAGCATTCCTTCAAATATATTTCGCGGTTGATTGTACCCGATGTCACGAATGTGCTGCTCCTTTTGCCACCACTACAAATTGCCTGCCAAACAAGGAATTGCTTTGGGAATTTTGTAATTTTTTTGGCTTTGAATTTTTCAGCGACATTTCCTCGAGAATCAGCTGTATAAAATTCATGGGCATGTAGCTGGGATAAGTTCGCTAAAACACAAGTTTCATTCTCGGCTCAGCATTTTCGCTCGTTGTTTTTGCGTTTTCATTCTTCACGGCGTTTCTATCCGGAACTTTTTGAACTTTGTACGTCCTCAGCCCAGTTTCCTTCTTAGTCCTGCGCACGAAAGATTCTGAGCAATCAGCCTTCCCCGCCAATTACCTTCCCGAAATGTTTGGATCTCTCTTCAAAATGGTCACAACGTTCTTCGCCTTCTCACAGTCATGTGGCCCCGTCTTTTTACCAGAACCTTTCTTCCGATCAATACGCAGTTCTTCCTTAAAACGTTTAATAACGCGAGAAATGGTTTTAGGGTTAGCTGCTACCTCTTTGGCAATTTTTTTTGAATGACCGGTGAGGTTGCTTTTGAAAAATTTTAATAATATTTTCTCGCACTTCCACTTCGTTTGCCATTTTCGCGTTAAATAAATTTTTATTGTCTTTAACTGACACATAATCTTTTCTGACATTTAATTCAAAGCTACTAAGATAATTATTTTGGCTTTTGCCTAGATGCCGAAAATTTCGCGTGCAGTTATTTAAGAGACTATTTCAATGATCTGTATCGAATTTTGTTCAATTCGCTTTAGAATTTGGTGTTACACCCTGTGTGTTGAATGTATCAATAAAGAAAAGGAAATTTTCGTTTTTTCGAATAATTCTTTTCGATCTATTTCGAAGCTAAACTTTTCACAGTAAACCAATTACGTTTCGTCCACGATAATTTGACACCAAATCAAGGACCACCGGCTCTGCTTGAATTTCTTCTGGTGGATGACTTCAATATCCATTTCAAGATATATTTCAAAGTTTAAACTAAATATGGTCTTCGTATCGGCTTCCACCCATGCCTTTATATCATACTTTTTAGGTTTGCTAGCAATATATGTACATATATGGTACCTTGAAAGGAAATTTCCTTTTCCTCGGAAGGTGGATAGCTGCTCATTTACAGTTACATGTTCAACTGAGATATATATGAGCTGTTAATTTTCGACCCACCGTTCGTAAAAAGCTCGTATTTCTTTACGAAATTACGATGTACGCAGCTTTCTGTTATCAAAGGAAAGATCACGTGATATTTTCTGAAAACTTTTCTATGACACTACTGCTCTCAGCATTAAGTTTAAGCTTAATATCGTTTTGGGTCGCGAAATGACCCTAAGGTGGTATGAGTGTTAAAGAAATCATCGGGTTTGTAAAGCTCTCTGCATTCCAGAGAAGCATTTAAAGCATTGCTGTTTACTCTTTACATTTACTACTGGGTAATTACACAGTAATCTATATAACAAATATAATTTATATATTGTATATAGATATTTACAATCAACAATTAAGTACTTGAGAGGAATTTACCAATTCAAATTAAATATGTATGTATGTATGTACCCTGCAGTGTAAAAATTTGTTATCCTCACAAATTACCTAATATATTATTTCTTCTTTTAATGGCACAACAGCCCATGGAGGGCCAAGGCTGTGCAAGGCCGGGCTGACCTGCAATTTTAAGCCGAATCCGAACGACGAAGTGAAATGCTATTCATAGGCTATTCCTTGGATTTTATCTGTGCCGAGCTTTAAACCGTGGACACTCTGCGAAGCAGACTAGCGCACTAGCAACTACGAAACGGCGCTCAGTACAATACCTTAGCCAAAAACAAGCTTGTGGTAGTACTAGCTCAAAACTGATGCAGCATGATCTACTTTAAAGACTGCTTTGACTTTGCTGCTTTATGTCTCTGCCGTTATACAACAACAAGTAACAAGTAGTATTCAGTAAAAATATTGTCTTGTAATTTTCATATGAGTACTTTACAACATTTTACACTTACATATAAAGATTTGTGAAGGAAGGGATCCACAACAAAAATATAACCAGAGTCGTTGTCCGCTTTTTATAATTTTTGTTGAATTTTTTACGTATATGTAACTGCAGATGAAGGTACATATCCTTAATAAATTCTGACTGCATTAATTTTTTGTTGTATTATTTTCTGACAACTCCGCTACTAGTAAACTTTAAACTAGTTTGACACTAGTTTGACACTAGATCAAAACTTAATAGTTCAATAGCTAACTCAAAAGTTATCGAAGATAGGACATCTATTTATTTGCTTAGATGGCACTACAACCGATGATCGGTCTTGGCCGCCTTCACAAAGCTTCGCCAGTCACTTCTGCTATGCGCACGCTGGCGCCAGTTGATAAGGCCAAGTGCAGTCAGGTTGCCCTGCACCTGGTCTTTCCAACGGAGATTAGGACGTCGCCTTCTGCGTGTTCCTCCACCGTGGTTCGAATAAAACACACTTCTAGCCGGAGCGCCTTCTTCCATTCGCTCAGCATGACCCAGCCAGCGAAGCGGCTGAATTTTCAAACGCTTAACTATGTCAGTGTCGGCGTACAGCTCATATAGCTCATGATTACATCTTATTCGATAATATTCCATCTTATTCACTATCAAGATTGGAGAATGCTGCACTGACTGCTAGCGCGTTGCTGCCAATGATATCAATATCATCAGCGTATGCCAGCAGCATGAGCTGCTTGTAGCAAATAGTGCCAGAGACGTCGATCTTCGCAGCTCGTAATATTTTCTCCAGCATAAGGTTAAAGAAGTCGCACGATAGGGACTTACCTTGTCTAAAACCTTTTTTGATATCAAATGGCACAGAGAGGTCTGTCCCAATGTACACTGCGCTGGTGTTTTCGATCAGTGTTATTTAGCAAAATCGAATGACTTGATAGCAAAATCAGTCATTGTGGGGTACAAGTGATCCCTAATCGTGCTGTTGAAGGCGACGTTATAATCGGCGAATACATGGTGAGTGTATATCTGTTAGTCGTCAATCGTCGAGGATTCTCTTAAGAATTCATTGGGAGATATTTTGAGGTGGCAGGTTCCAAACCCTATGCACAACCATTCATTCAAGGCCGCGGACAAGCCCGCCGCATACATTATTTAGCTCACTGACGGGTGTCAGATCGCTATCCAAGGGACGCCAGGAGAAGGCTGTCTGTCGACTTGAGACCTAGAAACGCAAGGATCGCACATGGACGCACCCTCGTTGGACATCATCGTGACAAAAAGAGTAGGTTGCGTGTAAATGAAATGGAGGAATGAATTAGCTGTGGTTTTTTTTGTTTTTGAACTAGCTACTTAACTAGCTTTTGAGTTAGTTGGCTGCACTGCAGGGTCGGATGTTATGTAGTTGCTAAATTAACATTAATTCAATATAATTTATTGTATTCTAAACTCTGTGACTGAGCTGGGTTAGGTTGTGTGTGTATGTGTGTGTGTGTGCAATGATTCAATGTGGCTTTTGTATTTTCGAAGTTAGTTTACTGTGTGAAAACGGAAATGTAATGAAGCTTAATGGCATTCTAAATATCAAGCGTACACAGCTAAATTTAAGCCAAATTGTAATTAACTTTCCAAAAGCAAACAAATTATAAATCTCTATAATCTATGGTATCGCTGTTGTGTTGTGTAATTAAGTTTAAGTGTATGCAACTTATGGTTTTAGTAAGAAAATGGTACCAATGGTACCTCAATTCATTCTTGTGTCAATTTGAAAATATGGTAAAATTAAGGAACTAATTTGAAATGAATGCCTTCGTCACTGAATTATGCGTAAGCACAGATACAGCTAAAAACTAAAACATTTTTTAATCTACTGATAAATGTAAAATAGGCCTGGTAAATCCACCATCGACCAGATATTCACACTACGCCAAATCCTGGAAAAGACCCGAGAAAAACAGATCGACACCCATCATCTATTTGTCGATTATAAAGCCGCCTTCGACAGCACGATTAGGTACCACTTGTACGCCGCAATGTCTGATTTTGGTATCCCTGCAAAGCTCATTCGTCTTTGCAAAATGACACTGACCAACACCATCAGCGCCGTGAAAATTGGGACAGACCTCTCCGCACCATTTGATACCAAAAGAGGTTTCAGACAAGGTGACTCCCTATCGTGCGACTTCTTTAACCTTATGCTGGAGAAAATAATTCGAACTGCGAACATCGACATCGACATCTCTGGCACTATTTACTGCAAGAGTGTCATGCTGCTAGCATACGCTGATGATATTGACATCATTGGCAAAAACGCTCGAGCAGTCAGTGCAGCATTCTCCAACCTGGAAAGGGAGTCTCGTCGTGTGGGTCTAGTGGTGAACGAGGACAAAACGAAATACCTTGTGTCAACAAACAAAGAGTCACGTCGTCTTGGACAAAATGTCACTGTTGACAACTACACTTTTGAAGTCGTCAAGGATTTCGTTTATCTAGGATCCAGCATAAACACCAACAATAATGTCAGCCTTGAGATCAAGCGGAGACTAACTCTTGCCAACAGGTGTTACTACGGGCTCAGTAGGCAATTGAGAAGTAGAGCCCTCTCTCGACCGACGAAAATAACGCTCTATAAGTCCCTCATCCTTCCCGTCCTAATGTATGGCGCAGAGACGTGGACATTGACCATCAATGATGAGAGACTGTTAGGAGCGTTCGAGAGGAAGATACTCCGTAAGATCTACGGTCCAGTATGTGTGGACGACGTGTATCGAATAAGATGGAATGATGAGCTGTATGAGCTGTTCGCCGACACTGACATAGTCAAGCGTATAAAACTCCAGCGGCTTCACTGGCTGGGTCGTGTTGAGCGAATGGGAGAAAATGCTCCGGCTAGAAGGGTGTTTTATTCGAACCACGGTGGAGGAACACGCAGAAGGGGACGTCCTAATCTCCGTTGGAAAGACCAGGTGCCGGGCAACCTGACTGCACTCGGCCTTATCAACTGGCGCCAGCGCGCGCATAGCAGAAGTGACTGGCGAAGCTTTGTGGAGGCGGCCAAGACCGATCATCGGTTGTAGCGCCAGCTAAGTAAGTAAGTAAATGTAAAATATGACACGCACAAAATGAGTGGATGCGAAAAACTCGGCCTAGCCTAGTAAGTAATAAATGTAAAAATTAATCGATTTCTGATGAATGATATTCATCATATTGAGGAAAAAATTCATGGTTCAAAGAGTTACAAAGGTAATACATGAGAAATATTGTTAATATCTGAGAAGTTCTTTGTGAATTTTATTTGATCCCTCAAATCCGACGCATAAACCTACCTTATTATGGCTTCTCAAAATGAAAAAAGTTATTTATTTTTTACTTACATATCGATTTAAATATTTTATTAATCTAGTTCACAGTTTTGTTTTTATTTGTTTTTTTAATAATATAGCTCACATTTGTTTTTTGTCACCTAACCAAATTTTAGTTTGCATAAAAGTTGTAATTTATTTCATTAAAATATTGTTTGATTTCCATTTATTTCAATGCGACTGCATCTCAGCTTGCTTTTAATTAATGCAATCAAATTTTAATTTATGCTAATTTCTACGAGTATGCGACACACTTTACAGGCGATTGTTAATTAGTTCAATAAAGTTTATTTAATTATCTGATTCCCTCAAATTCAACATAGAAATTATAAATATCACAGTGCTACAACATTTTTCCCACACGAACATATCGACATACTTGCGAGACTCTAGCCCGAATGTAGTTGAATTGCAATTTCAGTTTTTCTCTAGAACGTAAGGTTTTTGTTATTTATAAATCCTGGTTATTCAAGTGGAGAATGTACCAAATGTCTTCACCAACCATTTTCTTACTTATCCAAATTGTAAGTTGTCTACATTAAATCGTTAAATGCCACATCAAGAAAATAATTGCATAATGATTTCAATCAATCAAACGAAAAAAGATTAATTCATATTTAACTTGTTATAGTACATTGCTGCCTTTGACACTAGCTTTAAATGACAAATTTCTGCTAATATTTCCTAATTTCATTTGCCACTTTGTTGTTTACAACAAAATCTCTGTGTAAGAAATTCCATTAAGCAATTCTATCTGCAACATTTCACACCAAAAGAAAGAATTAAAAGAAACTAAGAAATCTCAATTCTCAAATTTCTCCTTTTTTTATGCTTTGTCGTTAAACACAGCAACAGCAGCAATTCAAGCAACAGTGGAAAACAACATGATGACTTGTGCTGCTTCTGGCTGTTGCGTCTGCTAACATGCTTCAGTGAATAAGGGCAACAAAAGCAAACTAGCAAACTGCTGTTTTGTTGAGCTATGCAACAATTGCAAAGCACACCAACAACATAAAAAAAAGAAGAAAACTCAAATGAAACGAAACGAAATACATTTAAGTTAATGATCCAAGCTGAGAGTGTTGATGAATGAATTGGGGGTGGATAGGGAATGAACGCAGGGTCTACGGACCAAGGAAAATGGTAAAATCATGATATAAGTTGTTTTTTCTCAAAAGTGGTTAGCTTAGCTTGGCCATGTTTGTGCATCGTTGTCGTCTTTATCGTTGGCGCTAATGTTGCAATGCAACAAAGTTTTTTTCCCTCGTATACTTGGTGCACACATTTCTTTTTTTGTTTCTTTTTTTTTTTTATGTGTTTATTTTTGTACAGTAACAAACGAAGTAGTCAATGTTTGCTTAAACTTTGGTGAACTTTGGCCTAGAAAGCTGGCCATTCAATAAAAGTTAAATTGTTATTGTGTTACAATGGGGCAGCGGAGCGTATGAGTTACAAATTGCACTTGATGCGAAAAATGATGGAATCAAGAAATTTGGTATGCGGAATTTCAAAGTATCTTCTAAACTTTAGGAAATGGTGCGAAATTGCAAGGATCAAATATTTTATTAATCAATTAAACTTGAAAGATATTGCTAAATTAGATATTTTTCAGGGACGATTGATGATAGGCTTAAAGAGTGACTGTTAACATTTATAATTATAAAACTTCAAGTAAAGCTTCTCTTTCCACCACACATTCAATTCAGGAAATGAGAGGTAATGTATGAAAGTTGACTCCTTAATCATTGAGAATTCACTCAGGTGTTTAAGGAAGAATGTGTGTACTTAAATGACAATATTAGAATCTGAATAGAGGTGCATAGAATACACGAAAGGGTATGATCCTCGTTTACTGTTAGTCTACAAATGTTCTGTCAACTGCATCCTGACTAATGTCAAGTTATCCTGGGGCCTGTAAGTTGAACATCTTATTTTCCTCCCGGGCATGTATTTTCTCTACATGTCCATTTTTTTATGTTCTCGTAAATGCCATGCCAAATGTACTTCGTTAACCTGGAGATCGTCATCAAGAATGCCAACGCCATGACGTTACCATTGGCTCCATTACAATACCAAGGCCAATTTGTAGGGAATATCAACCAATATGGTTATTATGCTACCTAGAGAGCATAATGAGCACAAACTGTGAACCAATTGAGAATTTCAAGAACAGACTTAAAAGCCCAAGACCTGCAATTTGTCGATCAAAGCTAGTATCGCGACGTAGCATGTAAGTCTCAGAATGAATTAATATCAGAATATTAAATGCATGTCTAAACTCAATAATGGAAGTTGAACTTGATTATTTTCACACAACATTACACACAAACTATAAGTATTCATTAACAAACCTCAATAATCTGGCCATATCTTATAAGGAATTATGACTTGTGGAACGCACAACTAGTAACAACGTAGATAGGGAAGAAAAATAAATATATGTAGATAAGGCATACTCAAAGAAAGTAAGCCATCATGATCACGACAATTCTTATCTTTTCTACTACTTTCTGCACTAACTAATCCATGAATTCATTTCATTTTGAGCCCTCCTTCAAGCCACAAGCAAACCATAAGTCACACTGAGATTCAAACTAAAACACAGGAAAAAAAAAACAAAATTCAGACCTTTTGAAAACAAAAATGTTACCAAAATTCGGACCCAAAATTACTCATAACTTTCAATGATTCTCTTTCAAGGCGTATCAAACACACGGGCGGAATGGAGAGTAATTAACTCTCTCCGTTGGAATGCGGGACTTTACTTACTTACTTTACTTTTAATGGCACAACAGCCCATGGAGGGCCTAGGGCGAACTTTTCGCATCGCGACCACAATACGGGACTTTATTATTATTATTTCTGTCCAACTGCGTTTTTTTTTCGATATTATATTGCAGATACAGAGAATGGGAATGAGGACTTTGGGTTTTTGTTCCTTCCTTTCCCTCCCTAGGAAGTTCTATTGCCTTGAGCTCTTCAGAGGAGTAGAAGGAGAGTAAAATATATTCCTAAAGATTTATAACACGTGAATTGTTATAAGTAGAAATTTGCAGCGATTTTCAGCTTGCATCTATAGGCAAGAATTTTCGCCTTTTTGGCATTGCAGTAGCCTTTAAGTCTTTCAGTTTGACTTCTCTAATTGTGGCAATGCTTGTGATATCCAGGTCTACGCGCTTAAAGTATTAATAGCTAATCGACGGTAAAGCAGATGCCAGCTGCTCCCTGTACACTACTAAACCTGGTTTTATTGCTTAGCCAAAGTCATCTCGGTGATTTTTGACTATTTGACAATCTATTTGAGTTCAGAGCTGGGTTAGTTCAATTACATACATTACAATTACATTACATTATTAATTAAAATTTATAATCTATTACATCAGCAGCATGCTAAAGGAGCTGATTACTTTTCCAATATCATAGAATAATTGAAATTGTAATTTTTATTTTCACAATTCCATTACAAGGAATTGTAATCTGTAAATGAAGTTTTCGATTCCTTTGTTTTTTATATTTTTGTTTTGATACGTTGAATGCACAGGGTGTACCCCAATGAATGCAGAGCATTGTGTTGATGGGAAGGAAGACTGATAGGTTGGAGGAAGAAGGAGAGAGAATGAGAGAGGGAATGCAATCACAGGACACCGAGATTTTCGTATTCAGTCATGTTGTGCGTGTTATATTTTTGTACATGAATGGAAGGGGCCTACAGTTTTATGCCGAATCTGAACGGAGAAGTGAAAAGCTTTTCATAAGCAAATTTTACTCTTGTTGTTTTGCTATTGCTTGCCAAGAGGTGTAAGTTATATTCTTTTAATTGCATTGCAAGGAACTGAAATCTTAATGTTTTTTCCTCAAATTCCTTTTGCAATATCCTTGAGGAATCCTGGAAGAAATTTGAGGAAAAAACATTACAATTGTAAACATCATTCGTTTTTGCAAAATGACACTGACCGACAGCACCAGCGCAGTGCAAATTGCCTCACTGCGGCATGTGATACCAAAAGAGGTTTCAGAGAAGGTGACTCCCTATCGTGCGACTTCTTTAATCTTATGCTGGAGAAAATAATTCGAACTGCGAACATCGACATCGACATCTCTGGCACTATTTACTGCAAGAGTGTCATGCTGCTAGCATACGCTGATGACATTGACATCATTGGCAAAAAACGTTCGATCAGTCAATGCAGCATTCTCCAACCTGGAAAGGGAGGCTCGTTGAGTGTGTCTAGTGGTGAACGTGGACAAAACGAAATACCTTGTGTCAACAAACAAAGTGTCACGGCGTCTTGGACAAAATGTCACTGTTGATAATTATGCTTTTGAAGTTGTCAAGGATTTCTTTTAGCTAGGATCTAGCATTAATACCAACAATATTTGCCTAGAGACTAAGCGGAGATTAATTCTCGCCAACAGGTGTTAGGCGCAGTAGGCAACTCAGAGAAGCAGCGCCCTCTCTCGACGAACGAAAATAACTCTCTATAAGTCCATCAGCGTTCCCGTTCTAAGGTATGGCGCAGAGACGTGGACATTGACCATCAATGATGAGAGACTGTTAGGCTGTTAGAAGCGTTCGAGAGGAAGATATTCCGTAAGATCTACGGTCCAGTATGTGTGGACGACGTGTATCGAATAAGATGGAACGACACAACGCAATGTCGGAACTGATACAACGAAATAAATAAATAAAATAAATCCTAAGGCGCTGTATTTGGTCATGTTGAGCGAATGTGAGAAGGTACTCCGATTAGAAGGTTTTTTAATTGGAGCCACGGTGGAGGAACGCGCAGAAGAGAACGTCCTTATCTCCATTGGAAATACCAGGTACAGGGTGATCTGACAGCACTTGGCCTTACCAACTGGTGCCAGCGAGCGCATCGCAGAGGCGACTGAAGAAGTTTTATCGAGGTGGTCGAGACCGATCATCAGTTGTAGTGCCAACTAAGTAAGTAAGTAAATATCAGTTTATCCTTTCTAATAAAGATTGTTAATTTCCACGAGTTCGATTCTTAGGTAGAGAAACAAACATTAACCTAGTTATTTTATTCCAACAGGCTAAGAATGCGGCGTAGATGAGAATTTATGGGATGATTGCTGGACAAATTCGAAACATAAGTCTACTGTCAACTGCATTGGCTAGCTTCAAAAGAGTTAGTTTTAATAAAAAAAAAACAAAAATAAATAGAAAAGCATATCACAAAATCGGTATACAAAGTAAAGAAAGTGTTAAAAAATAAGATATAGCTTTTGTATGCTTTTTAAAATTCTGCACACATACCAATCTCAGTACACCGGATAATGTAATGTCCATGGCTTACCCCTAAAAAGGACACGCACACACTTACATTAATTCATAAACTAGTGCAATAATGCCATAAATTTGATGCCTCACACAAACATCTAAAAACTTTCAAAATCTACACAAAAGATTGTAAGGAGTGTAAAAAATATAATCACTACTACTACAAAAAAAAAAAATAAAAAATAAAAATAGACAAATAAAAAAACAGAAACAGCATACAAACGAGCTTACAAACTTTTAGTAGTTTAGTGTCAAGTTTTTCATGCTAAGAGCGCGATAAAATTGACAAGATTGTGTGCCAACGCAACGTGTGCAAATGGCAGCAAAATGTGGACATAGGTTTTCTTTTTTCTCTGTGGTTTTGCTTGGCACTCTACGGAGTTGGAAATGGATATGTGATGGACACGTATACATATGTAGTAAAATGAAAATACATACGTAGCTAAATTGGTATCGAATTGTGGCAACAGAAATTCAACTACATACTTACTTACTATACTTTTAATGGCACAACAACCCTTGAAGGGCCTAGGCCGAGCTTTTCGCATCCACTCATGTTGTGCGTGTTATATTTGTACTACATATTTGTAACTACATACATATCTACCAGAAAAAAATGTTTCACAATTTTTATGTTATTTGAATGATAACATCAGAATGAGCTGCCCATAGTTTAACCAATAAATAATAGGTTAAAAGTTGTCTAGAGCAAATGTAAATCAAAGAGGCTGATCAGATCACAATCGAGCATAAAAATACAAAACCAGAAATGATGTTGGAAAGTGGAAAAGTTTTACTTGTAATGCGTATATTTTAGCTTTCACTGAGACTTGGCTTAAATCATGTCTATGGTATAAGAAGCTGAAATTCTTTGTAATAACTTTCAAATTTTTAGGAAGGAACGCATTCATAAATTCCGCGGCGGTATCGTGATTGCCGTTCTTTTTTTTATATCCAACTGTGGTTTAGCCTTTGGACTTGGGAAAAGGAATGTCCTCGCTTTGTTGGAGACTACCATCTGTGGTACAAAGGGAGTTGGAACGGGAGTTTATGGAGTTAGGCCGAGAAAGGATACTAATGCTAGTATGAGCCAAGAAAACTCAGTTTTTCAGACGCGGAAGTACACACCTTTGAATTACGTCTTAGAGAATATGAAGAAAGGCAATCGCATAAACGAAACATCTACTATATTCTCTCGGACAGTAAGGCTGCACTACTGGCTTAAAACTCCTTCAAATTAGTTCAAATTAGTTCGAAACTTATATGGGAGTACCTTCAACTACTAATCAAGCTAGCATTACAAAATAGGGTCAATCTAATTTGGGTATTGAGGGAAATGAAATGGCTGACGAGCTAGCCAGAAATGGGGTATCCGAACCTCTGTTTGGACCAACCCCTTTCTGCTGCCCGCCATGGAGTTTTGTAAAACTCAATCTTAACACTTGGCTGAACAGAAAAATCTTAAGAATGCTTCAGCGTCATGTATTGATATTTGTTGATTTGGGTGTGACAATGGACTCCAAATTAAGTTTTAATTTGCATATTAATTCGTGTGTAAACAAAGCTAAAAGTTCTTTAGAGTTTGTTAAACGTTGGTCAAAAGAAGTTAACGAGCTTTATAAAGCGTGATTTTTAAAGAGCTTGATTTTTGAAAATGAAAAAAACACAGAAATTTAACAAAAGTGAATGAAATGTTTATTTGGATTGTTAAATCAATTCCTGTCATTTTGCTTTTTAAAGATAATTTCACTTAAATTTTGCCAGCGGCTACGCTTCAAGTGGTCCGTTCTGAAGGTCCAATTTTGGCACACTTTTTCACATATTTCGGTCGGAATGTCACCAATGACGACATGACGAGTTCAATGTTGGTTTCCAAAGCAGCAATCGTGTTTGACTTGTCCCCATAGCCAAGAGACTTAACATAGCCCCACAAAAAAAGCATATCGGAGTCAAATCACACGATCTACGATCTTGGTGGCCAATTGACTGCACCAAAACGTGAGATTAAATGCTCACCAAATTCACCTCTCAATTTATGCATGCTTTCGCGTGAAGTGTGGCATGTGGCACCGTCCTGTTCATAAATAAATTCGCTATTCACTTTACTTGTTAGATCCATCCTTTAGTGTATGCATCTGCTGTATGGAATCCATAATATAATTGCTACGTAAGTAAAACTGAGTCGGTTCAGAAACAATTTCTTGTTTTTGGAGTGAGGAGTTTTTGTTGGAACCCTCTTTGAATCTTCCACCGTATGAACATCGATTAAAACTTTTTAATATACCGACATTCAAGCAGAAGAAAAATGCTGAAATTAACCTTTTTTGTAAAGCTTTTGAAAAACATTTTATCATCTTCGTATTTGCGTAGAAGCTCACGTCATTTTATTTCGATTAAACATAGTATATGCAGAACGAACTATGCTCAAAATTAGCTGTTTCGTTGAACAGGTATCCATATATATCATTATAATCTATTCAGCATTTCTGATTCTTTGGAAAAAAACCTATTATACTAAATCGATAAACAACTGATGATTTTATATCTGTTGTTGTAAGGAACACCAATTCGGATACACGCAGCTCATTAAATACTTTTGTGTAAAAAGGTTGCGTCGGTCACCGATCTGTGCATTATGCAGAAGCGCTCCTGGGTTGTGTTGGGCGGGAGAAGGGTCCGTTGGGTTTCGTTTATTAAAAAAAAAGAAGAGAAGCAATTATGGGCAAAGTGATACGAGATCAAGGATCGCGAAAAAATGCGAACACAATCATTTTTACTAGTTACAAAAAAAAAACTTCCCATGATAGATGAAATACCATAAGAGAATAAAACCTTAAACCATATCTTAAAAATAAAAATTAATAAAATTTCAAAAACGCTTTGTTTGTTTCAGTTATAAATTGTTAACTGAACCGATTCGGGAATATTCAGCCTTCAATTGTTTTCACCATAATTTGCAGTAAGAAGAAACTGAGAGGCTTTAAAATTTGATGGGCATTCATTTAAAAAGTGATTTTCCTAATATACTTTACTTTATGATATATACATATACGTATGTATGTACTAAACCATGAAAGAAATTCCACAAGAGTATCATAACACTTTATTTTGAAAAGAAAAGAAAAGAAGAAGAATACATTATTTATTATTCAGCAGTCTCTGCCCTCCCTTCACTGCCTTCCTCCAATGAATGCAAATTGCTGATTGCCTTATGCCAAAAGATTAAGGAGAAATAGTTGTTGCTGTTGGCCAGACAACAACATCATCGTCTTCTTGAAAGCAACAGGCGTGTTAGCCATTTCAAGTATGCTCAAGTTATAAAATATCAGCTTATTAATTGGTCCATTAATGGGTTTTTTTTTTTGTTAATTTTTTTGTTTGCTTTGCTCTACCCTTTGCTATTTGTGCTATATTTAAGCTCTTTATACTATAGGTTCTTGAATGGCATTGAATGTCATTACTAACATTAAATACATACATACATACTCGCCGTATCTTTGGTATCATGTACGAGTATAAATGCAGTGTTTAAGCATGCATACAAACATACTTCAATGGAAGTAGAAGTGAGTGAGCCGCTATGGAAATGGTTTTAACTTTTTGCGGTTTTTGTTGGAAAACGCTGCCGTCATAGGAACAACGTAGCATTAGCACTTGAAATATGAACTTTTGTAAGAGTTAATCATTCTAATTGAGTGTATGGATAAGTTATAATAAAGGAAAACTACGTTGAAATAATGTTGGTTATGTGGCAGAGGACATGATGGAAAGAGAGAAAGAAAGCAACTCACTTCTTAAGGTTTGATTAGCTTAAACGGGAAGCTGTGAAAATAAGTGTTAATCAATTCGAAAGTAAATAAATATATACATAAAATGATTACAGTTTAATAAATACCACTTGCAATATCATTTGAGTTTATGCCATTCTTATGCTTCCAAATAGGAGAATGGTCACTTGAGGAAATTTGGGTGCAGGATGGTTCGTTATAAAAATGGATAAAATTCTTCTTTATGCCAAAATAGTTTTCTTAAAATATTTATTAGTTTAAATTAAATGCAAGATTATGAATGTTTATACGAGAAACATCATGGATCCAAGATTTTAGTTTAATTAAAATTAATAGTTTGTTTGTAATACATAAAACTCGAAATTTTTCCAACAACTTTATATCTGAGCTAAACTGTTTATAGAAAGAAGTACAAGTTTCTAGCCTGACACATAGATAGCACTAGTGGAGCAGTGAATTTATGTTCAATGTGTGATTTCATCTTTCGTATGAACATGTGTAAAGATTCAAATCATTCTTTGTTTAACAGGTAAGAACATGTGTAAAGATTCAAATCATTCTTTGTTTAACAGGTGGTTGAATGAAGTTGACGTGTTATAGTGTTTTTTTGAAATGGAAAAATTTAAAAATCGTACTATTATTAAGCATTTAATTAAAAAATGTTTAACTGGTCAAGAAATCCATATCGGTGTGGTTAATGTGTTAGGTGGATGTGCTCCTGTGGTCAATACTTGTACGTGGTAGTACAAGTATTGAAGATGAACCACGCACTGGACCTCCAAAAAGTGCCTAGACACCAGCAATCATTGCAAAAGTACATGTACATGTTATTGTTTGTGAAAATCCAAGTGCGTCTATGTGTGAAATAGCTGATACCATAGGCATCTCAGAGGAACGAGTAAACAACATTTTAAGTACATGAAGAACTACATATGGAAAAGCTGTTTGGAAAAGTAGTGCCGCATACGTTAACAATTCAATAAAAACTCAACTCGATCGAAAACGAATTTCTCAGTGCAATTTGAAAGTTATAAGCAGAATAAAACGGATTTTAAGCGTCTTTTCATAACTGTGGATGAGACTTGACTCTACCATCATGGCCCTAAATTGAAACAGCAACTTTTACAGTAGACTGAATCTGGATGTTCGGCGTCAAAGCAGACAAAGTACTAACGATCGGCAAAAAAGGTTATGGCAACTGTTTTCTGGGATGCAAAAGGTAAAACAATAAAATCAGACTACTTAAAGGCTACAATTTTGGATAAACTGGATGCAGTAATTCGCGAAAAAATACCCGGTTTAAAGAAGAATAAAGGCATTTTTCATCAAGACAACGCACGTCCTCACACAAGTGTTTTCACAATGGCTAAATTCAAGGAATTAAAGCACGAATTGCTTGATCATCCATCGTGTTCACCAGATTTGGCTCCAAGCGACTACTAGCTGTTCCGAAACCGGAAACAGTTCCTTCGTTTTTCGTCGAATGAGGAAGCTATAGCAGCCGTAGAGGCATATTTTTCAGACCTTCCGGAATCATACAAGGTACAAGTAACGTCAAACTAGTTCGGGTGTGTTATCTTGATGGTCTTATTGATTCAGGAGAATAGTTCGCCTAGATTTTATTTCTGAAAGACGGAAAATTATGGTATATATTCTTTCTTTTAATGGCACAACAGAATTTTTAGATTTACTAAAAATATATATTTGCACTTTTACATTACACCGTGCGACACATGAGCAAATCCAATATATTTGGAAAGATAGGCTCTAAATAAAATACCCGTGTTGTATCCCAGTTTTTAAACAAATATGGAATACGGGTGGTATGAGTAATATTTCATTAAAATTAATTTGGATTTTAAGTGAAAATACGAATTGATTTAGGGAAACTGAGAGTCAATTATATTTTATTTTCAACCCTTCTTTAAGGATATATTGTATTTTCTCATGTGTGCAGCCAAAAATTGAATTTTGTCCCAGGGTGTTATACTTAATTCATATATTTACTAGGTGTACAAAATAAGGTGATTGTTTATTGTATTTGACACCTTTTCAGTTGTCTCCGATGGAAAACAAGAATTTCTACGACGACGCTGACTATTTATAATTCAGCTAGTTAAGCAGTAGGCTTATAAGTTAGGTTAAATTGGCTGTCCTATAGTAGGACACACTTTAGCCAGAATAGCCAATTATGATATCACCTGGTTGGACATACAGCTTAACACCGGTTCCGAACGGTGAGTTGGCAATTTGTTATTACTTGGTGATTTTGCCGATGGCCTGCCAATAGGTGTACTTGTAGACTTTCTTATAATTCAATCACCTAATAATGGTAGAAATGTAAGAAACTTTTGAATGAGAATTAACCACCAGTCTAAGGCCGAAACCTCGCAGAAGAGAGTCTAGACTATCGAGGCCATCATAAGTCAATAATACATATTTCTGTGGTCGTAAGTTTAACTTTTCGTGAATTCATCGTATCTAAAGCTGTTTTTGAGTGTTTGTGACCATAAGTCACAAGTAAGTATTTTACTCATATGTTAAAGAGTTGGAAAGGTCTGCTTCAAAGTTCTGCTATAAAGCAACTGACACCTTTGAGCGCTATTCTAGTAAACAGGTAAGTTATTGTATTTAAAAATAACTAGCACTGTTGCATGACTACGAAACTACATTTTGTGTGCACACATTAAAACATTTGTTCATATAAACTTGCGTAGTTCGTTCGCATGCATAAATTAGTATATGCAATCAATCACAATTTGTTTCCCCCCTTCATATAAATATTAGTAATAGCAATATTAATATTTTTAACATTATATTTATTGATTTTATTTTATTTCTTTTGAGTGAACATGAACGCACCGCTGGGTTGTCTTTGTTGTTACATTATTAATAATTTTGAACTGGCATATCATAATAAATGATGATTATGATGAATTATTTTGTGTATGTAAAGATAAAAGCTGCACTCAGCAGGGGTTGATGGATTTATAGAAAGCAAGCGTTGTTACTATTTACAGGTATGTAAAGATAAGGTGGGGCAAAAGTAATGTGCCATAATTTTTGCAAATGAGATCAAATGGCATTGTGCTTTGACATTTATATTGTAGACAGATAGAGAAGAATTAGCTGAAAATAAGCAATGGAGCGATACACAGCTCGGGTAATGAGATGGAGATTTTGAAACACCAACTTCTGGCCCATGTGATCATCTGTTTTGGCAATCTGACGGCGCCAGACTTCTTCCTTTGCGACTTCTTGAAATCTCCCGTTTACCACAACATACCACCAACAAACCTTGGAAGTCTTGAAAGCCAACATTGAAGACGAAATATGAATGCCGTAAAACAAGCACTAATGTGCATCAACTTAATCTCATCAATTATATACCTTCAAATAAACTTTCCGTGAAAACAGAGCCTAACTTTTTTCCTTTCTAACAAAAGAGCAGCTAATTCACATTATGGCATTTCTTTTTTGCCCCACCTTGTATATATATATATAGTTAGACATACTTATATATGTAAATATATGTATTTATGTTCGAATAAATAAGATTAAATACGAAGGTAAAAAATATTAATCAATAACAAAAAAGAATTAAATCTTTTCAATTCTCTTTTTTTCTTGATTCTGAATAATGTATGTTATCCTTAAAGTGCGAGCAACTTGAGTCTAGCTGATGTTGCTAAATTTTGATGCGCTCCGATCACACCGTACAACAACATACATAACAGTAAATGAGTTGTGTGGAGTATTTTTGACCGCTGATCACTTCTGTTCACGTCAGGTATAAACGGAAATTTTGTTTTTTTTTTAAATTTAATAGCGGTTTATGGATGAACATATTTTTTATTTTTTGCTTTTCTACACGAAATTTAGAAGATTTGAATGATAAAACAAAATTTTTATAAAATTAGAATTTTTGTATATTGGGAGATCTTTGTTCTTTGAAAATTTGATATGGAATGTAGGGGTTTTGCTATCCAAAACTTCTAAAGTTACACAATTTGTGTAGAAATTCAATTTCAAAAAAAAAAAAAAAAGGAAAAAATTAAATAAATTTAAGTAAATATTTCGCCTGATGTGTCTTGAAACTAATTTTAACAGATTCGTGATTACCGACTGTAAATAAGTACTTCAGGAAAATCGAGGTACAACGCATTTACTATTTTAAAATCCCATTTTGTTTTACCATACAGTGTTATTTATAGAAAGGCTCGGGCTAGGCCCTCCATGGGCTGTTTGTGCCATTAAAAGTAAAAGTAAAGTAAAAGTTATTTATTCTAATAATTGGCACTCTAAATTTATTAATTTTCTCTAATTACACAGAACAACCATTATTAGGGTATTATTTTTTTTTAATTTTTGTTCAGTCATTAATTGCGCGACAATTGGGGCCATTTCTTTCACAGTTGTTTTATTAGCATCTTTTATTGATTCAAGGTCCTTCGTTACTTCTTCAGAACGATTAGAATCCTCAAATGAATTATCTCGCGCGTAAACATCCATCATTTCAGTTCTTTCAACAATGTTCCCTATACCATCTATACAAGGCACTATTGATTTACCCTCCTTCCACTTATGCATGCTCTCCCTTGCATTGGACATCTGTTTTGAACAAAATGGTAGGTGGTTATCAGAACAACAAATTAGAACTTGTTGATTTTCGCTACGGTGAGTTGACGACTCTTTGAAAGACGAAACTACCCAGATCAGTTCCTCCGTAGACACACATCGACCACATACCTTATGGCCGGCTCAAGGTATCACGATTTGGATGTGATAGGAATCGATGGGTAAATTTTATATTTGAAGTCATTAACGGTTTTTACTTTTAAACCAATTCTCTACCTCATTTGTAAAAGTTTTGGCTAATGAATTTTTTAATATTCCCACATAACGTAAACGGTTTGAAATAATGACATACTTTCTTCGTTAAAAATTTTCCTGGTAAAAAAGTGAATGAAGGTGATAAAGGGTGATTTTTAAAAAAAATGTGTTTTGAAAATCAAAAAAACTCAGAAATTTTACAAAAGTGAATGTAATTTTTATTTGGATCGATAAATCAATTCCTGCCATGTACTTTTTAAAGATAATTTCACTTATGGTAAATGCTGCCCGCGGCAACGCTTCAAGTGGTCCATTCTGATGGTCCAATTTTGGCACACTTTTCACAAATTTCGGCCGTTATCTCACCAATGACGCATTCTTTCTTGGCTTCCAAAGCAGAAATCGTGTTTGGCTTATCCCTATAGACAAGAGACTTAACATAGCCCCACAAAAAATAGTCTAACGGGGTCAAATCACACGATCTACGATCTTGGTGGCCAATTGACTGCACCAAAACGTGAGATTAACTGCTCACCAAATTCGCCACTCAATTGTTGCATGGTTTCGCGTGCAGTGTGACATGTGACACCGTCCTGTTGGAACCACATGATGGCCGAGTCTGTTACCATCCAACGGTACCTTTCTCCATTGATCGTAACGTTGCGGCCTTCATCGTCTTTGAAGAAGTACGGCGTAATGATGCCACCTGCCCATAAACCGAACCGCACCAAATAGTGCATTTTTCGGGATGCATTGGTAGCTGCTGCTGAATGGCCTCTGGCTGATCTGGTCTTCACTCCAAATACAGCAATTCTGCTTATTCACGTATCTATTGAGCCAAAAAGAAAAGTCTCGTTGCTGACGACAATTTTGCGATAAAACACATTTTTCACAGCGCACGAATTTTGATAATAAATTACAATAATTTGCAAAACGTTGTTCAGGCGTAAGTCTATTCATGATGAAATGGCAAACCAAACTGAGAATTTTTTACTTTCACACAGGTCAAAAATTATGCGTGAAGTGTCCGAAATATTAACGTCAAAAACTAAGTATCAAAAAAATCACCTTTACATTAAAATCCCTAACTCAATTCAGTGAATAATTTTTTTTTCTGCTTCGTTCCCCGAAAAAAGTGTAGAATAGAGAGGAAGTAGAGCGTTGGTGTAAAAGACAAACATGTTCAGCTTTTCATAACAAACAACAGTCCCCAGACATCAGAGCTGTAAGATTTCGTTCTCACCAACTCCCGCCAGTCCTGTACAATGAACTAAAACTAAAACTAGCAAAAAAATGTGTGATGTTTTGCAGTTCACATGTGTCTTGGGAGATATTGGTCAGGGTCATCTATCATACAATCTTCAATTCAACATCACGGAAATGTTAATGTTGTACTGTGTTACAAGCAATGTGACGTTGAAAAATAAATGTGTACTTATAAGTATTAAAGCTTGTTCTGCTTCTCTTTTTGAGCTAATGCTAACCGTAAAATTTAATTTTAATATTTTTATTTTTACATATATTAAGTATTAAAGAAGAACATTCGATAACCCTTGATGTCGTTGCTTCACCGTATATAACCTCTTTATTTCGGGACTAAAAATCATTTCAAAATCAATATATAAACATTAATCACTCATACGCTCCGTATCCTCGTATTATTTCTTTAGAAATTTTGTGTCACGAAAATGTGTGAAGCATCAAAAACTACTCATCTTTGCTATAATAAAACGCATATAGAATTTTTTTGTGCACACTTTCAGCCCTTTGTGTCACACATACACATACACAAACACACATACCCACACCTTTGCTATTTAAAATTAAACTACTGCTCTTGTAAATACGTAGTACAAACCGCAATTTGCATTAACTTTTTGTATTTTGCCTTTTATATACAGATCTCTGGTACTTTAGTGTTTCGTATTTAATGGGAATATGGAAACTATCAAAGTGTAATAGCAGCAATAGAATACAAAAAAAAAACCCTGAAGGGCCAAACATAAGAGGAACAAAAGCGTAGAGTATGAGAATATGTGTGAACTGTTAGGGAATTGTCAATGTGGCGTATGCATGCATATAAGCAAACACACGCACACACACATGAGCATATACGAGTACACATACATAATGATACCGAAACAAAAATAAAAGTGCCGATGAGTAGAAAGAACTGGCACAAGGACATGACGATGAGGAGGGAAAGAAGTGTGCCAGAAGAGGCACACAAATGAAATTACGTTGCAAAATGGAACAGAAGGAGAATGAACAGAAGCGGAAGAATGGGCAAATAGGAAGTGAATGCAAACAGATGAAAATTGAAGACAGAAGGAGAAAAAACAAGTGAACGATAAAAAAATTGTAAAGTTTGCTCACACTCTCACAGTGGCGATGCTGATGCTGGTGATGAATGTAAATTGTACTTTGTATACCCGCGCATACACTTACACTTTCTCACACACACACTGCATGGTTGGCAGGCATGCATGCACGCTTGAATGCATATAGTGGACAAAACGTGCATAGTTATGTAGACTCTGAAATGTAGTGGTAGCAGTGATACATTCTGAAATGGGAGACCGATAAATAACACGATGCCCAAAGGCCATTTCCAAACGGTTTAAAAGAATTCTGCACGTGCATGTATGTGTGAGGGAAATTTAAATGAATTTTTCTTCACACAGACTTTCTACCGCATACAAAATCTTTTCATCGCAAATATTTGCATGATACGGAAATGGAATTTCTAGCCATGTTGAACGAAGTGATAGCCAAAAGAATATCTCTTTTCGTTGTTTTACTTTGCCTACAATCTCTGATGTGTGTGTGTGTGTGTGTAGGAGAAACTTTCAACTTACAAATTTGAAACAAAATACTTAACAAGTACAAGGAAAACGTAACTACATTTAAGTAAACTCACTTCATACATTTTAGCAGCCGGTTATCCTTACAAATCTCACTTTACACATCTCACACATGCTAATAAAAGACTTACCACACGCTCACCAACAATAGTTTGGCGAGACTAAACGAGTTTACCTTGAATGCGCAACATAATATTGTTACTATATTTTTTCACCTGTTAATCGTTCTTTACTTTATGCTGGACTTAATTTGTTAAGCTTTATTTTTTATTGTAACAGCAATTGCAGCTAAACCATAAAAAAGACAAAGAGATCTGTTGCATGTTGCTTTTATTTTTAGAAATCAGCATCATGCTACATATAAGGAAGTTTGAAAAAAGTAAAATGAATATCCTGCACTACGTTACACAAATACACTTACAATAAGTGGGTCTCGTTGGCAGCTAAACTGGAAAATTCATAAGCAGTTTGTAGTTTAGTCTTATGTGTGCAAGCATTTAAACTATCAATTTATTGCGAAATTGTAAGACAATTTTTCCTTTGACATTGGTTTTTTTTTTGTTTGTCAGAAATCAAAAGTTATTAGGTTAGGTTATTAGGTTATTGCTGTTGTCATTTGAGTGGTTGTTTTCATCTGAAAAACATAATTAGTTTTACTACCACATTCATCATTTATTGTTATTTAATTGTCTTTTGGTAAAAGGTGAGGTCGTACTTAATGATAATAATCTCTGCATCTGAACACCAAAAAGTTATGTCCACCTTGTCAGGTTAAAATATAATATCTGAATATGCTTTCTATCTCAATTTCATTAGTATAATATTTTGAAGGAATGGCTTGCCAAATGAGCGTAGTCTTGCCAAACCTAGGCAGGCACATACTTAAATAGTGAAAGAGACTTTCCGTCTCTGCCTCTACCTGGCAGCTACGACGATTAAGTGTTGCTGCATGTTTTCCCAGGTACAGGGTGATCTGACTGCACTTGGCCTTATCAACTGGCGCCTATGCACGCATAGCAGAGGCGACTGGCGAAACTATATGGAGCCGACCAAGACCGATCATCGGTTGTAGTCGCAGCTAAGTAAGTAAGCATGTTCTTCAACGTTCCAGTAGTGGCTTGTGAGAACAGCGGTAATGCGTGAGATATTGGGACGAGAACGAACACCTGATAGAGTGTTGTTTTGTCCTGAGGTTATTATATTCTGCCCACGTTTTTCCAGACGTAGCGTGGAGGTATTCAGTCATTTCCACTTCTGTCCGGCTATAGTGAGGTAGTGAGAAGCAAGAGTGGCCTTAACACTGCAATGGTTAATGGAATTTCGACAGATTCCGCTGTTGAGATGTCAAGGGCCGAACCCAACCTAGCTAGATCGTCTGCTTTTTCTTTACCCCCGATGTTCCTATGGACTTGAACCCATATTTGGGTAATTTTTACACCTTTTTTTAAGGTATTAACGATGATACAAAAATCTAATAACACTTAAAGATTATTGAAATCATTGCACATTGCACAGGATAAAACAGTGCCTAATCTGTTTTACAGAGTCTTAACTAGACTAGAAACATTAATGCATAGTTCATTTAATAGATATGAAGAGTCGGTCAATCCATTCAACAATTTGAATACAAAACATATATTCAACATAACTCTTCGACTTTAAAGTGCAGAAATTGTGGGTAATTTTAAAAACGGTCTTTGAAGGAGGATCTTTCATCAAAGGGTTCCAGTTTAAGCTTCGTGAAGCAAATAAAAGAAACTATTTTTGAGTAGACCCCATTTTATTGGTGGCACAACTGTATTGAGGACACCTAACATTCGTAACGTATTCCAAAATCTGTTGGACAAGTGAAATATACAAAGTTTTTGGTGATATCGGGACCGTTAAATTCCTTTGATTATCTCTTAATAAAACTTAAGACGCCTTTGCTTTTATTTATACATGTGTTTATATGTAAATTGGAGCGTTATTTAGGGTCCATAGTCACTCCCAAATGAACACAATTTAAGAATCTAACTAGGCGTTGTGACAATATATTAATTTGCAACCAATTTGGCACCCACCCAGCAAATTTAAAGAACACCAGTCAGAAGAGGGAATTTATATCGCTCTGTAATAGATCTTGAGTCGCGGATAAATGATGTGGTAAATAAAGCATTACATCATCTGCAAACATCAGAACTTTAGAGTATCAAATAATCATTTATAAAAAAAAATTAGTAAAATTTAACCAAAATGACTGCCTTGAAGGACCCCAGAGGAACACATAAATATAACGAGAAACAGAGTCTTTGAAAAGAACCTTCTATTTGCGGTTACATAAATAGGATTTAGTCCAGTTAATAAGCGCTTAATGAAAGCCAATTCGGTCAAGTTTCATTATGTAGTAAAAGATTATGATTTACTTTGTCAAAAACTTCACTAAAGTCTGTGTAAATTACGTCCGTTTGAACCCCTTTAGTGAACCTCTTTATAACAGAACTCGAAAATTCGAAGAGGTTTAGGTTTGTTGCAAAGGATCTTCCCTTGAAAATCTCATGTTGATTTAGAAAAATAGAAGATTTAACAGAAAAGGAGAGTTGATCGGTGATGACAGCTTCAAATAATTTAGGTATAGCACCTACTTTAGCTATGCCTCAATAATTTGAAACTTCAGGCTTTGAACCACAATTGTGAAGTAGAATTAAGAAAGGATCTTTCTAACAAACAGGAAAATTGACAGATTTTAATGATGCTTTAAAAATCTCCATTAGAGGCTTGTAAAGAAAATCTGTACACACTTTAAGAATACAGCTGGTGATGTTTGTCCGTGAATGTTGGATGTTAGTCCGGGTAAAAAAGATATTTTTAATGATTTAAAATGTGATAATACACCGCCAGGAATGATTGAAGGCGTATCGGGCGAGTTTAATGAAGACAGCGAGTAAGTATAAACCATAGTAAGGCTCATAAGGCTCAGTGGAATAAGGGGATATAGAAAATTCAACAAAAAAATTTTAGAATATGCTATCGTTTAACGCACAATCTTTCCATTTAATAGACAACAGAAACTCAGTATTTTTTCGTTTCAAGTTTATAAAGTCATTAAAAGCCTCTGGCTTGCTAAGAATTTCTAATTTAATTTTATTTATATATTCATTATAACATTCACGATTAACCGTGTGATATTTGTTTCCAAGAGAGGAATATGTAAAATACTTAGTCGTTTGAGTTATCAGAACTTTTAAAAACCTTAATAGTCCGGGTCTTCCAATTTTTTAATCTGTGTTGTTCTCTAGAAAGACCATATCGGACCGCTCGCCTTGTTAAGATTATTTTGCTTAGGACCGACCACACAATTCAAAGCAGCTATAAAGAAAATTATTAAAGTTCAAAACAAGTTGGATAGCTGGCCACTCAGCTTCCGTAAGCATTTTTCTCAGTTTGTCAACATTAGTCTTTTGAAAGTCATAGGAATTTAATTCGCTAATGTATAACTGTGAACGATTCGGTTCACTGCCTAATTTAAAAATGACTCCAAGAGTAGGATGGTAATCATCTTAACAATAAATGTACAATATAAAAAAACAATTAATGAAGCAAACAGTCACAATAAGCAACGCCGTGTGAGCTCAGATCAAAAGAACGCTCTGATTGGTTATCTTTAATCGTGCACAACTTGGTTAATATTGATTTTTGGAAGAAAAAAGTTAGGAAAAAATATCTACTCATTCCTCATCACTCACTTTGTGACACCTTGTATTTACTACATAAACCGGTTCTACCTGTCCACATGTGCTTTTTTAATGTTGCGAAAGCATTGCACCAAAATAAGAGTGAAGCATTGCAATGAACGACAATTTTTTTGATGCAACAGAGAAATAAAAGCAAGTGATCATTAAATGGAATGATTGTTGCTTTTTGTGCAGTTGGAAAAAATAAATAAAATGAAAGATGAAAGCTTAAAATTTTATATGAAGAATATAACAGAAAAATATGAACATGTTATGCAAATTTCAGAGCATAGAATATTGTAAATAAAGAACAACCTGCTTGGTTGGTTACTTCGATAAGACTCTTTATCATTCTTTACTTTACTTTTAATGGCACAACAGCCAATGGAGGGCCTAGGCCGAGCTTTTCGCATCCACTAATGTTGTGCTTGTTACATTTGTACATCAATAGAAGGGACCTACAGTTTAATGCCGAATCCGAACGGCGAAATGAAAAGCTTTTCATGACAATTTTTACTCTTGTAGGTTTGCCATTGCCTGTCAAGAGGTGGTGCCGTGTGGAAAAATTATTTTTTCTACTTTTTTTTTTTTGACTATGCCTGTGCCGAGATTTGAACCCCGGACACTCTGCGTAGCAGTCCAACGCATTACCACTACGCCACAGCAACCGCGTAGTGGTATTCTATAATTATTAATATTTATATTTAACAATCGCATAACTTAAATCTAAGTATGTGTGAGGAAAGAGAGTAATGTCCATATATGCACGTGGGTCAGAATTGCTTACGAATGCGTCTGCACCAGCTAAGTAATTAGTTGTCTGGCATAGCATTATATAGGCTGGCAGAGTATCATATAGCAACTTACTGTGTGAATGGAATGTTCCCACAGGTATACTGTATATGCACATTACAATATGTACATGAAAATGTTCTACATGGCGTATGAGTAACATACAAAAGTTAATCCTAAAAGTTTAATTGGAGAGAGTATTTAACCGTTGAGAAGAGTTTGGAGGATAACGTTCTCGTATTATGGTAAATCGAAGCGGAATAAACAAGGCACATCTTGTCGGTATTTTACTTGGATGTGTCTTTTTTGGTGCATCCTTATTGAAAATTTTATTCCGCCACAAACTGAATTGCGGATACTACTATGTTCGTACATAAAGTATATCTTTATTGTCTAGGCAGGCACGACGGGCCTTATGATTTATAATTCAATAGTTAATTGTGAAGCAGGAACGACTTTAACAAGCCTTTTTAATTGATCACTTTCAATTTATGGTGTTTTTCGTCTATCATTCATGTACTCGTAAATATGGGCGGTGATATCGTTACAGAAATTTTCATCAAGTTTGATATGAAGCCGGAATTAGTTATCTAATAGCTGATTACAGAAACCACATCAATCAAATCTCATGACTCAAAAAATTTATGTTAAATCTGGGCCCCATTGTTCAATAAACCATTTTCTGCCAGCACCTACATACATCCCGTGATCAGATAAGTTTTTTTTTTATATGAGCTAGTTTTACTTTCTATATTACAAAAATATAAAATATTTTTGATATTTTACATTTTTAAACCTTAACTTAACTTTCAACAAACAGATTCATTAGAGAATTTAAAATACTCAGTCAAATTGGTAGTTTTCCCATGAGGCTTTTATGGCGGTGGAAAATATCGTCAAGGACTTCGCAGTAGCATAAAAAGAATTCTAATATTAGATTTACCTATCATCTTAGAAAAAACACACATTTACCCGAGATTTGACTCAGTTTAGTAGTAAAAAAATTGTAAAGACCGCAGGTACTTTATGTGGCACAATAGGTGGGACAAGGTTAATAGAAAATATGTATATTAACATTAAGTAAACATGACAAACTGAGCTCCATGACAGCTGAACTCATAGCCATAGAAAAAGCCATATAATATTACAAAAAACAACTACAAAAAAGCTGCAATAATCACAGATAGCTTATCTTAAGTAATGCGCTATTTATAAAAAACAGTAACAACAATTCATCAATACTTAACAATATCAAAACAAAACACAAACAATAACAACACTTTACTAAAACTAGAAATCCACCACATACCGAGTCATTGAAACATCAGGCCAAATGAAATAGCAGGCGAAGCGGCCAAAAACGCTTGCGAATCAGGCCACGAAATAAAAATAAAATGTACACTGAAAGATGCAACCAACAAATTACTAAAAGCAATACAAAATGATTATGTGGTCGCTGTGGCGTAGTGGTAGTGCGTTGGACTGCTACGCAGAGTGTCCGGGGTTCGAATCTCGGTACAGGCAAAATCAAAAAGTATATTTTTACATGAATGGAAGCGAGCTACAGTTTAATGTCGAATCCGAACGGCGAAGTGAAAAGCTTTTCATAGCAATTTTTACTCATGTAGGTTTGCCATTGCCTGCCAAGGGGTGGTGCCATGTAGAAAAATTATTTTTTCTACTTTTTGATTTTGCCTGTGCCGAGATTCGAACCCCGGACACTCTGCGTAGCAGTCCAACGAACTATCACTACGCCACAGCGACCAATCATTTACAAATACAACACGCACAACATGAGTGGACGCTAACAGCTCGGCCTACGCCCTCCATGGGTTGTTGTGCCATTAAAAGAAGAAGAAGAATTGCGAAGGTATATAGAGGGTGTACCAAAACTTAAACTTTTCATTTCTCAACACGTGTCCACAGGGCGTAAATATTTGAATGCATCAATAAAATTGATGGACAGTTAAATAAGGGAATTTTTACGTATCAATTGTACGCAATTGACAAGAGTTAGGACCCTGTTATCTTCAAGTGGAAGTATCTATATATAGTGCAGTATTTTTTTCTATATTAGTCATTTTCATCTTGGATCTACTTAAGTCAACATGTCGAGCTGACAAGAACAGCACCACAAATTAATACTGGACATTTATGGTACTTGACTGAGAAGACGAAGTCTAGACTAAGCATTGCAAGGGAAAGCACAGTGAGTTTAGCGACGGTTTATAACATCATAAATAACTGCAATGCGGAAAACTCCATCTGCAGAACCGAAAGGTCAGGCAGAAAAAATGGTTCGAATAACGCAAAGCGTTGAAAAAGTTTGTTAGTACATATCAGGCTAATCCCACGAGGTCGACTCGAGATGTTGCAGCTACAGCTGGTACAACGCAATGAACTGTAATGCGATATAAGCGAAGTCAAGGATTAAGGACCTACAAACAGCAGAAAGTACCTGACCGGTCGGAAGCAAAGGAAAAAATAACGAAGACGCGTGACCGAAAGCTATATGACAATTACCTACCCAAATTCGATTCGATGATTCTCGATGATGAGTCCTACCTACTGTAAGGCGGACTTCAACCAGTTGCCTGGGAATGCCTATTTCACAACAAAGAATAGAGATGCAACACCCAGAAAATACTAGAAAGTAAAATATACCAAATTTCCAAAACACTTCAGGGTTTGGCAAGCTCTAATTCAACCAACTGCGGTCTACGGAGCAAGGCGTTCATTACGACAGGATTAATTAACTCCAGATTTTATATAAGTAGAAGAATGCCTGCAAAAACGCCTTCTATCATTTATTGGACAGCACAAAGGAACCGTTTTGTTTTGGCCAGACCTAGCCACAAGTCATTAATCCAGGTCAGCTATGGAATAGTATAAGGAAAATAATGTCACTGTGGTCCCAAAAGAGGCGAATCCTCCCAACTGCCCGGAACTTCGGCGTATTGAAAGATGTTGGCCTATAATGAAGCAAACCCTAAGAAAAACAAAGAAAGCTTCCAAAAATGATATAGAATTCCGAAACCGATGGAATCAAGCTCTTGCCGTAGTCAGCGAAGATACTGTCCAGCCTCTAACTAAAAACGTTAAGAAAAATGTTAAACAATTTTGCAACCGCTAATAATATATAAATAATTTTTTTTGTAAATTATAGTTTAAAAATATAGCTTAATAAACTTAACTTTATTTGAGTGAAATCCGACTGTTGGTTAGTTTTTAATGTCTCAGAAAAATTCTTTTTTTTTCCGGTTCACCCCTTATACGAGTATACTGAATCGTATAAAATATTACAAACAGGTTTTCAATTAAACTTTTATGACATTGTTGATAGAAACCCACTCTTATAATGCTAATTTACATGCACTCGTTATGGAGCAAAGTGACAACGGATGCACGCCAGCACCGAGCGACATAAAAATGTCATTGTAATTTTAGATTAATTTGGAAAACACATTTGATCGGGACTCCGGACTTTTCTTCTTTATGATCATCCTAATTGTTCAATTAATTTCAGTTACATATGTATGTAAATAAATTTGTTTATCTTATGTTGGCTCCACTGTCCTTCGGCAACAGCCGTTGCACAAAAACTCATACACATACACTTGCACGCGTAAACAATAAAGTAGTGTGTAGAATATGGTAGGAATGCGGAAGAAGAGAGAGAAAAAAGGACAAACAAGAATTATGCGTTTTTCATGTAAATTACTATGAACGAGTATGTAAGTGTGTGCGTGCGTGTGTGTGGGAGTTTTTGTGTGCAACAATTACAAATGAAAAGTTAAGCTTCTTCTAACTATCAACAACAAAATGCACGCAATTGAAATGAACGAAAAAACAACGCCGAGTGGCAACAACAGCTGCGAAAAAGTAAAGTATTAGCGCGATTTAAGCGATTCTCATTATTGTGCATGTGTTCGCGTGTGTGTGTTTGCGCCCCTTCGCATTCCAGTGTCCAAATGCGTGCATGTATGAGTGTTTGAAAGTATGGTATAAACAATAATAGCTGGAAAAGTACTCGTATGTGCTAGGTTGCAGTGTTCTGCTAAGTGCTGGTAAAATGTTTTACTAATGTAAAGACCAAAAAAAGAAAAAAATCAAGTAGAAGAAAAATGAGAATTAATTACTTTCATTTTTGTATTTATTAACTTAAGCTGCTCCGTCAAAAAAAAAAACTTAAAAATTCATGGTTGGTGACACTAAATAAATTCATGTTATTAACTTTTAAATCGAGCATTTTTAAGTCTCATTTTTATATGAAAACGATTGTAGAATATAATTTGAGCTTAAAATTTCTTTAGAAGAACCCTTGAAATACAAAAAAGATTAAATTTGTATTACTCTAAACGACCAAAGAAGAATATATTATGTTTTGAAAGAACATTTGAAAGTATTTCAGATATGAAAATCGAGTGACTTCAAGTATATTCGATCACGTTAATTCGATCACTTGATAAGTACGAGAAAGTAATCAAAAAGTATTCAACTACAAGTACAGGGGTACAGGGTGCCCAATCTTTAATGTCGGTATGTTAACAATGAATACCGATTGACTTGAGTAAACATGTTTTAGAATTTTAATCATGAATCGCTTCACACCGAAACAATGCGTTGAAATAGTGACACCCCTGTACATTGAAAATAGTTGCTCAGTTGTGTTAACTCAACGTGTATAGCGTCGAAAATATCTTGGCCAACAAACACCCCGTCTGACAACACTATTCGATGTTTGGTGACGAATTTTGTTTAGCACGGGAAAGTGGAAGAACGTCGACAAGCCATTCATCAACGTCCAAGACGTTCCAATGAACTGGTGGTTGAAGCGGTAAGAGAGAGTGTTGCCGAGAACCCACATGTGTCGTATCGTCACCACGCTCAGCAGTTTGGCGTTAGTGGAACCACCTTGCGGTGCATTACAAAAGGATGATTTGAAATTGTTTCCGTATAAAGTGTAATTGACTCAAAGACTATTGCCGACAGACCTTCCACGTCGCTTGGGCCAAACAGTCGCATTTGGTGAACGAAGAATACAAACGAGATACATGCAACAACACTGCTTGGGCCGGCGTTTGCGCCAACCCCATCATTGGGCCATTTTTCTTCAGAGAATGCGAAACAGTAGATGGGAATCAATATCGGTGGATGTTGGCTCATTATGTCCGCCCACAAATGTGTGAAAAAGGTCTGAACGTTGTTACTGGTTTCAAGAAGACGGTGCGCCTTGCCACACTTCAAATCAAACAAACTGCAAATCTGCAACGAAAATTCACTGGGCGTGTGGTGTCAAAAATTGCCGACATTGACTGGCCACCCAGATCTCCAGAACTTCTTTTTGTGGGTTTATTTGAGAAGCAAAGTGTACGCCAGCAAGCCTCAGATCATTGACGAGCTCAAGGCAAAGATTCGTGCCGAAATCATCGCTATACAGCCGGAGAGGCTCGAAAAAATGATGTGAAACGCAGTAAAAAGGGCATATTTTGCTTTGGTCAATAACGGCGGCCACTTGATAGATGTTGTATTCACTAACTAGTCCAAATAAATTTTAAAAGAACACTTTAAATAAAAATGCCTCATATATGGTAATCGGATTGTTTTTTTTAAGTCATTCACTAATCACATACTGATATAAGAGATGGTGCACCCTGTATATATAAAATGTTGGTCAAATATCAATAAATTAAATTAACTCACTTGTATGATGAAAGGCAATGAGAACAATAGTGGGGGTTATGGATGATGCAGGGACTTGCTACCAAACGTTCTCTTAGTCCCGTACCTTATAAATTCATACTCAATTGAGTAATGTCTGATCGACTTACTTTACATTTAATGGCACAACAGCCCATGGAGAGCCTAGGCCGAGCTTTTCGCATCCGCTCATGTTGTGCGTTAATTACCTACAGTTAATCTGATCGACTACTAAGTATATTAAGTCCTGGTAAGCTAATTTAACAAGCTTCCTTGTTATGGTACGAGTGGAGTGCATTTTTTATCTTTGATCGAAAGATTTCAATACATATGGTAACCTTAACCTTGTCTAGGACTCTTCGTAACTATCAGCTATCAAATATCTTTTTCCTGGTTCGATCATACAATCTGAACAAACTTGGAACATGGAACTTCTTCGAACCAAGCAAGGTCCTAGCGAGAGAGAGATTCAGGTGGTGAAAACTTGTCAATGAAAACAGCTCACTGGTTCACTGTGAACATTTTCTAAATTCTTTTATTTCATCTTGTGACCAAAAACGAATTTTCCTTCCTACGAATAATTCGATTTACTTTCAAACGTAACTGAAAAATTCACTGCTGTTGCTCAGAGTAAGGAAGATGCATTACAGTGAATGGTTTGCGCTACCGAACAATGATAACTGATTACTTGTGCCACGTTTTAAAGGATATGGACTTAGACAACATTTTGTTGCAAAAGGATGGCGCGCCGTATCACACAAGCCGTGGTTTAATCGATCTTTTGCGTGGGAAGCTTGAAAATGGCATTATTAACCGTTTTGGTGATGTGCATTGGCCACCACGCATTTGCGATTTGACTCCGTTGGACTATTATTTGTGGCTAGCCGTTAAAAGTAAGTATTACGCTGACAATCCAGCGGCGTTTGAGGGTCTTAAGGGCGAAATTGGTGCAGCCATCGGTCAAGTACAACTCCCTTCCATCGAAAATGTATTGAAAAAACGGGTTGTAATGCTTGGTCAACCAATTAGTATGGTGATTCCAGAAGTAGTTGGATTTAAATTAATTGGCAGACTGCAGGAAGGAGTAACTGCGACTGATTTAGTGCTGACGGTTACTAATATCCTAAGAACAAAGCTACTTCAAGGTCAGCCGAGGAAGTCATTTGAATTAAAAATTGTTCTTCAATTAGTGGTCGCTGTGGCGTAGTGGTAGTGCGTTGGACTGCTACGCAGAGTGTCCGGGGTTCGAATCTCGGCACAGGCAAAATCAAAAAGTAGAAAAAATATTTTTTCTACACGGCACCTACCTCTTGGCAGGCAATGGCGAACCTACAAGAGTAAAAGTTTATATGAAAAGCTTTTCACTTCGCCGTTCGGATTCGGCATTAAACTGTAGGTCCCTTCCAGGTCCATTCATGTACAAATATAACACGCACAACATGAGTGGATGCGAAAAGCTCGGCCTAGGCCCTTTATGGGCTGTTGTGCCATTAAAAGTAAGTAAGTTCTTCAATTAACCGGGCGGATTGTAGTTTCGAATAATAAAAAAAACATTGAAAAAATATTATTCGATTCATATTTACACCAAAATCAAATTTCAAATTATAAATGCTCCACCCTGTATCTTTCTTATTTATATGTTATCCATTTCAGTGAGAGCACTTGGCTGGCTAATAAACGCATGCATAGGTTGGAGCTGGATTTCGAACGGCAGGGAAGATACATCAGTCTCCTTCCATATTAGAGTACAACTTGATTCATTTCTCAATAGATTCACTTCTTCTTTTAATGTTCCAATAGCCCATGTAGGGCCAAGGCTGAGCTTTCAATTGATGCACTAGTTGCAGCGTATGTATTTCATTTCATGGTCTTCGAAAACCACAAATATGATGTATAAATTTATTGGTTTCAATTTCTATCTATGGTAAATATCTGTATAGTTATATTCTTGATTTTAATAGCATCTCGTTAACTGCGCAAGGTGCAAGAACCACCCCATTTTCCCTCAACACAGCTGTAGTACAGAAAAGTATGCAGAGTTGATGACTTCAAGGCAAGTACACAGACGGGAAAGTTCGTTACAGTACTTGAATTTGAAATTTGAAACATTCTTTAAAATTAAAAGTATTCAAAACTTATATCACATTATTAGAATAAACATTACGAGTATTGATCGAAAATCATATCTACTCGTTTCTCATATTTCACAACGTACTTAACAAGTTTCTTGAACTTTTCTTTTAACGCGTTTCGCCCTCCATAATTGTCTGATAACATTTAATTTATTTGATTTATGTCATTTGTTTTTCATTTCTGCTCTCAAATGTGTCTACCTTCAATTTGACTTTTATATCTTTTATGCTCATTTTCTTTACATTCTCCCTTGTTTTCCTTCAACATTCACGTTTTTATTATTTCTCGCTGTTATGGTTTCAAATTTCAATTTTCTACGAGTGGATTAATGTTTTCTTATGTTTTTTGCTCATTGTGTACATTGAGAGTATCATTTACCAGATAATCGCACATACTTACAGTGATGGTTATTCAAATAGAATACCTTATTTACTTACTGCAAAAGAATAAAGTCAGCTGCAAACCAAACTATACAACACTTGCCCGTTTCTGTGACCACCACTGTAACTATGTACCATAAGTAATAGCTAAGTTTCTGGGGAACCTCATTTGTCTCTCGATCACAAAATCGAAAATGTGAATTTAAATGTGAAATCAATGAGGAATTTATGTATGCTTGTTTGGTTTTTAATACAATAATTTTGAGACACATTGAATTGTACGAAATATTTAAGCAGCGACTTTCATTCATATCGCTGTCACCAACTACAACGCATTGCAATTTTAAGCGAGTTTTTAATATACGATTTTGAACAGAGGAATACAACTAGGACATAAACTTCAGAAAAGGTTATGGCAGTATTTTAGTAAGCGAATAGCTTTAATAGTTTTAAATGTTATGCAATACATCAAATTGAAAACGAACTACATACATCGACAATTATAATATAAAAATAATAATAGAATGTTGCATACTTTAAGGGGAACCATTAAATTTTATTCAGATATAAGTACATTACTAGCTGACCCGGCGAACTTCGTACCACCTAAAATTGATTTCCATTTCAAATTCATTGTGATTGAGTAATATTGACCGCACTGCGTATGGTTTGAATTTCGTTTGTTCTTTTAAATAAATCTCGTTTGCAATACAAATGTTGATCTCGTCTTGCAAACGTTGTTTTCTTTTGTTGCCCGATTCGTAGACAAACAATGCTGGCGGCTTTCCGTCATGCGAACATGCCACGTACAATTTGTCCTTGCGAGAAGCGTGGCAATTCTAGATTGAGACCACACGCTTCCAACGATTGCCCCTGAGCTTCGCTGATCGTCATGGCGAGAGAAGCGAGTCGTACGGGGAACTGAATGCCCTTGAAATCAAAAGGCAAGTCAGTAGGTATCATTGGAATTTTCGGAATGAATACTTCCTCGCCTTTGAACTTGCCTTTGAATATCGACGCTTGAATCACATTGTTCTTCAGCTGCTTCACTGCTAAGTTGGTTCCATTGCACATCTTCGGTTGATGTTGATTTATATGGCGCAGCCAACTTTCATTTGTAAGTTGTGTGTTGGTAGACCGGGCAGTTGCAATGAATTTAAAAATTCATTTCAGGAATGTTTTTCCAGTTCCACCAGGAGCATCCAGAAAGTAAAACCCGCCATTGCCATCGTCAACCAGCTTCATCAATGTGTCATAAACGTTCTTTTGTTGGACATTTATATTGGAAACACTTACTCGAACAGCATCATTCAACTCATCAGATCGTAGTCTCGCTCACGCTGTAACTCACGATTAAAGCGTCATGTATGGAGGGGGCATTTCCAAATTACACAAACTACTGCACATGTGCAGACACATTGATTCATCTCAAGTTCATTCATCATTCAGCTCACGCTGTTACTCACGATTAAAAGCGTTGTGAATTGGGCGATTTATAGCGGGCATTCCCAAAATGCACAAACTGCTGCTGCACATGAGCAGACACATTGATTCATTTCAAGTTCGTGATTACCAGTCGTTTTGATTTCAGGATTAGAATAGATCACAAAAAGAAGTGGGCTAAATTTAGCTGTAATATGAATCGTATGAGCGGTGCCATACCACTTTGTCCAAACCCCTTCATATGTCACATTGAGCTTAGAGTTGAACATATAAAGTCTTGTGTCAAATTTCATTAAAAAATATATTCAAAGGATGCCGAGTTATAGAATTTTGTACTATTGTAGTGTTCCGTTCTCGAGTTTTGGAATTACAAAACATATTTCACGCCTTTGTTTTAGATATATAGAATTAAAAATACAAGTTCACTCACTGGGTGCAAAGTTCTTCGATAAAGATACAGGATTAGATGCAACTTCTAAAAAGTACCGACTGGATACAATCTGGTGTCAGGTGAAGTAGGTTCGTGGTGGTTGTGTACCAAAAAGCATTACTTATATAAAGAGAGTGGACATAGCCAGTAATCTGATTAAACAATCTTCTTAAACCTAACCTAAGCCAACCTAACATCAACTTTAAACATACGGCAGAGTACTTACCAAATAAGTTCAACTATGTGCTATTGCATACTTTTAGGCCTATATGTAATATGGATATTGAGTGTTAAATATAAAAGAGGAGCAAGTCCCCAAAAATTTCCCCCAAAATTTTTTACTTACATATTCCGCGTTTAATTGAAATTAAATCTTTTGATTTTTATTTTTTCTTTTTGTTTGAAAAGGATATGGATTCGTGATCAGCTTCAAACACCAATTGCGTATTCGCGTGTCCTGCGTTAGATAACGCAATGCGACCTCTGGAAATCCTGGATATGGTAAATTCGGTTCACCCGATGATGTTGTACTATTTGAATCGTCATCATCGGAACTGCAAGAGCCATTACAGCTGGAAGCAGTTGAGGAATACGATCCACGGCTAATACTAGACGTTTGACTGAGACGGCGATTGCGGCGACGACGTCGTTGTCGTTGTCGTGATGCCTCAGCATGAGAAACACCGCCACCACTACTGTTGAAACCACCAGCACCTGCACCACCTCCACAGCCACCACCACGTTGCTCCTCATCGCCGCTACGTTGTTGCGATTGTGAACGCGAGCGTGACGAGCGTTCACGCGACGATGAATGCCTCTCGTAAGGCGAACGACTACTGTTTTCTTGAGCGCCATTTGTCAGCTTATTGACAGATGAGACAGCAGCCGAAGCTGATGGTGTTTGATGCCTTCGCTTTGAGTCAGTACGTTGTGCTTTATCCGCTGTTGATGATGTTATTGAGTGCTGACGTCGATGGCGTGTTGCTGTGGGCGTTGCAGCCACCACTGCAGAAGCTGTTGTTGAAGCAGTTGATGTTGCTGTTGCCGCCACTGATTGTTCATTCGCGTGACGTGTTGACATTTTATTGCTAGCGCTGCTGGTAGCGGCGCTGCTCGTTGCAGTATTCGCTGCAGCATTTAACTTATTGCTAGTAGGAGTTTTGATTGTTGTAGCTGATGTTGTGGCAGCTGATGATGGGGTGGTAGGGATTGCTGCTGCTGCTGCTGTTACACCGCTGCCATTTCCTTTGGCACTTGAGGAACTAGTTTTTCTTCTCAGTTTATGTCCACTCCCAGTGCGTCCCACACTGCCATTACCGCCATTATTGCTATTATTGCTGCCAATGCGTCGCAGTTTGGTGGTGCCATTCCCACCACTGACACCGCCGCCACCTATATTGACAATCACCGCTGTCGGATCTTCGTTGGAATGCATTTTGGAGAGTGTTGTATCGTTCGTTTCCTTTAACCTTGATCGCGTTGCGGCATACCCGATATTTTGATTGTTACTGCTATTGTTCGTGTTGACCGCAGTTGTTGTTGACGTCGTTGTCGTTGCCGCAGCGTAGCCCAATTCTGGATCGCCGCTACTTCGTGCCGAACCACCCGCTGCTGCAACTGATGTTGCTGCTGCTGCCGCTGTTGTTGTTGTTGTTGCTGTTGATGTTGTACCACGACGACGTTGGCCATTACTGTTTGACTCTAATTGTGCTGCTGTTGCTGCCAATGTGCGTATATCAATCGTTTGGCAATTATTGTTGCTGTTGGTATTATGGTGATTAGTAATGCTATTGTTAGATGTCGCTCTTTGTATACTTGTTGCATGCTGTTGTTTTTGCTCCTGTGTGGAGGAGTGCAACATTTTATGTAGCAACTTGGCAGCCAAATGCAGCGTGCCAAGTTCGTTTAGTTTCCTTTTTTTTGTTTTAACAGCAGAAATGATTGAGTGCTAAATTAAATTAAATTGAGTTGAATAAATGTGTTGCCAACTGCTTTTCTTTGCTGCTGCTGTTGCTGCTGCTGCTGCTCCTGCTAAGGCGAGTACAGCAAATGTCATTTAGCGGTCAAGTTGAAATGCAAGCGGAACCGTGACATTTTATGCGTTGACTACTGAAACGACAGAGAAAAGGTAAATATTATACAGGGTGTAAATATATTATGTTATGAAGTAAAGGAGTAATAAGTATTTTGATTTATACATTATTAATACCATCGATTTACAAATTTCTTTATTAATACTGAGTAAATAATTAATAAGCTTCAAATTGAAGCCAATGATTGTAAAAAGTAAATTTGATTAAGAGATTAGATTTGAGCTTAATATTTCAAACCCTTTATTGTTTATTCTTGCTGATTCTCCCAATTATATTTTCATACATTGCTTCAAGGGAAACAGAGGAGGAGGGAGTTAATAGCGTGCTATTATATGCACCCTCTGTTATTTTGATCTATGTGAGACCTTTGAAACATCACCCTTTACAAAGGTGCACACAGTAGGAGAGAAGAGGCCTTCTAGATTGGACTGCCTTTCGTAAAAATTTTTATTCGATTCTGATAATCGTAACAAAAACACTAACGAGCTTCAGCTGAGGGAATTCCAAAAATTTTACTAAATTTCAGGTTAAATACTCGCGGATAAATGTGACAAGCTTAAATTCATTTAGTAAACCTAAAAATTACCTATAGAAGTAAACAAACGTTGCGAAAAAAATGGTGGGAAAAACTAGATATCAAACAAGAAATACAGTGTGTCGAATCACTATCTAGGCCTCTATCACTTGATCTCTACAATAATACTCATTTGTGGCGTACTTCCAAGTGGTACATAACCTATTAATGACATCACATCAGTTATGTAGAAGATAGGCAGCGAGATATATATGTCTATCGAAGCCGGTTAAGCTAAGGAACTGCTCGCTGTTATGTCTGAAGTTGAAAATCTGCCATTGGTATACCATAAACAAGAACATCGAACCATGCTTTGTGTTAGCTTCCAAGCCCACTTGATAGATTTAGCCCATTTAACGCTTTCCTGATTTTAAGGAATGCCTGTTACAAAGTTTGTTGGAGATTGCTCAAGTTTTGCTCGATTTATCGTGGACATTTTTTGAAAGCAATGTCGGCCACATTTATTTCAGGCACACTTGGAGCCTGACTGATAGCTCCTGCCTTAACCCATATCTGACTGACTACAGTTATTATAAATTTGATTGATTACGTAACATGTAACTATACAATTTTGCAAGTAATGAAACCGACATCGTTTAAAACCAAATAATTTTTCGAAACCTACCAGGTGTACAAGTATGAAAAATATCTGTAATGACATATCTGTGTCGCTAGGTAAAACTATACGCTCTGTCAAACCAAATCATTGGCGTCATTTCTTCGCATTTAGTTCTGTCAATAATATTCAGTTCATAAACAATTGTAAAAATGTCGAATTTTGTGCCTACAAACTACGATATCCGGACATCATTGATTTTCTGTTTCCAATTGAAGAAATCTGCTTTGGCATCTCATCGAATGCTTGTGGAATCTTACGGCCAGCACGCTCTAGGCAAAACACAGTGCAACGAGTGGTTCAATAAGTTTAAAAGCGATTTGGCGATTTTTATGTGAGAAACGAAGAACATGAAAGACCACCTAAAAAGTTTGAAAATGCCGACTGCCGAATTGAAAGCTTTTCTCGATGAGGATGATGATCAAACGCAAGAACAACTTGCAGAACAATTAAATGTAAGCCAACAATGCATTTCTCAACGTTTAAAAGCCATGGGATTGATTTTGAGTGTTCCTCAGAGGGAAGATGGGTGCCGCATGAATTGTCTGAAAGACCGCAAGTAAATCAAAAAACCACCTCTAATATGTTGCTTGCCAGGTACGAAAGAAAGTCATATCTTCATCGAATTGTTACTGGCTGGTGATGAAAAATGGATCTATTTCGAGAATCCCCAACGTAAACCATCATATATTAAGCCCAGTACACCGGTACACCGGCCAAATTGACAGCAAAGCCAAATCGCTTCGGAAAGAAGACGGAAGAATGCTCTATGTTTTCTGGGATCAGCGAGGTCTTATCTGGTTTGACCTTCTGAAACCAGGTGAAACAGTTACTGATCAACTCTACCAACGATAATTGGCCGATTTGAATCATGCTTTCCGCCACAATCGTCCAGAATATCAAGCTAGGCAACACAAAGTGACTTTTCTTGATGACAATGCACCATCACATCGATCGAACAAAACAGACTCGGGACTCGTCAATTGGTAGATTTGTACAGCTGGGAAGCCCTCCCCCATGTGGCTTATTATCACCAGACTTGGCTCCATCTGACTACCACTTATTTTCATCAATGGGGCATGCAACTGCGGAGCAGCTCTTCGATTCGTACGAAAATGTGAAAAAATGGCTCGATGACTGGTTTGACTCAAAAAACAAACCGTTTTTTTTTGGCGAGGCATTCACAAATTGCTTAAAAGATGGGGAAAATATGTAGCTATTAGCAATGGCCATTACTTTAAAGATTGAAAGTATAACCATTTGTCTTAAATAAACGTGTATTTTCATAAAAAAAGTTATCGATTGCATACTTGTATACCTGGTAAACATAAACCGTTATTTTCATGTAAAAAAAAAAACGAAACCGAAACCGATTCCAACTCTGGAACCGTTTCAAATTGGTTTTAAGAAAAATCTCGATCATTATTAAAAAGGGATCTATTTTTTCTATATATCAAAATTTATTCAATTTGAATTGAAGCCAATTGAAGCGGCGATTTCAGCGATATTTAATCCAGAACGTCTGGCAACACTGATTTCGCATAACTTTTCAACGATTTTCTAACCTTCTTGTCTTCCTTCTAATTTTTATCGTAATATACGAGCACGTCCAAGTTCATGAGTATTGATTGTTCTTCATCTGCGGCACAACATGCCGAGATTAAGAGACAATCCATGCCGGCTTTTATTTGAATATTGTGCTCGAACAAAAAAGAGTTCATATGTGTAGCCAAAAAACACAGTGTGAAGAGTAATGCCGCCTGGAGATGCAAGTAAGTGTGCCAACCATAGAAGATTACTGGTTATTTAGTAATTAATCTCATGTTTGCTTATCAAACTTATCAAGAGATAAAATTTCCTTCAAAATGGTAACCGGAACAAAATCGAAACCCCAATGAATGTTGAAGAACGAAACCGGAACTGAAACCGGATTTTAGAAAACCGTTTCACTAAATCCCCTATTTTTTTTAAATGTTTGAAAGCGCGCTTGTAGGTTAACTTAAAAACTTTGATTTGCCTGCGATGAAAAAAAAAACAAGGCAAAGCCCGAAAATGCGCGAAATTGCTGTAACTGAAATAAAAGTAATTTTTTTAAAACTCATGTTAAAATAATTTCTTAGAATTTATTGAAGTAATTGACAATTGACAAGTGTGATAGTGATAAGTGTGATGGTGATAAGTGTGATGGTGATAAGTGTGATGATTATGGATAAGTGTAGTATTTTGAGCTGTTAAAACTTCTGACGCAAATTTCTAACCCTGAAAATTTTTTTGTTTTTTACTCTCTCCTTCAGAACGTTTTTGGCAGTTTTCACAAAGTTGAAAAGTCTTGAAATTATGACATAGTTTCTTTAGAAAAAATGTTTCGGAATTTGAATCAATAATGCCCGAAAAGCGGGTTATATCTACAAAGTGGAGTGGGGCGCAGAATAGGTGTAAAGAAAATGTAGAGCTTTTAAACTAGTTAAAACAACTTTGCTGTAGAACTTCAAAATAACAAACAATCCCATCGATCGATCCATTTCAGTATTCCTTCGTGTACTTAAACTCCCCGAAAAGGAAATTATTACCATAGCAGTTGTGATGGACGCCATAAAATTGTTCAAACTGAAGATTTTTATATACATACATACATTTGTTCAGATTTATTTATATCGTGTCAGAAGGAGGGACAAAATAAAAACTTTGTGTTAGTCGTAATGTATGCTGGGTGAAAGTGTTAAGTCGAATTACTCCGAAGAACTGTAAATTCTTATATACTCAATAGTATGTATAAGAAATTAATTTGAGATAGCGGAACCTAAGAAAAATCGTGAGAATCAAAACTTTTTCTTTTTGCTGTGAACATCAAACCGAATGGTACATATACACCATAATAGCTCAGTGGATTTTTCTGAAGAGTCAAATCACGTGGTTAATTAATTTTTCAGGATTAAACATCAGAAATAGAAGGTATAGTAATTATTGGTGAGCATAGTTTAGAGTAGAAAAATTATTTAATTTTAGATAGTATTTTGCGGATCTTGAAATAAAATTTTGTGGATCTGGGCCATTGGAGGACAATATCCACACAAGCAAGTACAGCGGAAGACCACTACAGTGTGAACTCCATTCTACGTGGAGGCATGCGTGCAGTGCGTGCGTCTTCGCTTGCACCAGCTTAAAGCATACATTTACATACATACAAAAGCAGAAACCACACATACACCTTTACCCGGACCTGTTCCCGCATTATCATCACATGCAATATACATAACTAGTATGACTATAGGATCTTCCAACACGGTTGCCTGAGTCTTAAGGTTCATGACGTGATTGCACGCATACCAATAATAGTCCCACATTTTTAAGTTTTAAAGTTTAAGAATTCATAAATAAGTTAAAGAAGAATTTTAATTTCTAGTATTTTTCATAATAATTTGCATTAAATCAAAATGCGTAAAAGAATAAGTAATTAATCAGAAAGATGCACCTAGGTTAATTTAATTTTCACCCTGTGCCACTATAAATTTAATTGAAGCCTAATATTAAGAGTACTTATCTACGCATATTTGGAAACAACATTCGTAACCAGTCCTGTTAGCGCTAACATCGATGGATACACGCAAAACATGTAAGTGGAAGTAAAACTATTTTCTTTTCTATTAATTATATCGTAATTTTAATATTTAGTTGGTTAAATTCCGTTTAATTTTATATATACTTATATATTGGTTTTCAAGGTTTAATTACTTATTATTAAAATTCTTGCAAGGTAATAATTAATTTAAAAATTAATGATAATCCTTAAATAATGTTCAGAATATTTATCGAATACCCCTAATTGCTAGTCGTGTTAAGTACTGTAAATAAGAAAAAAACTACAACAACACATAAATAATGAATAAAGAGTAGTTAAGCAAATATAGCGAATTCGTTGATGGACCGTTAGTTGGATTTGGTTGGGTTGGAGAGAGTAACTCTACTCTGATGGTTGGGAAAGGGAGAGTAGCGAAGCATTAACAGCTTTGCTTCTGCATTGATCGCGTTCTAGTAGTAAGTCGATTTGCTACACGAATATCATCTACATATGTTGACCACTTACATCTTTCATTTTCCCCTTCTTTTTACTGGCAAAATTGTACGTGCATGAAAATCTTGTATATAGATAGCTCTTATGTGCAACAGCTCGACAGTTGACTGCAAGTACCCACCCCTCCGGCGAGCACAGTACCAGGTTAAAGCAAGCATGCACACTAGCTAAATCAACCGACATAAGGCAAGGTCTATTACACAGTCTAAATCTGTAGACATTTTCCAAAAAAAAGTTGTGTCCACATGCGAGGTTTCATGTTTTCTTTTCAATTCGACGCTTTCACTTCTTCCATCTTTCAAAATCTCTACAATAGCTTCAACCGAAATTAGAAATTTGAAGATAAGAGCAGCAAAAGATGGTCGAACTTAAAAGAAGAAATGATATCTCGGTAGTCAGAAGAGAGTGCTCTTTAAAAAACTCAATAATTAATCGATACTCTCTCCGAAATATGCAAAATCGACCTGATTTCCAAGGCATGCCGCAAAATCTGGGACAGTTAGGAACCTTACGAGTGACATCTGTCCTAAGCACCGCTTGATTAACAAAAGAATGTTCATGAACTTTACTACAATACAATAGAGCTACATAAAAGATGGAAATGACAGGGAAACAAATATTAAGTATTTAAATTCAGAAAACAAGCGAAGAAAAGATTAAAGTAAATTAACTCTTTAATGGGCTAGTCAGTTTTTATCTATAACTAGTTCCATTACTGCTATAGATAACTGCCAAACAAAAATTACTATAGGTTTGCAATTTGGGGTTTTTCTTCTTCTTCTTTTAATGGCACAACAGCCTACGGAAGGCCTAGGCCAAGCTTTTCGCAGCCACTCATGTTGTGCGAGATATGTTTTTTTTGTACATGAATTGAAGGGACCTACAGTTTTATGCCGAATCCGAATGGTGAAATCAAAAGCTTTTCATAGGCAATTTTTACTCTTGCAGGTTTGCCATTGCCTGGGAACGGGTGTTGCCGAGAATTGAACTTCGGACCCTCTGCGTAGCAGGCCAAGGTACTACCAACCACATCACAGCGACCACAACAAATGTAAAAGTCCTAAGGAACTGTGATTTTAGCACAAAAGTTGAATATTGAGCCCCATTAAAATTCTAGCATTAAAGGGTTAATTGACTTTCATCTTTTCTTCGTTTGTCTCTTGAATTCAAATAATATTTGCATCTCATTTCAAACTTTTATGTACATATGTACATCTACTATACTTACATATTTATGACCGATTTGGTCAATAAATATTACCGAAATAAAATGAAAATAAATCGGGACATACATTGATATGCAATCAAGCTATTTGCAGCCATTTTGCAGCTTCAATCAAATGCCTCGAATGGAGACTTCTATATCCATTAGTACCACACAAAAAAAGATTTGCTTGGGTACAAAAGAATATCTAATCTTTCTTTGCACACAAAATAGCTTTTCCACAAAAACCAGAAATTACAATTTGTGTCTATTGATTTTAATTACAAAAGTGCAGTGCATGTTTTTTATTGTCCGGATAATTTAACAACACACTCAATTACCGACTGTACCGTACAAAATAAAACGATGCAAAACATGCTTTCAGAACATGCTCGATAGACACAAAAAATATGAACAACAAGAAATTATTTAATTAAAATCTACTATGAAACTAAGTACATTGAGAATCAAGAAACAAAACCTTAACCAACTGAAAATGAATTTTCATTCATTATTATAAGTTGTTGTTGTTGTTGTTGTTGTTGTTGTTGTTGTTGTTGTTGTTGTTGTTGTTGTTGTTGTTGTTGTTGTTGTTCATGCTTTTCATGTAACTCCTCTTGTGGTAGATTGGTGAGTAAGATGTTCGTGTATGTTTATTTGCTGTAGTTCTCTTGGCTGTCGTTGTTGTTGTTGTTGTTTTTGCTGGTGCCCTCCAGCTATCTCTCATATCCATTGTGTACCATTAAATTCCATTTCGCCAAATAAAACAATGAAACGAGAAAGTTTTACGTTCAATCTCATTCAAGACACAAGAAGAGAGAAGATACCTTAGTGTTATCGTTTAAGTGATTGTACGGTCAGAGTTGCCAGATACGCATCGCCAGATGGTGTTTCCAAAATCACCAAACCCATGCAAATTAATTAATATTATAACATTAATTGACCATAGAGCAAAAGGACAATCAAAGTATAGAAACAAGCAACAGATCCTGTCAAACAATGAACGATTACGATAGTGGGAAGAACTTCTGGTATAAGATATTAACTCAGATCTATCTTCTTCAAGAGAAAAGTAGTTTCATTTTCTGATTGGAGTCTCTAAGGTTTTTCAGTTTTCGGCACAATGGCCTTGACAACTTGATATTAACTGTAGAAACTGCGGAAATGAAGAAGAAATTGAGGCAATCCAAGACATTCTCTTTATGAGTCCCCCAATCTTCGGATCGGTTGAATACTTTTCTTCCGAGACCAACTATTTGGAAAACGGCACACTCTGCTGATGGTTCCATCAAAAAATATAATGAGGTTCATCAAGAGTTGACACAAATTTAATACATAATATTTCAAGATACCATATAGGGACATCATAATGGACCAATGAACGCTCACATATTTTTGTTTAGCTCTTGCCCTTAACATAACCTAAAATGGAAATATCAAAATTCCTTTAGACTTAATAAAAAATAATGTACGGGCCAATTCCGAGTTACCATTTACATTTAGAAAACTCTCTTTTTCACTGCATTTTATTCAAAATGAAACAAATTTTTATAGTTATATTACATATTTATAGCAAATTCACGTAATATTTCCAATGCACCCTTCTTCGCTCTGATTACACCAGCTAATGACAAATACTTAGTTAAAAGATTGCGACACATCTGTAAAATGTTATACCGAATACGGATTCTGGAAATTAAATAGTTTAGGTCTCTTAACTGGTAGAAAAATAAGTTCCCTAACCTTTGAGGTATCTACTGTATTGGTCAGACTTATTTTACCGGAGAAATCGGTAATTTTCGGAAACAGGTCACAAAGTTAAGTCATAAAAATTTCACTCTTCACAAGCTAACTAGAAATATAAGTAAACTTTTGCATACTTTTAGGCCAAAATGTAAAATGAAATTTTTCACTGAACTGTTGAACTGATTCAGAAAATTTATGATTTCTCCGATAAAATATATCTAATTTCAACGGGTAGATACTTGAAAATTTAATTTATATTTTTTTGTAATTTATTTTACTACAGATTAAGCTAGCTAACTTTTCCATGAAACTACTTTTTCTTTATGTATTGTTAAAATTGAAAAATTGCAAGAAAATCTAAGTCATAGAGAAAAATAGTTCCATGGAAACTAACTAGTTCGGACGCTTAACTTCAATTCTCTAACCCTTGAGGTATCTAATATTTTGATCAGACTTATTTTACCGGAGAAATCGGTAATTTTCTAATACAGGTTACAAAGTTAATTTCATAAAAGCTTTCACTCTGCACAAGCTTACTACAAAGCCATAGTCCGATTTGGGTCAACCAAACCTAGGGAAACCATAAATTTATATTATGCCATTTCAATTTGACTTTTTTTGTTTTTCACGAATATCTGGAATTAAACTCGACGTGTTGAAGAAAAACTGAAGGCAAATATAAAATCAGTACAAAATATTAATTATAATTTATAGTTATAGTCATAGGCTTATTTATTTCAGTAAGTATTTCCATGAGAGAGTGGCATAACGCTCTTTTCTTTTGAAAACAAAAACTATTCTATAAGTATTGATCAGTACTTATATGCAATAAGAATGATAAGGTCCCACAAGAAAATATAAATTTTGTATTTTCTTTTGGCTACTCGAATACACTTTGACCTGTGGCTACTAAAGAATGTCGATACTGGCAATACTTATGGGGCTACTTATTCATTAAAATTAAGATGGGCATATAGTTTTACTATGGCAGCTCGAAACTGATAATGAACTAAAGAGACCGACTGTAAAGTGTCAAGAGGTTTATGACCAATGTTCAGAGCTTAACAACTCAGCAGAACTGGTGCTTACAGGAGTCATCACGGTGTACTGTGTGATCACAGCGCCAAACTACTTACTTACTTTACTTTTAATGGCACAACAACCCATGGAGCGCCTAGGCCGAGCTTTTCGCATCCACTCATGTTGTGCGTGTTATATTTGTACATGAATGGAAGGGACCTACAGTTTAATGCCGAATCCGAACGGCGAAGTGAAAAGCTTTTCATAGCAATATTTACTTTTGTAGGTATGCCATTGCCTGCCAAGAGGTGGTGCCGGGTAGAAAAATTATCTTTTCTACTTTTTGATTTTGCATGTGCCGAGATTCGAACCCCGGACACTCTGCGTAGCAGTCCCACGCACTACCACTACACCACAGCGACCAAACTACAGCACTACTAAATTCCAACAATCGATTGATGCTGAAGTTGAAACGACGCGGAAGAGGAGAAATCGATATTTCTCCTTCAATGTCAGTGTCGAAGACTGCAGACGTAAAGATTTTAAAGTATGGGATCAAGACTCGTCATCGATCTAACGGAGATAGAGAAAGTAAAGATATCCTATCTCCTCTTATTCGTATGGAGAACTAAATTGTTTAGTGAGCACACCAGTTAGACAATGGGCCTCTTTCCTGGCACTCACATATGAAAACATTTGCAGTGAATCTATAGGTCTACATGGAAAAGTGTGGAACAGATCTACCCCTTTTTAACCTAACCCAACGTATCAAGTTATGGTGATAAGAAAACATTACTCTGTAGATGTTTATATGACGCAATTCCTAAGCGAATATGGATGCTGTAAAGAATATATCCACAAAAGTGAAGGTGATAACGAAGACGAGGGCCCCACCTGTTCTAGTGTAAGAGAAAATGCATAACATGTTTTTTTCATTTTTTTTTCAAGGTACGCAGTAGAACGAAATATGTAGAATAGAAAACACGGTAATGAAAATCATAATCCCGAAGAAGAATTCTGAAATGTATGTTAAAAACACCATGTGGGAGACATTCGTATATTGGAAAGGATCTGTTAAAGCGAAAGACAAAGCTTTACTTTTCGTTAAAAAAAAAATTCAGGACTTATTAGGAATCGGTTCTGCAAACAGCAATTTAGTTCAGAAAATTACGATGATTTTCTATTTGTGGCAACTCTATATTTGATGAAGACACCACGATGAGAGAAAGAGAGCGAGAGGAGTATGGGTGAAAATCTAAGCAAACATACAAGCAGGTGGATGTGTGTGTATGCAAAAGGTGAAATGCTGGTAAATGTAGCAGATTCTAACAAAACAAACTGGACTTTCTACTTTCTACCAAACTTTATTTATTTACCTATATTTAAAAGTTTATGAAAGCAGTTTAAAACTTTTCGAGCATTTTGCTGTGAGTGTATAGTACTTATATATACATATGGTACATAAATACTACAATGCTTATAGATACGAGTACATATATGTATAAAAGAGAGGCTGACATTTGGCAAATGAAATTATCCTCAAGACAAACCTTGTAATTGTCGTTCAAGGTAAGTTGAGTGAATAAAGATAGCCAGACAGACACACACACACACACACACACACACACACGCACATACACACACACATAGACAGGCAGATAGACTTAGAGACTGCAAGAAAATGGAAGAGAAAAGTTGATAATTTTCAATTAAAAGTAAAATGTGCTTGAGACTTGACTTTTGTAGGGCGTAAGGAAGCAGAATGAAGTACCTAGTACATAAACTTGAAAGCGACAATATTGAAATGTTTTATTTAAAAATTTTTTTTTTTTTTGCATTGGATATTCTTCATTATTTTTTGTCATTAGCATATGAAATTTGTTTGGAAACTTTTCGTATTTACCCAAAAGAATTGAAAATGAAGAAAAGTGTTTGTTCTAAGAGTAAAGGAAATTATTGTTTTTCAACTATTTGCTCTACTGTTCTAAGCTTTTCAATATGCAGATGAATGTTTTGTGTGTGCGTGTGTGTGTGTGTGTGTGTGCATGTGTATGCTTGTGTAATGGCTAATTGGATTGAAGCCCAACAATAGCAAAAGTATATGAGATATGAGGCTGTAAATAAAACTCACTCAGCTTAAAGAAGAAGTCAACTCTAACAACAACAACAGCAGCTACTAAGTAGTTACTAATGGCCTGATTTGATGATTTGCTTGTAATTCCTGAGAGCTTTTTGGGTATATGTATTCTAAGATATATTTTGTTACATGCATAGAGATTTTAGTATATAGCACATGGATACATACTAACACATCCATGTACATATTAATATCTGTATGTATGTTTGAACTCAAAGGTTAAGGTCACGTTCATTTGATTTGCTATTTAATTATTAAATGGACACAAATGAAATTTGAGAGTTTCGCAATTTTAAATTTTAGATTTGGATAAAAATGAGAAATTAAATATTTAATAAAACTACAGTCCTGAAAATAGAGAGCATTAATTTACCAATTGAAAAAAAAAATATTAATTTCCTTAAATGATCTTAAAACTATTGGGTGTATAACTTGATATTTTTTAGAAAAATTTTGCTTTATTTCATTAGAAAATCGACAGAATACATTATTCAATGTAGAGTCCATCAGAAGCTATGATATTTTGCCATCTTTCAAGCAATTTATGAAATCCTTTGAGGCTATGATTGGCAATTTTTGACAAGTACAGGGTGTTTGTTTTTAGAAGTGTGGTTTTCAAGAAGAAATAAAACACATTTAATTTAATGTTATGGCCAAGAATTTAGCTTTATTATAAAGATAAGGATTTGCCATTATGTTTTAAAAACGATTTCGGGCAAGTGGCCGCCGCGGCTGGTTCGAATAAATTCAAGCCGAGAAGCCCAATTTTCGACCACTTTTTCAGTAATAATGCGCCGAATATTCTCTTCCAAGGCGTCAATCGCGTCGGCCTTATCTGCGTAGACAAGCGACTTCACATAACAAAAATAGTCCAGCGGTGTTAAATCGCACAATCTTGGAGGCCACGCCACAGGCCCACGACGCGAGATAATGCGCTCACCAAAAGTTTCCTTCAATAAATTGATTGTTTCGTTGGCTGTCATGTCATGTAGCGCCGTCTTGTTGGAACCAAAGGTCGTCCACATCAACATCAATATCCTCCAATTCATTTACTTTACTTTTAATGGCACAATAGCCCATGGAGGGCCTAGGCCGAGCTTTTTCGCATGCACTCATGTTGTGCGTGTTCACAACATGAGGGGTGCGAATCTCGGCACAGGCAAAATCAAAAAAAAAAGTAGAAAAAATAATTTTTCTACATGGCATTCGGCACCACTTCTTGGCAGGCAATAGTAAACCTACAAGAGTAAAAATTGCTATGAAAAGCTTTTCACTTCGCCGTTCGGATTCGGCATTAAACTGTAGGTCCCTTCCATTCCTCCAATTCATGCATCCTCCAAAAAGTCTTTAATCATGGCTCTATAGCGTTCCCCATTGACTGTAACATTATGACCGCTTTCATCTTTGAAGAAATATGGACCAATGATTCCCTCTGCCCATAGAGCACACCAAACAGTGACTTTTTGAGGATGTAACGGCGTCTCAACAATGGTTTGAATGGCTTGTGGATTATGATCACTCCAAATGCGACAATTTTGCTTATTAACGTACCCCATTCAAACAAAAGTGATCTTCATCGCTGAACAAAATTTTCTTGTGAAAATCGGGATCGGTGGCCATCTCGTTTTGGGCCCATTCACCGAACGTGCGACTCGCTTGATGGACGTTCGGCTTTAATCTTGCACGAGTTGAATTTTGTAAGATCGCAAACCAAGATCCTTCCGCAAAATCTGCTGGGCGATTATGTCGACCGATTATTGGACGCAGCGAGCGATGCGTCGCGCGAACCGAACCATTATTTTGGTAATAAATTTGCACGATTTGCAAACGTTGTTCAGGAATAAGTCTATTCATTACGAAATGGCAAAGCAAACTGAGCATAAATCAAGTGACAGCTGTCAAAAAGACCAACTCCGAAAAAAGTATTGCCAGATTGAAAACCACACTTCTAAAAAGACACCCTTTACATACTTACTTGCTTTCAACTGAAGTAAAGCGTATTCCAATAAGGGCATTGTGCATCGATCGAAATAAGTAAGTGATGGTCAGACGAAGCAAGGTCTCGACAATACGGCGGGTGAGTCAAAACTTCCCTACCACTATTTTCAAAATAATTTTTAAACGGTCTAGCAACATGTAATGTTTGGAAAAATACGGTCTCGCATGATGTGGTCGTTTTCGGCACTTGCTTTCTTCAAAACGAATCAGTTCTTTTCGATACAGCTCTCTCGTAATAGTTTCACAAGGTTTTAGTAGCTTATAATAGATGGCATCCTTTTGAAACACCACCAAATACAGAGCATTCCAGTGGTGCCATGAATATTCTGCTTCGGCGCTGATGATACAGGTGGGCCGAGCTTCACATACGATATCTTGCACTTCTGGTTATCCGTATTGAATCCATTTTTGGTCATCAATACTAATTCGATGCAAAATCACTAATTTTTATAGCACTAAAGCAGCAAAATCACCTTTCGACGTCTCTCAGCTTCAAGTCGTATGGCATAAAATTTTCTTTTCCAGTGAACCCCCATGATTTTTGGCGTTGGGAAAATTCTAGCTTAAGTAACTACCAATGTTTGAGTAAGTTCGTTTTGCATGTGGCACGAGCGTTCGCCGAGTAACATCTCCAATCTCTTCATCTTATAACTTTTTCACTTGGCCAGGGCGTTCATTGTCTTGCCGTGTCAAGATCTCCAATGCATCGGAGCCAGAATTTGCATGTTTAAATCGATGGCTTGGAGTTTAAGTATTCACCGAAAACTTCCAAAGGCAATCGATGACTTTCAGCAGAACTTTCTTTCGAATTAAAGAAGAAATGCAAAACTTCCCGCAAATGCTGACATGTTTTTAGCGCCAACAGGTTATGTTGTTTACACTTTAGCCAATTGATACATAATCAAAACAAAAGTTACACAATGTAGCTAAAACATGTAAGTAGTTACAGTGTTGCCCGATATGATTTAGTACAAGTTACTACATCAATTGTGAATTCCTCATTTTCAAGTTATAAGTTCATGTTTCAGTTCAGTTACATATTTGTGCAATTATTTAACCCTTAATTAACTTGGCTAATATGCGTAACTATAATTACACAAGTACATACAAATATAAGCGAAATATTTGCTCATAATGTAGGCAATGTTGTTATTGTCAGTAACTTGTTGCTGCTCTAATGTTGTTATCGTTCGCTCTTTCGTTCGCAGTTAGCCCCATAAAATTAAATTAAAATGTAAATTGTCTCTTTAGAGGACAACAGCAACAGCAGCAATGATAACAACTATAACAACAGTAACAACAACAGCAATAACAACAGCAATAACAACAGCAATAACAACAGCAACAACAACAATAATTAAGTATAACGTAAAGTGCCTAGAGATATTTCCAAAAATTGTACAAAAAAGTAAGTAAGTACCTAACTAATAAAAACAGGATGGCGAATATCATAGAAAAGTTCATCGCGATAAATTTCAAAATTAATTATAATAATCCAAATAATATTGAACTATTGTAGAAATTATTACCGTATTATTATTATTTTAACAAAAGTTTAAAATAACAAAAACTTATGCATTGCTTAATATTTTTGTGCTGTAATTCAATTAAAATTAATTTTAATTATTTTGTACCGTAGTATACGAGGTATGATCAACAAATAACCGTTATTTTAAATTTTTTCAAAAAGTATTTATTTATTCATCAACAACTATCTTGTCCCCTTCAAAGTAATCTTACTTTACTTACTTTTAATGACACAACAGCAGATGGAGGGCCTAGGCCGAGCTTTTCGCAACCACTCATGTTGTGCGTATTATATTTGTACATGAATATATAATACACTTATGCCAGCGTTTTTTCCAATCCTCGAAACACTTCTGAAACGCACTTTTTGGTATCGCCAAAAGCTCCTGTTTCGATTTTTCTTTTATCTCCTCAATCGTAGCAAAACGCTTTCCTTTCATCGGTGTCTTCAGTTTTGGGAAGAGGAAAAAGTCAGCGGGGTCCGGGGGCCAAGTCCGGTGAATACGGTGGTTGAGGCATGATAACGGTTTTGTTTTTGGCCAAAAACGTTCGCACAAGCGACGTTGTTTTTGCTCAAAATTTAGCAATTTTGGAACAATCTTCGCTGCCGCACGTTTCATGCCTAAAACATCCGTAAAAATTGCTTGGCATGAGCCAGCCGAACGATATGCCAACATCATCAGCAACCTCTCTGATAGTGATTCGACGATTATCCAAAATCATTTTCTTCACTGCGTCAATGTTTTCATCGGTTGTTGACGTGCTCGGGCGACCAGGACGAGCATCGTCATTGACATCTTCTCGGCCTTCCTTAAACCGGTTATACCACAATTGAACTTGTGTTCTGCTCATAGTAGACTCGCCAAAGGCCACAGTCAACATTTCAAATGTCCTTGCGCATTTAATTTCATTTTTTACACAAAACTGAATAAAGTTTCTTTGATCAATTTTTTCGAATAGTAAAAAAATCGAAGAGCACACCAAAACACGACTAACCTTTTTATCTGTCAAAAACAAACTGACTTCTCTGATAGTGATTCGACGATTATCCAAAATCATTTTCTTCACTGCGTCAGTGTTTTCATCGGTTGTTGACGTGCTCGTTTGTATTGCCAACATATATAACAGACATGTGTACCAACATAAAAGAAAAAAATATGCGAAAATCGAACATACGTAACTCACGAAATTTAAAAATAACGGTTATTTTTTTATCACACCTCGTATGTGAAGGGACTAACAACTTATACTAACAGATATATATATTTGCTATATTTCAGATTCTAGCAAAAGGGTAAGTCAGTAAGCAAGTCCATTTTTTTTTTTTTTTTTTTGAGACTCGAGTATAAGTAGTAAGCAAAATTTACAACTTTTAATTCATGAAAATCTATTCTAACTTTACTTTTGATCACCTAAGGGCGAATTGTTAAAAAGTAGTAATTAGTTTAATATAAATTGCATGCCGTAGCATTTTTTCTCAAAGAAAAGCTGCTTAACTTCGGTTTCAGCATAAAACTGTAGGTCCCTTCAATTCTTGTACAAATATAATACGTCCAACATGAATGGATGCGAATAGCTCAGCCTAGGCTCTCCATAGTCTATTGTTGAGAAGAACTCAGTTCAAACTCTTAACTTAAAGGGTTGTTCAATAGGGACTTATCACAAGTATTTGTGTACATACAAACAGAGGTTCTCTAGCAATGGCAAAACGTCATTCAAGGTTTATATTCATTAGAGTTAGGAAAGTATTAAAAATTACTATTGAAATTCTGAGCCACTATTGAATGTTCATGTGCCAGTGAGACAACGCACAGTCGAAGTATCGAAAATATTGCAGCCATAATTGCTTTAGTTCAAAATGGGTCAATCAGTTGATACTACGTCAGTCCACATTGTGGCGAATTTTGGAGAACGATCTACCCCTACACCATTACAAGATCGAATTGATACAAGAAGCTAAGCCTCGTGATCATCTTCGATTGTGCTCTGCAAAAGTTTGAAGAAAATCCTGAATTTCATCGAAAAATCATCTTCAGCGATGATGCTCTTTTTTTGGCTAAATGGCTCTGTCAATAAGCAAAATGAGCGTTATTGGTCAGCAACAAACCCAAATGTGCTTCAAAAAGGCTCCATTGCATTCACAAAAGTGACCGTGTGGTGTAGATTTCATGCCGGGGGTTGATTGGGCCTGATTTTTATGTTGATGAAAATGATCGCCATGTTACGGTCCATGGAGTTCGGTATCGTGTCATGTTGGAAGACTATTTTTGGCCAAAATTGGATGGGCTTGTCATCAGTAATATGTGTGTAAGTCAACCGATTGATCTATTGAAGGGGAAGTTCGGTAATCGTGTAATCTCGAGAAATGATTCGGTCGAATGGCCAGCTCGGTCATGTGAATTTATCATCGTTGAATTTCTTTATGTGTTATTTAAGATTGCGTTAAGTTCGTGAAAAGATACCAAGCCAAAGGTAAATCATATCTTCTTATATTTTTGGGTCGTCTTGATAACTAAACATTGATAGACAGATATGGTTAGCATGAAAACCATTTCTAAGGTTGCCTCAATATTTATACTCAAGGTTCAATAGATGAAATATTTTCAAAGTATGAGTGTTTATATTTAAATTTACGAGTAAGCATATTTTTAGTTTACATCAAGTCTTTTAAGACTGCTCCTTAAAGCATACATACTTATGTATATAATATAAGTAATATATATTCTGCAAAGTAAGTAGCTCTTTATAAATGTTTCAGTCTTTATAAACGTACATGCAAATACATACATACAGACAACATACAGACATACAAACATACATGCATATTATAAATGTACAGACAATGAGATAGGTTCATACATAAACACAGGGTGCGCCGTATTTTATGTACGTATGTAACCATTGAATAATTTTAAGATTTATCAACCGATTGACTTGAGTAAAAACATGTTTTCGAAATGTCAATTCAGTACAATTTTAACCATGAATCGCTTCCACTTCACACCGAATCAACGCGCCGAAATTCTGTCGCTGAACATTGAAAATAGTCGCTCAGATGTGTTAACTCAACGTGCATATCGTCGAAAATATCGCGGCCTGGCCAACAAGCACCGTCTGGCCACACTGTTCGTTTGTTGTCGAATTTTGTTGAGCACGGGAAAATGGAAGATCGCCGAAAAAGCCGTTCAACAATGCCCAAGACGTTCCAATGAATTGGTTGAAGCGGTTAGAGAGATTGTTGACCCTCGAGAACCTACATGTGTCGTATCGTCACCGCGTTCAGCATTTTGACGTCAGTAGGACCAACTTGCAACGCATTTTGAAGGATGATTTGCATTTATTTCCATACAAAGTGCAATTGACTCAAAGATTATTGCCGATAGACCGTCCACGTCGCTTGGAATACGGCCAAACAGTCGCTCGAATGGTTGACCTTCTTCTTCTTTTAATGGCACAACAGCCAGTGGAGGGCCTAAGTCGAGTTTTTCGCATCCACTCATGTTGCGGTTGTTATATTTTTGTAGATGAATGAAAAGGACCTACAGTTTTATGCCGAATCCGAATGGCGAATTGCAACGCTTTTCATAGGCAATTTTTACTCTTGTAGGTTTACTATTGCATGCCAAGAGGTGGTGTCGAGTGGAAAAATGGTTTTTCCTTTTTTTATTTTTTTTTGTATTTTGCCTGTGCCGAGCTTTGATCCTCGGACACTCTGCGTAGCACGCCAACACACTGCCAACTACACCACAGCGACCACTATCGAATGGTAGACACTGAATCGGATTTATTGAAGGAAATCTTGATGACCAACGAGGTCCATTTTACACAATCAAAATTGTCACATTTGGAGAACGAAGAATCCATGCGAGATTCATGAAACACCATTGCATGACCAAGAAGTAACTGCCTGGGCAGGCGTTTGCGCCAAAACCATTATTGGGCCATTTTTCATTAGACAAGGCGAAACAGTCGATGGGAATCGATATCGGTGGATGTTGGCCCATTATGTCCGCCCACAAATGTGTGAAAAAGTTCTGGACGTTGTTACTGATTTCAAGAAGAAGGTGCGGCATGCCACACTGCAAATCAAACAATGCAGTTTCTGCAACAGAAATACCCTGGCGTCATTGAGATCTCAAGGTTTGGGCCCTTCTTTCGGACTTCTTTTCGTGGTGTTATTTGAAAGCAAAGTGTATGGCAGCAAGCCTCAGACCATTGACGAGTTCAAGGCAAACATTCATCGCTATACCGCCCGAGATGCTCGAAAATGTGATAGAAAACGCAGAAAAAAGGGCACATTTTGCTTTGGTCAATAATGGCGGCTAAATACAAATAAATTGTGAAGAACCAAAATAAATAAAAATACCTCATATTTGAAAATCGGTTTAATTTTTTTTAAAGTTATTCAATATTCACATACCGACATAAAATATAGCGCACCCTGTACGTATACACTTTATATAAGTGAAGTATCAAGGGAAACATATTACAACTTTAAATACCTCATTATTTATAATAAAATATATCATTGTTCATATGAAACTCATATAGTAAATGGAAATATATTTAATATTAACATATTTCCTTTTACATTAACTGTTTTTATTTTAATGTATGCGGATTTTAAAACAAGTAAAAAATATTTACAATACACACGCATATGAAAAAATATTTACGAAATACACACTTATGTACTACATATGTATATGTATACATGCATGTATGTATGTAATGTGTTTGGTAAGTACCATGTAGGGAAAGCAACTGGTTTAATGTTAGTCGATAAACTGATTTACTGAACACCACACGAACTGGTTTTTTTTTCACTTCTTGTTGTCTCCTATGCACAATTCAATTGTCCAGGCTTGCATATCTATTCAACTAAGGTAGATTGATTTTTTTTGGAATAGTTTATAGACTAATAAGACTTCAACTAGTTGAAGGATACATATTTTTGGATATTTTTGTGTTGTTTAATTTTCTCCAAATTAAAAATTATTTTTCTTTAATGTTTAATTTTATTTGATATAACAGTTTATTTATTTATTATAGTAATTAATCCTAGTACAACAGCAAACATTTATAAATTTTAGTAAGTACTGGTCAAAAAAGAAGCTTTTAATTTTTTCATATAGAATTTTTGAAAAACTGAAATAATTCGTTTGGTGTAAACTTTTGTTTTTTAATTTATAGTTTCTGAAACTAATGCTAACTAATTGTCATAAGAGGCAGCCATTAGAGAAAGAAAATTATAGTTTGCCTCCAAAAAAGTCATCCGTACGCCGTTGCTTTGGGCTTTGACAAAGTAATGACGCCCATTTGAGGATGGATAGTAATTTTTTTTTTAAATTTTATAACAAAAATCGTTTATTTTCGACAGTTGAATAATTTTCGCAGTATAAAACCACCGAACGGCAAGTTGAATGTTTTTCTCCGCTTCACACACAAGCGCAATATGTGATAATATGTGTGTGCCCATCACTGATTTATAAAAGTTTTGCATAGAAATGTATTAATTCCTTATGGAGCTGCTATTGAGTTGAGTGTTTTATTTTTATTTCTTATGTATAAAGGGAGACCAGTATCGTGTTAGTGAAGGTGGATTCGATTGGTCGACAATTGATTTTTTTCCAAATTAGACATAATTTATTTTCATATTCATCAATGATCTTTGTGACATTTCAAAATGCATGAGTGCAAAATATTGTAAAGTAGATGAGAATTATATGGTTGCTGTGGTGTAGTTTGTAGTGCGTTGGCCTGCTACGCCGAGTGCCCGAGGTTTGAAACTCGTCACAGGCAAAATCAAAAAGTAGAAAAAACTGCAACCACATCCTGGCCGGCAATGATAAACCTACAAAAATAAAAATAGCCTATGAAAGGCTTATCACTTCGCCATTCGGGTTCGGCATAAATCTGCAGGTCCCTTCATATAACACGCACAACATGAGTGGAGCTCGGGCCTAGTAAAGGGTAAAGTACTCGTAAAGCTCGGCCTAGGCCCTCCACGGGCTGTTTTGTGCCATTAAAAGCAGAGGAAAGAAGAATGTAAGCCTTGTATTGAATGAAATATTGTTTTCATTGCTTGAAAGTCCTAACCAAAAACATATGAATATTTATTTCCCTAATCAAAACCCCAAAAAAAAAAGACTTAAAACGACATAAATGAAATATTTTACAAAAGCTATTAATCATTTATTTCTTTTTCAAGAGAGATGTATGGCGCCTGCCATGGGGCGTCTCACGTGGGACTATAATAGAAAAGTATTAAATGAAAACAATTACAAAAAATGAATGAAATATAACCATTCAATACACATACTCACGTACACACGTACACATCCATACATACATACATTAGTTCACCTATACAGATACATATGTGGATATGTGGACGTTGGGAACACAATAGAAAAAAAAAGTAAAAAAAATAGATTTCGCTCTGGCGGCAAAATGAAACAAATAAACGAAAAATATGAAACCAAAACAAAGTGAAAAAAAAATCAGGGTATTAACTTGATTTAATGCTATAAGGATAAAGCTTAACTTGTATTTGTGTTACATGTACATAAGAATGCTTATTTATTTGAGTGTATGCATGCTTTACATTTACAACACACAAACACACACACACACACACACATATCTTCTGATATATCAGCTTCATCATTTACATACACACAGCCATGAACAACAAACAAATAAAAAAATGGAAAAAATAATGTAAAAAATAAAAGGGGGAAAAAACAAAGCATGACGCCAATACGTCGACATTTACGAAGACGACAACAATGCAAAGTGGCTGTATCTGTATCTGCATCTGCTTCCACTTCAGCAGCTCTTTATGCGTGTCTTTTAATACAATTTTGTATGCCCCTTAGGAAATGAGATGCTTGCTGGCAAAGTCGGATACTAGTGATGGATGCCGGCCCATTAAGAAATGAGTGGCTTGATGGCATAGTCGGATAATTGTGCTGGATGCCGGGTTGACAGAAGCAAACGAGCTCGAAAATCGTCATTACATTCAGTCCTGAAACCAATATTGAATTACTTAATAGACCATTTTTATGTAAGTCTTTTTATTGAAACTCCTAGTCTATCCCCAGCTATGTTATTATCCATAAATGTTAAGGGCATAGGCAAAATATAGTCATTAGAGAATTCACATGGTTCTCCATTTCCGTCAATAGGGAAGGCACGCCATACTGCGGCATAACAAGGAGACATTAATTGTGCTTGATTCTACTCTAACAACGTAGAAGACTGCCACTGCAACCTGAATCTTACCCAACCTAACCTAACTCTTTCGAAACACATATCTCGAATGCATCACCGACAACATCAATTCCGTTTCTATAAAAAGGAAAGGTATATATGTGTCTACACTGAGAAAAAAAATTTCGGTCTAAAATCAAGCTCGGTCACACTTATTTGAAGCACGTTCTCTTCTTCTTATTTCGTTTAAGATGTAAAAATCTTAAATGAATAACGACTGTCTCAAATCAAAACTGAATTTTGTTTAACCTTTGCCTTACCAAAGATTTTTGTACACATTGTTTACCAATCCAATCCGGGTGACCCCGTTAAGTTTTGTAGGTAAATGCGCCTGGTATTAAGACTGTACTTGTATGCTCTGAGAAAACACACTACCATTGGACAAAGAGCTGGCAAATTGGAATGTGCCAAACGAGTTGAAACCATCACCAACTCGGACAGTGGATTCAACTTTATTTGGCATCGCTGAGAAGGTCAATTAATCCCAGTTAAAAATAGCTCCGTGCTCTTAATTTCTAATAGCATAGAGATGGAGATGTATTATCATAAAACTAAGGTCGGAGTAAAACTAAGTGGTCGCTGTGGCGTAGTGGTAGTGTGTTGGGATGCTACGCAGAATGTCCGGGGTTCAAATCTCGGCACAGGCAAAATCAAAAAAAAACAGGAAAAAAAAATTTTTCTACACGGCACCACCTCTTGGCAGGCAATGGCAAACCTACTAGAGTAAAAATTGCTATGAAAAGCTTTTCACTTCGCCATTCGGATTCGGCATTAAACTGTAGGTCCCTTCCATTCATGTACAAATATAACACGCACAACATGAGTGGATGCGAAAAAAAGCTCGGCCTAGGCCCTCCTCCATGGGCTGTTGTGCCATTAAAAGTAAGTAAGGTCGGAGTCAATAGGCAAAATGTTTTCGCAGTACTCCATCAAGAGAACAACACTGCGCAGTAAAAGAAAGCAGTTCATCGAGAGAGCTTGGGCGAAGAGCTCTTTCTCTAATATTAACCAGATCAAAAAACTAAAATGGTACAGATTAGATTTGGGTGTGGGCAGGAGGGCCATAGATCTTCCATAGTACTCAGTCCACTGGGCCATTCTACTTGGCCAAAAAAAGCGATATGAGAAGTTTTAAGTGGATTAGTGTAGGGTATCGAGGTCATAAACCCTGGATAGTCCTACAGTTCAACGTCGGTTCGATTCTTATCGGCGAGGTGGCAATTTGTTATCACTTGATGGTTTTGCTATCATTTACCAAGAGATGATCTTGCACACTTTCTTATAATTCTTCATATCTATAATTCTTCATATCTTCTTTGCTTCATATCGGTAGAAATATATGAAGTTTTATGATAATTTTTTTTATCAGACCAAGAGGGGAGTCGAATCCCCCTACCTCCTAAGAGAAAGTTTAGTATTCTACCCTCTAGACTATCGACGTCTTCAAAAGAAAAATATTACTGGAACCTATGCTCACTGTAGGATAGCCTGATTTCGGAACTTACTATGACAAGGAATTCTAGGTGTATGAGCTTCCGGAGCGAAACGCAACTGGCAGCATAAAGCTCAAGGGAAATTTCTTTATTATGATCCGTGTGATCGGAATGATCACAAGGCATATCTGTATCAGAAGTACTAAACTAATTGCGTATAGAGCAGTGTCAGTTAAACTAAAAACAAATATTCCCGTTCGGTTCATCCTTTAGTTTACTTTTTTTATAACAGAGCGCGCCATCTATTATGTCGGTGAACAACCGATTTCCATATATGTGGTATTTTTATTTAATTTGGAATAGTTTCTGATTACAACATCAATCAAGTGGCGGTATAGCGAGGATTTCATCACGAAAGTTTACCTTGAGATTGTCAATGGTCGAGAGGCTTGCTGGCGTACACTTTGCTCTTCAAATAACCCCACAAAAAGAAGTCCGGAGTGGTCTAATCTGGAGATGTGCGTGGCCAGTCAATGTCGCCATTTTTTGACACCACACATCCAGGGAATTTTCGTTGTAGAAATTGCATTGTTTGATTTACAGTGTGGCACCATCTTCTGCAAATAACAAACGTCCAGACCTTTTTCACACATTTGTGGGTAGATAAAATGAGCCGATATTTTTTTTGGCGCAAACACCAGCCCAATCAGTCACTTTTTGGTGTAAAATGGCCCTCGTCGGTTATCAAAATTTCCTTCCTAAAATCTGGTTCACTGTTTGGACGTATTCCAAGCGACGTGGACTTGGTCTGCCGCCAATATTCTTTGAGTAAATTGCACTTTATACGGAAACAAATGCAAATCATCCTTAAAAATGCGCCGCAAGTTGCGGGTTCTCGGCAACACTCTCTCTTACCCCTTCCCGTAAGAACTAAAACTTTAAAGACCACGGAAAGGCCATGGTTTAACAACGGCATGAAAAACTTATTAAACCAACGTAATTGCTTGTACAAAAGGTGGAACCGATACAGGACGCCTGTTCTATAAGACATGCTGAAGCACCTAAAGAAATATATTGTAAAAGTTTTAAAATCTTTCAAAAGAAAATTTTCTCCGGCAGTTGATAGCAAGCAGGCATTTAATGAAATCTGGAATATCGATATAGGGAAAGACAAGCAACTTTTCACTGTTTTTCTGATAATCTAGATGACCTTAATTATAAATTTGTGAATATTTCTTATCCCACTTCGAACTCCAATTATTATGAGACTGGATTGTCAACAGTTAGCCCTGATCTTAGCTTCGATTTTATGTGATGCTTTTAGAAAGCTTTCTCCCTTTGTTAATAAAAATCATACTTCGTAAGATTCTACCCTATAGTACTCGCCTATATAACACAGTTTTAATCCCAAGGATGGAAAGATATCCTGCTGGAAACCTGCAAAGATCATTTCCAACCCAAAAACCCAATGGTGAATGCCATCCCATTGCTATCTTGCCAACTTCTCTAAAGCATTTGAGTCACTAGCGTTCAAACAAATGATTGACTTTCTACGTAATGAATCGCTCATTACTGATAAAAAAAATCAGGTATTCGAATAAAACGTAGCTACATTACTGCCCTATTGGATGTTACAGAAGAGATACGTTCAGAACTGAATGAAAATAAAGTATTGTTTTTAATACTCTTGGCTCATTCAAAAGCCTTTGTCTCACTCACTCACTCCATATTTGTCGGCATAAAAATTTATGTTAATGCACAAAGAGCAAATATTATTTGAAATGCAAGAAGAGAGTGATCAAGAGAGTTAAAAATACAGAAAAAAAAGAGCAAGTTTTTTGTTTGCTGTTGCTTATGTGGACGTTCTCGATTGCGAAATATCAAGCAAAAAAATTTGCCGAAGCATGAAAGAAACCGCAAAGAAATTTTATAAAAAGTCATAAGTAATAAAATTTAATGAAAATCGGAGAAATTTTGTGTTTTAAGTTTTAATAAGTATATTATAGATACACAATGTTTCTGCTTTCTTTATACAAACAAAAACCATGAGCGGTCATATCGACGCAGTCACTATTCTACAGTTAGCCACATAATTGAACACACGATTACCATTTTTCCATTTTCTAACATAATAACTAAAGTTTGAATGTTCTTTTGCTGCAGTTTTATATAATTTATTATTTAAAAAGTCGGGAAAAACAAACAAAACAATTAATTTAAAAAAAAATAAACAATAAACAATAACAAAACAAAAAAAATTTCATTAAATGGAATTGTAAAACGCTCTTAGAAAATAACTGAAAACAAATATTTGGTGTTTTGTTTGGCCTCCTTTGCCCTAAATCACCTCGAATAGATGAGACGGCAGAGATAAAAAAAAAAAAAAATTAAGCTTAGCGAAGAGAAAGAACACAAAGATGTAGAGAAAAAAATTGTGACAAATACGAAGAAAAAATCGAGTTTTAAACATAATTAAAAAATGGAATTATAGGAAATCAATCATAATGAGTGCAGAAGATTAGTTTCAGGTGATATTTTTTCCATTCATCAATTATAACAGCATTTAGATTAAATTTTGACGTTACACGCTTTTTTTTAATGTGTTTCTTCAAATGATGCCATAAATGTTCGACAAAATTGAGATCAGGAGATTGTGGCGGATGATCCAACTTCGTTTTCACATTGTTGAGCAAGCATTCCTTCACCAAGACAGAGGTGTGCTTCCCATCATTGTCGTGAAACATGATACCTGGTTTACCTGGAAATTCAAATTTTTCGAGGATTGGGATGTACGTGCCCTTAAGAATATCAATATACTACATACATATGTTTATCCATTATTCCATCGATAAATCGTATGTTTCCGACACCACTTGCCGCCATGCAGCCATAAACCGTCACTGACCCTCCACCATGCTTAACGGTGGGAACAATATTTTTACGTTGCAGCGAAGTATTTTTTTTACGCCAGACTTTTGTGTTACCACCGGAGAAAACATTGAATTTACATTAATCGGTGAAAATGACATGTTCCCAAAAAGTTTGATCAGTTTGATGGCTGTTTTGGTATTTTTCAGTATAGTTAAGCCGCTTTGCATCTCTCAGCAATGTCCTTTTCCTCGCTACTCTACAATGCAAATCATTTTTTTAAAACATCTTTAACGGTTTCGGGATGCACAAGAATTCCATGATCATTTCCGATTCCTGTCGCGATGTTAACGACATTTTCCATAGGACAAACGTTGATTGTACGAAGAACTTGCTTTTGCATCCTCAAGACCAGCTTCGATGTAGGTCAGCCCAGGACGAGGCTTATTTTCATAGCAATCAGTCTCGTTAAAGTTTATAACTATCAATTGAACCGTCGCCTTCGATAAATTGGTTATTTTTCCAATTGCTCCAAGGGATTTAACTTAATTTTTTAGTTTGTTTAAAATTTGTCTGGTTTCTTTTTGACATTATGCAACTATTTATAAAGTAGGAACTATGTTTTTACGGCCGCAACTAAAAGAAAACTGATCACGCTAACCCAAAAAATTATGTATATATTATTATATATTATATATATTCTTCCTTCAAAAATTGATTTACCCAGCAGTTGTTACAATCCATGATTTGCAGAACATTCCCACTCACCCACACATTTGCATTTGTGTGTACAAAGAAAAATTGTGTATCTAAGTATGTATATTAAAAGTTAAAACACCAAATTTCTTTGCTTCTGTTTTGACAAAAATCTTTGCTTGAAAGTAAGTACAATTGCACTCGGCACTTTGATTTTGATATTTCGTAAGCATTTACGAGCTCACCCGATAATCTTCACAATTCTCTTCATTTTTTATATCTGACGCCACTTTCGTCTCCCTTCTCTCGCGTAAAGTCTTAGCAGTAGGATTGCTATTTTGTTTTTTTGCTCTCTCGCTTTGCATATTTTCTCTTAGGTGGATTTATTATAATATGAGCGAAAATTAATCATTCTGCATGGGTTCTCACTATCCGTCTCTGGAACTCTCTTCCACGCAATTTGAAATGAAATTCTCACGCAATATGACGCTTTTTAAAAATAAAATTTTAAGGTATTTTTCAATAGATACTATTAATGTTTAAATTTGTGTTATTATATATTTTTGTTTTTGTTTTTAATTGTAATTTTTGACGTTGATTTTTATCTATGATTGTGATAATGAAGCCATTTTCTTTCATTCAATTAATGTGAGGTATGCAGAATAACTTATCCAAAATGTTTAGTACTTAAATAATAATTATATTTTAATATTTACTTATATATAGTCCGGTCATCCATAATATATATACAAATGTATAGTGAAAATCTGTTAATTTTGCACTACGTTCGTGACAAGCGCTTCAATGTTAAGATTATAAATTATTGTAGGATTTAATGCACTTAAATAAATAAATATGAACAAACAAAAAATGTTGTAATAAAACTTTTCGACTGTAAATAAAAGTTTATTTATTCAGGTTAAACCGGATTTTCATCAACAAATGTTCTTGATTTATTAACGCTTTTCTTAAATTTAGACCGTTTTTTCTCTGAGTGTAGAAATATTTTCTTAACCTATTTCCTATTGACAATTCACACCCATTGACATACATATAGTATGTACATACATACATATATGCCTTTGTATGAATGTGTGTGTGTACTCGTGTGTGCGTTGCTCACATTTGTTTGTCTTTTTAAAATCATAGTATTTCTTTGTTGTTGTCCTTCGATTGTAGATATGTCAACTATATATATATTTGTATCTATGCATGTATTAGTGAGGGCTTGTGTTACAAACACGAACAGGTTTACAACTCACTTACTTTTAATGGCACAACAGCCCATGGAGGGCCTAGGCCGAGCTTTTTCGCATTCACTCATGTTGTGCGTGTTATATTTGTACATGAATGGAAGGGACCTACAATTTAATGCGGAATCTGAACGGCGAAGTGAAAAGCTTTTCGTAGGCAATTTTTACTCTTGTAGGTTTGCCATTGCCTGCCAAGAGGTGGTGCCGTGTAGAAAAATTATTTTTTTCTACTTTTTTTTTTTGGATTTTGCCTGTGCCGAGTTTCGAACCCCTCTGCGTAGCAGTCCAACGCATTACCACTACGCCACAGCGACCAACAACATATGTTTACAACATACCTGATTTATTAGTGCTATTGTAATTTTTTATTTCTTTTGTATGTAAAGGGTGATTTTTCAAGTGCTTTGTTTTTGAAAATACGACAAAAAATGGAAATTATACAAAAGTGAAGGACATTTTTATTTGGATCGATAAATCAATTCCTGCCATTTTCTTTTTAAAGATAATTTCACTTAAATGGTGCCCGCGGGTACGCTTCAAGTGTTCCATTCTGAACTTCCAATTTTGGCACTCTTATTCACGCATTTAGGCCAGAATTTCACCAATGACGCGTTAAATGTTGGCTTCCAAAGCAGCAATCGTGTTCTAACGGGGTCGAATCACGCGATCTTGGTAGCCAATTGTCAATTGCCTGCACCAAAACGTGAGATTAACTGCTCACCAAATTCGCCTCTCAATTGATGCATGGTTTCGCATGCAGTGTGGCATCTGGCATATGGCACCGTTCTGTTGTAACCACATGTTGGCCGAGTCCAATTCTTATATTTCCGGCAAAAAACGTCTGTTATCATCGAACGGTACCTTTCTCCATTTCCCTATTGACCGTAACGTTGCGGCCTTCATTGTCTTTGAAGAAGTACGGCCCAATGATGCCGCCTGCCCATAAACCGAATCGCACCAAACGGTGCATTTTTCGGGATGCATTGGTAGCTGCTGAATTGCCTTTGGCTGGTCTTCACTCCAAATACGGTAATTTCGCTTGTTTACGTATGCATTGAGCCAAAAATCCATTGAGCCTCGTGGGTGAAGACAATTCTGAGATAAAAAAACGGATCGAATTTGGATAATAAATTTCAATAATTTGAAAAACGTTGTTCACGCGTAAGTCTATTCATGATGAAATGGCAAACCAAACTTAGCATTTATTACTTTGACACATGCCAAGAATCACGTGCGAACTGTCAGAAATATAAACGTGAAAAATCAAGTAGCAAAAAAAAAAACACCCTGTCTCTCAGCCGCAGTTTTTACTGGAGATTTTATCGTAACACAATCGCCATTTCCTTGTGCCTTGAGTTTGTTGTTTTCAGTCTATACTCGCTCATTCTCTCAGATCTAGAAATCTCTTAATGTTTTTGTTTCAAATGTAAAATTGAAATGTCAAATTTTACTGGAAACTGATGGGCAGCACCCTCTATAAATCGATTGTAATTCATACTCAGCGTCCTCTATCAATCAAGTTTGAAGCATACGTGAATCAGCTCAGCCTTTTAATCAAGCGCCCTCTTTCAATTAAGTTTGAAGCATAAGCGAATCAGCTCCCTCTATGAATCAAGTTTAAAGCTTACGCGAATCAGCGCCTCCTTCTATCAAATCAAGTTTGAAGCATAAGCAAATCAGCTCGCTCTAAGAATCATATTTAAAGCTTACGCGAGTCAGCGGCGCCCTCTATCAATCAAGTTTGAAGCATATGAAAATCAGCTCCCTCTAAGAATCAAGTTTAAAGCTTACGCGAATCGGCGCCGTCTATCAATCAAGTTTGATGCATAAGCGAAACAGCTACCTCTAAGAATCAAGTTTAAAGATTACACGAATTAGCGCCCTCCATCAATCAAGTGTGAAGCATATGCGAATCAGCTCCCTCTAAGAATCAAGTTTAAAGCTTACGCGAATCAGCGCCTCCCTCTATCAAATCAAGTTTGAAGCATAAGCGAATCAGCTCCCTCTAAGAATCATATTTAAAGTTTACGCGAGTCAGCGGCGCCCTCTATCAATCAAGTTTGAAGCATATGAAAATCAGCTCCCTCTAAGAACCAAGTTTAAAGCTTACGCGAATCGGCGCCGTCTATCAATCAGGTTTGATGCATAAGCGAAACAGCTCCCTCTAAGAATCAAGTTTAAAGCTTACGCGAATTAGCGCCCTCCATCAATCAAGTGTGAAGCATATGCGAATCAGCTCCCTCTAAGAATCAAGTTTAAAGCTTACGCGAATCAGCGCCTCCCTCTATCAAATCAAGTTTGAAGCATAAGCGAATCAGCTCCCTCTAAGAATCATGTTTAAAGCTTACGCGAATCAGCGCCCTCTATCAATCAAGTTTGAAGCATATGCGAATCAGCTCCCTCTAAGAATCAAATTTAAAGCTTACGCGAATAAGCGCTCTCTATCAAATCAAGTTTGAAGCATATGTGAATCAGCGCCCTCTATCAATCAAGTTTGATTCATAAACGTGAAAAATCAAGTAGCAAAAAAACACCCTTTATATTTGAATTAAAAAAAAAAGATATACATACAAACTTCTTACGAATACAATCAATCACGTACGAGTATGTGTGTATGAATTTAAAAGCATTTAAACTTTTTTCCACTTTATTTTGCCTATTAAATGTTTTTATGAGCTATTAAAATGGACCTTTTACGTTTCCGTTTCTCTTTGTGTAATATTTCACTATTGAAAACATTTATGAACTCTCTAGTTTTGCATTGCTCTCAATTAAAATGTTTTCTATTTTAAGCCCTGTATAAAGAATCTTCAATCTAATAAAGCAGGAGGGAATGACCTAAGCACTACGCAAATGATAATAGAACTGTCTCATATCGCAGTAAAAACTTTGTCACAGCTTATTAAGTTATTGCCCGGTATCCGAAATCGTGAACTGATTTCGCTGAAATAAATTAAAATATTGTTCTTTTTTGGCCCAGTTAAGATATATTTAAAATTTCATACAAATGGAATGCACGGTTCTCGAGTTCTGAGATGGTAAGTTCACTTACCACCAGGCCGAAACTAATAAAATAGTTAATTAAATTAATTGGAAACTAACTTCGTTTCATATCCCATCAATCGTCCATCGATTGTAGGTATAGTTTCTTTCGGAGCCAGGATTAATATTTGAAATTAATTTTTTTAAATTGTGCCTACGGGTTTAATCACAATTTAATCACTTTTTGTCCGACAACTTCATGCTCAGTATTTGACTGTTTTTTATTAAATAACCGTAGACCTCGTATCGTTGGAAACTGTATTAGTTTCACCTTCCTTCCATCCATCCTCCATCGATAGTAAGTATTGGTTTTTTTTTTCGAATTCAGGATTAATATTTAAAATTATTCTTTTAAATTTTGCCTATTGGACTTCGCCTATTTTGACTTCGTTTTACCTCCTAATGATTCTCTATCAATTGAATGAGTTGGTTTTTTTTCCTGAATTCACGATTAATATTTATGTTGGTCAACATTATGCTTAACATTTCATTGTTTTTTTTATATTTTTACTTAGAAACTGACTTCTTTTCAACTCCTTACGAACCCCAAACGATTCCTTGTTTTTAAATCGCAATATCTCGATTTTGTCGGTGAACATCATTTAAATGATGTTGATGCTGTTACAGAAAGAGCAAAACTCTCACCTTTCTTCATTTTCTGTGGCAATTTAGCACCAGTGATTCGATTGCATTGAACAATTCCTGTACGAAATTCGAATAGCAAAATCAAATAAAATGAAAAAGGAAAACAAACGTTCAAAACGTTTAAAAACCCATAAAGGGGAGAAATTGTCGAAAAAAAGATGATGACAAGAGCGTGAATCATCCACTTTCAGCCAGCGACGACCGGTATCAGCTCCTAAACCGATATCTTTCTCTCAGCCTGTCGATGCAACACCATAGAATTTTAGCTGATACAAAAATCCATTAGAAGAAGTAAGACACCATCTTCTGAACCCAACCGAATGGGTTTCCCCTTGATTAACATTTTACACGAATGTCTAGCAAAATAATGAAAATCATTAACTCGTCAATGGATAGGTTATGGACAAAAACAAAATAGATCAATTAACAATATAAAGCCATCAGATAAGTCATACAAAAGTGCTGGTAAGTGAACTTACCGGTCAGGCAATAATGGATTACTAATTCAATTCTGCGCTTAGGTTACTTTCCGGAGTCGTGGAAAAACTCGCAAATTTAGATGATTGATTCCAAACCCTGGTAAAGACCCTACTCAGCCTTCGTCATGTTAACAAGTTAGCTTACTCCCGCTGTTATTAAAAATAGTGTGAAAAACTGCTACTTCAAAAGTGAACACCATATATCGAAGAAACGGATATTCTCCACAAATCATCAGTTCGGATTTTGGGAAACAGCATGGCACGACCGAACAAGTAAATCGTATAATAAACGAAGTAAGTTCTGCATTTGAAAATAAAAAGTATTGCTCGGTGGTCTTTCTGGATGTTGGCGAGGCTTTTCGATAGGGTCTGGCACGAAGGCTAGGCCCTAAATAATACTCTTACTTCCAATAAGCACACACAAAATACTCGAATCCTATCTTGCAAATCGAAAATTTCAGGCTAAAGTAAAAGAATCTATGACTCGAGACTTTCCCATAGCAGCTGGAACACCACAAGTTAGTGTACTAGGTCGCATGCTATACGTACTCTTTACCGCTAATCTGCTGCACATTCAATTACCTGCTAACATCAACATTTGCTGATGAGACTGCCTGCAATTCTGAGCATGCACTATGACCCAAAAAATTTTATCACTATACCTCAGGGCACATGTTAAACTCATAGAAGATTGGTTGTCAACATGAAGAATAAGAGTTAACCAGCTGAAAAGTACACTTGAAATTTTTACCTTGCGTAATGGCACTTATCCACCCCGTACATCATCATCATCATTATTATCATCATTATAATATCCATCGTCATCATCATCAAAATATTCAGGTTGTATAATCTCAACAGGTGGAAAACTTGGCAAAACTCGCCTATGTTTTGTTGTTTTTCAGGCATATTTTCAAGTGAATCTTCTGCCCTTCTCTTTCGTTGAGAAGCCAGGGAATTCGGCCACCTCACTGACTGCCTGATGCTGTATAATCTGAGGACCTTCGTCGGGACTCAATGACATGAGTGTTGATGCAATTATTGGCTGTAATGAACTCATGCTGTCTCTCCGCATTAGTGTTGATTGCAAGCTGTTTTCCAATGAAATTCGAATTTGGTTGAAGTCTACAAAGTCTACACTCTCGCGATCTCTCGGTGCTGGTTTTTGGGGGGTTTTTTTTACGATAGCAGAATCTGAAATTTGTTGGACCTTCATTTTTCGGCAAAGTCTACATTCTCGCTGTCTCTCAGCCGCAGTTTTTGCTGGAGATTTTATCGCCATTTGCTTGTGCCTCATTCTCTCAGATCTAGAAATCTCTAAATGTTTTTGTTTGAAATGTAAAATTTTTGTTTGAAATGTCAAATTTTACTGGAAACTGATGGGCAGCACCGTCTATCAATCGATTGTAATTCATACTCAGCGTCCTCTATCAATCAAGTTTGAATCATACGTGAATCAGCTCAGTCTTTTAATCAAGCGCCCTCTTTCAATCAAGTTTAAAGCATAAGCGAATCAGCTCCCTCTAAGAATCAAGTTTAAAGCTTACGCAAATCAGCGCCGCCCTCTATCAAATCAAGTTTGAAGCATAAGCGAATCAGCTCCCTCTAAGAATCAAGTTTAAAGCTTACGCGAATCAGCGCCCTCTATCAATTAAGTTTGAAGCATATGCGAATCAGCTCACTCTAAGAATCAAGTTTGAAGCATATGTGAATCAGCGCCCTCTATCAATCAAGTTCGATTCATACTTGTTGACATACTTGTGATGCATATGTGAGGTCCATCATATATGCGTATATAAATATGAATCGTAATTTTTTTCATATTTGATTGATAGAGGGCGCTGACCTCTTTTATTGCCCGCGTTTCGATACCGAACGAACCGAGATAAGGGAAGCCTTTGGGGAGGCCACCACATTGGCTAATATTATTAATCACATGTGCCACACACTACATAAGTGGCAAGTAGTCCAGACAGCGGCAGCAAGAATAATATCTGCACTGCACTTCGCCGCATTGAACGTGATCGTAATATGGAGCGCACCCGTCTGCGCAACGTAGGCCTGAATGCCATTAATTCAGGCAACCCTTAAGACGGCTAACTTGACTTACCAAGAACTGATGCTTGAGCAGTAATGCTCAGACGACCTCCCGACGAAATTCTTAACGGTGGTTCCGGGAGGACCTACCGTCCGGACATGAGAGGTGGTTTTAGTGGGTGGGGGTCTCACACTGACTGAGGCTTTCAATGCTTTCCTCCTCCAAAAAAAAAAAACATACACACACACATACACACACACACACACACACATGAATCAATTACCAATCATATTCAAATAACGCAATTATATGTATCGTAAATATAAAAAAGATTCTAAAGAAGTATACTTAAAAAAAATATTTAATTTGGAAAAAATTTAAAATTTTTTTAATTTATAATTTTTTAAAATTTTTTTATATTATGCATAATTTACTTTCATATTCATCAGTGATCTTTGTGACATTTCAAAATCCGTATAAGTGACAAGAAAATGTTTTCTCTGGTGAAAAGTGGTTGATCACTGCATTTGTTTTCAACCACTTCAAAAACTAGATGTGGCATAACTATTTGAAAAACTAGTCATTTTAATGGACTAGAGTGGGTCGGCCCAACAGGGATGCCACATACCATAAATGAATGAGTAACATTTTTCCTTTTTACGAGATTACAATGGTAAATACTTATATTTTAAGTGCTTTGTTGTGATATTTTCAAACACACTGCAAAACAAAAAGGATATATAAAAAATAAAAAAACGGAAATACCTACTTCAAAGAATAAAATATTGAACAAATATAAAATAAATGTGTTTCCTTTTATTTGCAACTTGTGCTTTCCATCAATAATTTACACACAACCAGCAGTAAGTGCCTCATAGCCTCTCATACTTTCATCATCATCATCATCGTCGCCGTCGTCATCTGCATCATCATTTTTTACTTGCAGCTGTGGAGCTGCCAGCAATACTCAACCTTGACTTAAGTTTATTATTTTTTTTTTTTTTTGTTACTTTTGTTTTTTCACTTTCATACTATTCAATCATAGTATAACTTTTTTACTACACGCTCATTACTTTGGCAGTGGTGTAGTGAACGAGTGAATGTGAGTGATTATGTATATACTGGCTGTAATATCCTTGGCGACATTTTCCTGTTTAACGTTTGCGTATAAAGAAGAAGAATTAAATTTACATTTACGTACAGACACACACACACACACACACACGCACACACATACTGGTGCATCTTTGCATGAAAAAAAAGAGAGGCACAAATATTCACTGATTGAAAACCAATAGTTGTTAACTAGTAGTGACAGTATGCAGTCGTAGTAATTATGAATGAATTGAACGTTTTAAGTTGATGGAGATATCACTAGCAAATGCCATTAAACGTGCTGGAGGATAATGTCGATAACGCTGATGCTGAAAATGAAGTCAGCAGTACAAAAATACTACAAGGAAAGTATTCAAATTGAAATGGTAGATTTTCATTTCATTTTGTAATAGTTATTCATTGTGTTTGTTTTTTTTTTTTCTGAAGCACATTTACATTTATAAGCTTAAAAATAAATTTTTCATAAAATTTTACCATCTTTTTACCTATGTTTTCTGCTACATAAATATATATGTACATACGACTACATATATATACCCTTCAAACGGTATAAGTTTTTTTTTTTAAAGTTTACTTCTTTAGAATCGTTCTTACATTTATGAGACTGTAAAAGATGATCATCGCAGCGAAAATTGGCAAGGAAATGAAGGGTAGCGCCCTCTGTCAATCAAGTATGACAAAATGAGGATACATATGTATATACACATATGTATATATATGGGCACCACATATGTATGCATTCACATGTATCCACGAGTATCAATCAAACTTACTAATTGGTGACAGAGGGCAATGAATATGAGAAATACTCGATTGGTAGAGGGCGCTGCGCTGTGGTAGCGGTGGCGTAGTAGTAGTGCGTTGGACTGTTACGCAGAGTGTTCGATGTTCATATCTCGGCACAGGTCAAAAACAAAAACTCTACACGGCACCACCCTTTGGCAGGCAATGACAAACCTACAAAAGTAAAAAATTGTCTATGAAAAGCTATTCACTTCGCCGTTCGGATTTGCCATTAAACTGTAGGTCTTTTCATTCATGTAAAAATATAACACCCACAACATGAGTGGATGCGAAAAGCGAACATTTCGACCTAGTCCCTCCATGGGTCGTTGAGCCATTAAAAGAAAAAATAAGAAGAAGACGCTGCCCATCAACTTCTAGTCAAATTAGATATTTCAAATAAAAATTTTAAATTTCAAATAAAAATCGTTATAAATTTATAGAAACTGAAAGAATGAGACTAAAAAAAAAAAAACGCGAGGCACAAACAAAAATGGCGATTGTGTTACGATAAAATCTCTAGCAAAAACTGCGACTGTAGAAAAATGGAGGCACAACAAAATTCAGATTCTACTATTGTGAAAAAAAAACCCAAAAACCAGCACCGAGAGATCGCGAGAGCGTAGGCTTCGCCAGCTACTTGAGGTACATCAGACTACGAATTTCATTGAAAAACAACGCGCAATCAAGACTAATGCGGAGAGACCGCATGAATGGCAAATGAGTTCTTTAGAGCCAATAATATCATCGACACTCATCTCATTGAGTCCCGTCAAAGGTCCTCACTTTCTACATCACCAGGCAGTCATTGAGGTAGTCGAATTCTGAATTCCTAGCTTCTCAACGAAAGACAAAGGGCAGAAGATTTACTTGAAGATTTGCCTGAAAATCTTTCCGCCGTTGAAAGAAACCAACTCGCATCAGCACAACAAATCATAGACGAGATTTACCAAGTTTCTAGTCAGCCTCATAACATTCGCGAGTTCTCAGACCGGTAAGTGGCAAACTTTCCACCTGTTGAGATCTTACAACCTGAATATTTTGATAATGATGATTATTATTATGATGATAATATAATAGCTACTAAGGATGATGGTAAGATTATAATTACAATGATGATGATGATTTGAGTATGAATATTTTGATGGAGATGATGATTTGGCAGAGGGCGTTGCATGCATTGGAAATGTAAACAATCAAAATGAAGTTAATCCAGATGTAAATAGCACACCTGGGATCAGAGAATCATCAAACTGAACTGTATACGGCTTAACGGCTTATCGTTTGCATAAATCAGCACAGAAACAATTTCAATAACATGTTCGTTAAAAATTCCATTGTCTGCGATAGACTCTGGTTTGGTACAAGTTTACTAAACCTAACCTGAAAATCCAAAACGCAAACGTTGGTATGAAGTAAACTTCTTTAGGGTGTCCCACTGACGCACACAAGGTTTTCACTTCTCATTTTTCTCTTACTAACTTCCGCTGGCACAAATATATTACTTAAATTTTTCAATAATATAGCATTTATGCTTCATTTATTTCAATTCCCTTTATGATATCCTTATTTTTCAGCATTTATGTGTGTACGTGTATGTGTGCTCTTTTCCCCACTTTCTTACTACTAACTATGACTTCTACCAGAACTTCTGTAGTCTCTTAGCTTCGTCAGAAGCTGTTGCGCGCGCCTTTACCTTATGCTATAAACATTTATAGTATATATACATATTGTAGGTACATATACGAGTATAATATGTATGCATGGTATGTATGTATAGGAAACTAAAAGTACTTATATAAAAATTGCATATTTTACGCAACAATAATCAGAAATTCTCAAAGGGACTAACCCACAAACAAAAAAAAAAAAAACAAACTCCAAGAACAGCAGAAATGAAGAAAAAAGCAAGCATGCCAGCAGATATATGCAAAAACATACTTACAGGCAAAGAAAGCTAAAGAAATACTACAAATGTCTAAAAAAAATGGCATAAAATCCCAATATTAATGCTAAAAATATACGCCGCAAAGTATGCAAAAAAAAACCATACAAAAAAAAAAAAAGTCACAGTATAAAAAATAATCATAAGCAAAATATTGTGAATTGTTGAGATTTACGGTTTTCCCAAGCTGGATTTTCTTCTTCACCTTTTCTTTTCGCATGGCTTTCCCCGCAGAAGTACGCACCTCTGAGGGATATTGCAGTGTGAAAATAAATGATTGTAATAGGTAAAAAAAATATATATATATCAATAATTTAAATGCTCTTGTTTTTGAACAAATCTGAAAAGCGAGAAAACCAAAACAACCCAAAATATTGAATATTGTTGAAAATAGATGTTACTGGGTGAAAAAACAAAGGCAAAGGTACGACAACTCGGGATTTGGTCTAAGAAAAATAAATTTAAGCTTGAAATTCAGCATGAATATTAACTCAGTGGTAAATACTTGAAAAGTTTCTACCCCAAATATGAAAATACTACTGTGGGCAAAAAGTAGTAAGACTTTTTAATTTAAATTTCGCGCGGAAATCCATTCATCAAAATATTATTTTTTTAAGGTTGGTATGACTGTCGGTGACATCTGTGCCAAATGTCACATCAAAATAATCATTAGTGTTTAGTATACGCTTGTCTTTCTGAAGTTTCTGCACAAAAAGTGCATTCGGCGATTTTCACAATGAGTGAAATTATTCAACAAAGAAGTTCCATTAAATTTTGTGTGCGGAATCAAATCAAATTTCTGGTGCCGAAACGTTCAGAATGTTGCAATTATCACCGAATGTTCGGTGATAATTGTATGTCGCGAGCAAGTGTTTTTGATTGGTACAAATTGTTCAAAGATGGTCGAGAATGCGTTGACGACGAACCACGTCCAGGACGGCCATCAACAACAACTGATGATCAACACGTCTGGTCAATAAAATCAAGGAATTGGTGCTCGAGAATCGACTAATCGATTAACAGCCAGAGACCTTACTGGCATCGCTGAAATATCGGAAGGATCAATGAAAACCATTTTAAAACATCATTTGGGCCTAAGAAGAGTGAATGCACGATTGGTTCCAAAATCACTGCATTGGTTTTACGAGACCATTTTGCCAAAAATTCGACTGATATCGTTCCGCAACCACCCTACCACCCTATTCGCCTGACTTAGCACCGTGTGACTTTTGGCTATTTTCTAAACTCAAAAAACCGCTTCGTGGACCGTTTGACCGTTTTGAGTCAATTGAATACATTAAACATGAATCGCTAAGCGCATTGAGGCTATTCCGGAAATTGACTTTAACAACTGTTTCGAGAATTGGAAAAAAGGTGGCACAAGTGTATTGGGGCCGGGGGGGGGGTTACTTTGAAGGGGAGGAAATAGATTTGGAAGAATGAATAAAAAAATTTGAAATTATGAACAAAATCTTACTAACTTTTGCCCACAGTAGTATAGTTATTTTGGTGCGAGTTTTGGTTTTTTATTCAGTATAATCTCCTTACAGTTCAATACACTTAGTCCAGTGCTCCTCCAATAAATCTATCCCACCATTAAAGCACGATTCCGGAAGGCCTGCAAAATAAGCCTCTGCGGCTGATATACCTTCCTCATTCGACGAAAAAAGTGGCTTTCCACGAAGCAACTGTTTCAGGTTTCTGAGCAGATAGTAGTCGCTGGGAGCCAAATCTGGTGAATACGGTGGATGGTCAAGCAATTCGTACTTTAATTCCTTGAGTTTAGCCATTGTGAAACCACTTGTGGTCGCTGTAGTAGTAATGCATTGAACTGCTACGCAGAGTGTCCGGGGTTCGAATATCGGCATAGGCAAAATCAAAAAGTAGAAAAAATAATTAGGCAGGCAATGGCAAACCTACTTCACTTCGTGGTTCGGATTCGGCACTAAACTGCAGGCCACCTTCATTCATGTACAAACATGAGTGAATGCGAAAAGCTCGGCCTAGGCCCTCCATTGGCTGTTGTGTCAGTAAAAGTAAGTAAAGTAAAAGAAACCACTTGTGTGAGGACGTGGAGATGAAAAAGGATCTTTGTTTTTCCTTAAACCGGGTCTTACAGTAGTATTCTGAGTTTATTACATTTTATTTACCCTTTTCAAGATAATCAATCAACAAAATCCCTTTTGCATCCCAGAAAATAGTAGCCATAAACTATTTTGCCGATTGTTCGTGCTTTGTCTGCTTTGGCGCCAAACATCCCGCTTCAGTCCACTGTAAACATTTCTGTTTCAATTTATGATCGTGATGGTAGACCCAAGTCAAATCCATAGTTATGAAACGTGGATTACTTACTTTTACTTTACTTTTAATGGCACAACAGCCCATGGAGGGCCTAGGCCGAGCTTTTCGCATCCACTCATGTTGTGCGTGTTATATTTGTACATGAATGGAAGGGACCTACAGTTTAATGCCGAATCCGAACGGCGAAGTGAAAAGCTTTTCATAGCAACTTTTACTCTTGAAGGTTTGCCATTGCCTGCCAAGAGGTGGTGCCGTGTAGAAAAATTATTTTTTTCTACTTTTTGATTTTGCCTGTGCCGAGATTCGAACCCCGGACACTCTGCGTACCAGTCCAACACACTACCACTACACCACAGGATTATTCTGCTTAAAACGTTCCACATTGTACTGTAAAATTCGTTTTCGATCGAGTTGAGTTTTTGTTGAATTGTTAACGTATGCGGCACTACTTTTCCAAACAGCTTTTCCATATGTAGTTCGTCATGTACTTAAAATGTTGTTTACTCGTTCCTCTGAAATGCCTATGGTATCAGCTATTTCGCACATAGTCACACTTGGATTTTCAAAAGCAATAACATGTACATGTACTTTTTCAATGATTTCTGGTGTTGAGGCTATTTTTGGACGTCCAGTGACGTCCTGGTTCATCTTCAATACTTGTATGACTAAGTATACAAGTATTGACCACAGGAGCACATCCACCTAACACATTTACCATATCGCTACGGATTTATTGTCCAGATAAACCTTTTTCAAATAAATACTCAATAATGGCATGATTATTAAATTTTTCCTTTTTAAAAAATACACTGTGACACGTCGACTTCAAGCAAATTCAACTGCTAAACAAAGAATGGATTGCCAGATTTATTTGAAACTTTACACGTGTTCATACGAAAGATGAAATCATAGATTGAGCATAAATTCACTGTTCCACTAGTGCTATCTATGTGTCAGGCTAAAAACTTTCCAAGTGACCAGTACATTGGGTCATAGGCATAGGGTTCAAGATTTTTAAAACAAGTAGCACTCTTGAGTGTGTGCCTCTGGAGCAAGAAATCACTATCGAACGAAATGATTTTACTATTTGGGCACATCGATTCTAGTAATTTTTCTCTCAGATTTAAAACATTCACTTTCCATTACGTAAACTAAAAGTAATCGAATATTGGAATTGAATTGAGTTTGAGTTTATGTATTTCATCCAAATTGCTCACAAAAAATAAGTAATTTCAAGTTGAATTGTTATGTTTTGTATTACAAATCAATTTATGTTTCTAATGAAGCGTATGTAACTTTTTTGATGAATATTAATAAATAAATAAATATTGATTAATAAGCAGAAAAATATTGTAGATTTTTGTTTGTGAAGTATACAAAACAATAAACCATGTACCTTTTATTTATTCTTCTTCTTTTAATGGCACAACAGCTCAGAGATGGCCTAGTCCGAGCTTTACGCATCCGCTCATGTTTGTACATGAATTAAGGGGGCCTACAGTTTAATACCGAATCCGAACTACGAAGTGAAATAGGTTTGCCATTGCCTGCCAAAAGGTGGTGCCGTGTAGAAAAAATTGGTTTTTCAACTTTTTGATTTTGCCTGTGCCGAGATTTGAACCCCGGACACTCTGCGTAGCAGGTCAACACACTACCAACTACTCCGCGGAGACCATATGCATTATTTCTTTAAGAATTTTGCGACAATTTCTGGAGAGAAAATTCGATGAGAGAATTAGATATGTTTTAAATTATTGAAGTTATTTGTAACAAAACTTCAATTTGACTAATAAAACTACTTAATTCACATTATTACTTTTTTCCGTTGTGTATGTAAAGAAATTCAGTATATAATTACTGAAAAAACGGATTACAGCAAAAATAACAACATTCAATAAAAAGACCCTGAAAACTCAAAAACCCATAATGAGAAATGGATACATTGAGCTCCAGTAAGTTAAGTATCGAAAGAATATCGTAAATTTATTCAATTTTGAGCAACTGTTGTACAAAAAGTAACTATGTTATTAACAAAAGTTTTGAAAGTAAACTTCTTATGTTAGGGTAATGAAATCTAGTAGATTCGCAACAATTTGTGTGACGAAATATTTTATTTTGTTTAATTCTCTGTGCACACATCACACAAAAATTACAACAAACTCATTTCTCTTACTCTCTTTATTTTATCCAGCAACGTTGTTGTATGTTCGAATTTTTGATGTGAAACTTTGAACAAAGAGCTTAATAATATAATATAAAGATGTCTCACTCCCATACATTTGTGCTTCCGCATAAAAATTTGGTGGGTTATAATGGTGGTGGGTTTATAATAAATCCACATAGAAGAGAACATGTAAAATAAAAGAGAGAGCAAGAAACCAAAAGACCAAATGAAAAGTGCAAGAAAACCAAAGAGCAAGTTTGTTTTCTTTGCTGTGACTTTACGCGAGGGAAGGCAGTCGAAGGTGGCGGCCGATATACAAAATCAAGAAAAGTGAGAAAAATCATCGTAATTACATATTGTCGTGTGTACTTCCTAAATGCTGACGAAACATCAAATTAATAATTATTTGGATCTTTTCTTTGAGTGTGTCGTTTAGTGTTATTCAGAGTTGCCAAATCTTGGATTTAAGAATCCACCAGAACTCCTCAAAAACATGCTTTATTTGTTAAAAATCCACTAGATTTTTATACCAGCCAACAGATTTTTTATCAGCTTTTTTATGTACAATTTAAACCAAAAAAAAAAAACAGGTTAAAAAAAATACGTTATATTATTTATTAACAAGTGAATTACTCTGAAATGAAACTCAAAGGATAATGTTGTTTTCAGAAATGAACACTGAGCAAACTCTATAAGACGCTTTTCGAACGCAACGCTTTTCTCGTATATGCGCTTTCTAGGCATTCGGCGTTTGGCAATATTGTACGCGTTTTGCGCGAATGCTGAATCATCTGATACTCATTTTTAAAGTCGCTAAAAAAAAGTAAAAATTAACTAAAATGGCATCCCTAAAGGATTTTGCAGATTTCTTAGAATTCGCTAATCCGATTTTGTGTCCATCGGACGCATATCGAGAGATACATGGCTTTGTATTTTTTCACCTATTCTATTCTATTAATTGTTCTTCCATTATTTTTTCTCTTCCGAATTATTTGCAGACAATTTTGTACTGAATTTTCATTTCAGCGAAAACAAAGTTTAATCTGCCAGAGAATTCGATTAATTTTTAGTTGTTACGTATCATCCCAGGTCAAACAATTATATTTAAAATATTTGTTTGTTATGTTCAACAGTTTCTACACCAAATAAATGTATTAAATCTTCGCAATATAAATAGTCTGTTATCGATTATGCCATTGTCCTACAAATTATACCATCTCTCACAATATCTCAGCTGTTTGTCGTCACAACACAAGAAAAGCGTGAAAAACGTTTAAAGTAGTTCTACATTTGCGGCTGTCTGCGCATTTCGATGGCAAGCCATGGAGTTTTATTCATACAAAACACACTGTTTCAACTTTTCGCTCTAATACGAGAAAAGCTTTGCGTCTGAAACGCATATGACGTAGTTTGACCTTAAGAGAAAAATATTACTGAGCTATGTTATAGTATTGCCAAGTCGAAAAAAAGTCCTGCCGCCAAATGAAACAGTGCCTCCAAGTCGAAGAAAAAGCGCTCTAAATAAAATTTTTTAAGCATTTTATATTTAAAAATTCACCAAATCTGGTGAATTGGGAAAAACTCTAATTTGGCAACACTGATGCTATTGTTGTGTACTTAGTATCCATTTTCATATGGCAAAAAAAAAGCGTTTAGCTTAAGAGAATTCGTATAGGCGTGCACATATCTAATGACTGTAAAACACCGTTATTGTTCTTTCTTCTCTTTCGATTAAAAATCTCCGTTATGTATTATGTCTAAAGAGTTTTATTGTTAGTTGTTCCGAGTGATTAAGTATAGCTGACCCCCCGTTGTGATCCGTAAAGTGTATTATTCTGAGTTGTGTTTTTTTATTTTTGCTATCATACACATAACAAATAATATTCGTCGATATTACCGAAGACTTTATGAGCGCCTGCTGCGAGCTAAACTTGGGTGAATTGGCGCAAGATATGCAATTTGGATTATTCGAGGCGATGTCTGCGATTGAAATGATGGATCCCAAAATGGACGTGGGTATGGGATTAAAACAATGGGTGCTATTGTTGTGTATAATTTATTTCCAATTTATTTAGAGCCATGAACTCTTCATTACACCTTATTTTCTTTATTCCTTCCTACATAGTTTAATTATTATCTGTAAAATAACATATTTAATAATTTAAAAGTTTGCTTCTTTAAAAATTTCTGGACTTTAAACACTGGAAAAGAGAGATTTATTTGAAGATTTATTTAAATTAAAGAAAAAACCTTTCGCGATATTCTCGCGACATGGAAAGAAAAACAGAAGGAAACCTTTTAATGCAAACTAAAGAAATAAAAATATAATAAAATATTTACAGAGACAAAAAAAAAATGAGAAACTGTTAGATTCTAGTGAAGGATAAGATACAGACTGAAGATAATAGTAAGTAATAAAATGCACTTAAATATTTTTATAAAATAAATTAGTCAACTAAAACTAAAACTAAAACTAAAACTAAAACTAAAACTAAAACTAAAACTAAAACTAAAACTAAAACTAAAACTAAAACTAAAACTAAAACTAAAACTAAAACTAAAACTAAAACTAAAACTAAAACTAAAACTAAAACTAAAACTAAAACTAAAACTAAAACTAAAACTAAAACTAAAACTAAAACTAAAACTAAAACTAAAACTAAAACTAAAACTAAAACTAAAACTAAAACTAAAACTAAAACTAAAACTAAAACTAAAACTAAAACTAAAACTAAAACTAAAACTAAAACTAAAACTAAAACTAAAACTAAAACTAAAACTAAAACTAAAACTAAAACTAAAACTAAAACTAAAACTAAAACTAAAACTAAAACTAAAACTAAAACTAAAACTAAAACTAAAACTAAAACTAAAACTAAAACTAAAACTAAAACTAAAACTAAAACTAAAACTAAAACTAAAACTAAAACTAAAACTAAAACTAAAACTAAAACTAAAACTAAAACTAAAACTAAAACTAAAACTAAAACTAAAACTAAAACTAAAACTAAAACTAAAACTAAAACTAAAACTAAAACTAAATCTAACTAAACTATTAAAATGTTTGCTGCATCCAAGTAATAAGTAAGAAGTAACTGTGTAAAGTTAATATTACTACGCAAATGTCACCTTCCTCGTGACATACTTACACGAATGTGTTCGTATAAGCATAATTAGTTTAGTTAGTAGTTATAGTTTACATATATTGTCATAATTGTCAGCAGCATCAGCGGCAACAACTTAATACATCAACAACATTAATAGACATGTTTTGTCAATATGGGTGTAGATGGAACTTCCTTCCGGCAAACATTTAACAATTGTTCTGTACAAAACTCTGATTACTTTACTTACTTTTAATGGCACAACAGCCCATGGAGGGCCTAGGCCGAGCTTTTCGCATCCATTCATGTTGTGCGTATTATATTTGTACATGAATGGAAGGGACCTACAGTTTAATGCCGAATCCGAACGGCGAAGTGAAAAACTTTTCATAGCAATTTTTACTCTTGTAGGTTTGCCATTGCCTGCCAAGAGGTGGTGCCACGTAGAAAAATTATTTTTTTCTACTTTTTGATTTTGCCTGTGCCGAGATTCGAACGTACTACGCCACAGCGACCACTTTAATTAATATATAAGTACATGTTTTTTTTATTTTTTATTCGGTTTCGACCAGATAGGTGGGAATCTTCATAGATATGAGTAGCACCGTGCTGCTCACATGCCCGATTCGCCTCCATGCACCTACGGACTAAATCCACCTCCTACGAGCGCTGTCCTGTGTATCCCCGCGGCATTACCAGTGAAGGATTTACTTCGCGGGGCAGGAAAAGGCGTTCGACCCACTTCTCTATTTAATTATTATATAAGTACATGTGACTGTATATGTGTGGGTGTGTGTGTGTGTGTGTTTTTGTGTCTGTGTGGAGGAAAATATGTATTGTTTATTTTATACTATTAGCTTCATAATTAAATACTTAAATACTCTTACATATAAGTAAGTATGTAGGATAACATAATCAATTACGTTCTGTTTTAAAACGAGATTTTCAACAGGGACATAACAATTTTGTTGTGTAGATAAAAAAAACACAGAATAATTGAGATATCAGATGTAGTACACATGTTGCATTTAAGCATGAAATTCGATATCGCTCATATGAACACCGCGTTCAGCAATCGATTATTTAGATCTAATTTTCCATCACTCTTCCACACGTTTTTGGTTAATTGGCATAAACTGACGACTGAAGCCATATAAAAAGAAATCCAAATGCGTTAAATCGCATGAGCGAGGTGACCATTTCCCGAAATTACAAGTTTACCGAACTTTCCACTTTAATAGATCAATTGTTTCACCAGATGTATGGCATGTGCAACCACATATCACTGCCCGAAATTACACGTTTACCGTACTTCCCCTCAAATAGATCAATTATTTGACTAACTGTGTGGCATGTTGCACAATCTCGTTGGAACTACATATCACTGCTGTCAAGTCCATCCAATTCTGGTCAAAAGTGGTCTTCCAACATGACAAGATAGCGAACTCCATTGACATGGAGTTCGTAACATGGCAATCAATACGTTCCGACGAAAAAATACGTTTCAGTCATAACTCCGGTACTTTTTGTCGATGGAAAAGAGTCTCTTAAAGCACATGTGGGTTTGTTGCATATTTTGCTAATTGACACACCCATTAAGCCAAAAACGAACATCATCGCTGAAGATATTTTCCGATGAACCTCAAGCATTCAGTTTTCAAACTTTTGCAGAGCCCAATCGGAGAAGCTCTGGTGCTTTAAATGAACACGAGCCTTTCTTTTCTTGTATTAATCGAATGATTTGGCTCATTTTGAACTAAAGCACTTACGGCTGCGATATTTTCGGTACTCGTACTTTTATCGTCTCACTGGCATCGGAGACGAATACTCCATAGTGAATATGTTGATTCGAGTTCATCCACTATAACACGAACAGTTTGCCACGTGCGACAATTATTGCGACCATCGACTCCCAATTTCGGCGGTCATTTTTAATAATTTTCAAACATTGCCCGTTCGTGAACTTCACCACGATAAAAATTAAATCTTCAATTACGATTTGACATTGCCAGATCGAAATGGATACTAAAGGGGGCGCTTGAACCCTTTATATATATAGACTGTTTTTATTCTCTCAGCAAAGCTAACGATTTTTTTTTTTTTTTGCAAGTTCTTACTAAAACGTTCTCTTCGCTTTTGTGAGGTTAATATATTAATCGTTCTTTGTGTTGATGGGCTTTCTTGGTCGTTTATAAGGTGAAAAAAATTAAAGAAAATCAATTTAAATTTCATTTTCTCCTACGCGTTTCGGCATTTATATTGCCATCCTTGGGGAATCATGTTTTTTATTTTTTATTTATTACATACGAATGAAAAAATTAACCATAAAAATAATTATAAATATAACATCAATGAAAATAAGTATCAATAAATTAAAACCTCGTGATATACATACATATATGAAATTTAAACGTTTGTCAAATTTATTTTACTTTCTAATTGTTCAGCCCTCTTTTACATCGAATGGTGAGTATATTTGGTGAGTGTTATCTACGTCCTCTTTGTGATTTATTGAAGTGTTCGTTTTCTGTTGTATTCTCAGTGTTTCGAGTGTCATTCTGTTTCTCTCCTTATTTTCTATGTCTAAGGTTGTGGTTATATTCAGATTTTGCTCGGCGAACACCATGAAATTGTTGTTGCCCGAACACGAAAAAAAGCTTTTACTCACTCTCACAGCGAACACGATATGCTGCGTGAAATGTACACCGAGCACGCCGAGTATTCAGGGTTAGCAATGAGTTATTCTACAAAAAAAGAACATAAATGTATGTAAATTAGAAGGAAAACATGCAAACTTTTACATCACTATTTTCATATGCAGAAAAGCGAAGTTGCGAATGTTTTTAGATTTCAAAAATGAATATTAAATATATTATTCATAAAACTATTGAAGAAAAATCATATTATTTTCATAATTTTTCCATTATATTATTAGTTTCACGGTCCATATTAATAAAATCTTTTAAGATTTTTTGGTATACCATTTAGTGTTGCAGTTGCGAACAATAAAGTATTGAAAAAACTGAATTTCGGCAAAGAGCAACTCTGTAACGAACTCCAATGTAACCACTACACCCAGCATGAGAGTAAAATATGATTTGTTCGTCGAACAGCGAACACCAGTATAACCAGCACCTAATAAATCTGTATTAAGGGTTGCGCTAGCGCTGTTTATGTGTCGTCTTTTAATATTTCACGTCCGCTCGGGGTTCTGCTATTCGTGTGCCGAAAGCTCTTTTTATTGTCCCTATATATCTCAGTTTACAGTCTTCTCCTATCTTACCTTAACAAAATAGTTCGTATACCACAGGGTGTTTTTTTTAGAAGTGTGTTTTTTAGAAATAAAACGCATATACTTAATTTAATGTTATGGCCAAGAATTTAGATATTTTATAAAGATAAGGATTTGCCATTATGTTTCAAAAACGATTTCGGGTAAGTGGCCGCCGCGGCTGTTACGAATAAATTCCAGCCGAGAGGCCCAATTTTCGACCACTTTTTGAAGCAATTTGGGACCGTATGTCAGTAATAACGCGCCGAATATTCTCTTCCAAGGCGTCAATCTTCTCGGGCTTATCTGCGTCGACAAGCGACTTCACATAACCCCACAAAAAACAAAAAATAGTCCAGCGGTGTTAAATCGCACGATATTGTAGGCCACGCCACAGGCCCACGAAGCGAGATAATGCGCTCACCAAAAGTTTCCTTCAATAAATTGATTGTCCGAATATTTCGTTGGCTGTATGGCATGTAGCGCCGTCTTGTTGGAACCAAATGCCGTCCATATCAACATCCTCCAATTCACAATTCAGGCACGAAAAAGTCATTAATCATGGCTCTAAAGCGTTCCCCTTTGAATGTAACCGGCTTCATCTTTGAAGAAATATGGACCAATGATTCCCTCTGCCCATAGAAAACACCAAACAGTGACTTTTTGAGAATTTGACGGCGTCTCAACAATGGCTTGTGGATTATGATCACTCCAAATGCGACAATTTTGCTTATTAACGTACCCCATTCAACCAAAAGTGATCTTCATCGCTGAACAAAATTGTCTTGTGAAAATCGGGATCGGTGGCCATCTCATTTTGGGCCCATTCAGCGAACGTGCGACGCGCTTGATGGTCGTTCGGCTTCAATTCTTGCACGAGTTGGATTTTGTAAGATCGCAAACCAAGGTCCTTCCGCAAAATCTTCCATAAAGTGGATGGGCACAGCTCCAATTATTGCGCGCGATGGCGGATGGACTCATTCGGGTCTTCTTCGATACTCGGCTCCGCAGCAGCAATAGCGTCTTTGGTGCGCAATATATGGCCTCTCTGAGGATGCGCATTATTCACTAGAGTAAACGTGTTTGCTCGAATTACCGACTCTGCTGGGCGATTATGTCGACCGAATATTAGGCACAGCGCGCGATGCGTCGTGCGAACCGAACTTGGCAATAAATCACCATTATTTTGGTAATAAATTTGCACGATTTGCAAACATTGTAAATCAAGTGACAGCTGTCAAAAAGACTAACTCCGACAAAAGTATTGTCAGATTGAAAACTACACTTCTAAAAAAAACACCCTTTTGTTTTCTTGTTTCTTTTCTATTCTGTCGTTTGGTTTGTGAAAAAAGTATGGAGGCTACTGTGTGATTTTTGAGCATAACAAATTTATTTTTGTTTGATAACTTTTGTTAATATTTTGTTATCAGTCAAGTTTGGTACCTATGAAGCTCTAATGTATTTGTTATCAGTGGTCTGTTTTGAATTGTTTTGCTTTATCGTTTTCAATTTTCTTGTTGTTCCTTGTGCTGGCTTTTCTACCAGGGCTTGTGTGTAACCGTTATTTGTTATTGGAGTCTTTACATTAATATAATTTTGTGGTTTGAAGCCCTCGTCTATGATGTTGTATACTTTCTATGTATTGCAGTATTGATTTTTTGCTTCACCGGATGAATTGAATTGAATTAAATTATTCTACCCAATCAAACTTCAGGTGCTCGTTACTTTTTTTGTAGCTCAGCGTCAAGGAATGGGATTTTTATGTTTTCTTCTAATTCTACTGTAAATTACATTCGATTAGGTTAATTAGTGTGTTGAGTATTATGTCCAAATCTTGTCGCCCACGTATTTTGAAATGTGCTTTATTTGTATGAATTTATGTGTGAGCTCGTAGATTGTGTCATCTAATAGTTTGTCAAGAACTAAGTACCATATGTAAGTCTGCAATAGTCGGACATAATCGGTTGCCCATTGACATGCTGTAGATTTGGCTACATGTTGTGTTGTTGAATGTAAAGTAATTGTTGTACGTCAGGCAACATTTACTTCATGTTTTTAAATTGTCTTTTCGGAATCGTTGTGTGTGTTTCAAAGTCTTCTCATTTCTCCATGATGATTTTTTTTGGCTAATTGGTATATGGTATGTTGGTGAATGATGATATCACATCGAATGATAACAATATTTCGTCATTTGCTATTGTTGTTGCCATCAGTTTCTGTTTTAGCTCTATTGAATTTTTTATGTTATGTATATTTTTCCCATGCTAAGTTTCTCCATATTTGGTGTATGTGTTTTGTTAATTTGTAGCAAGGAACTTCCATTGATGAAGCTATTGGTCTGAGTGCGGTGCCTTCATATAAATAGTCTGGGCGGGCGCAGTTGCTGATGAGGACTAGGGCGTATATTTTTGTTAGTCGTCGATGTGATTGAACTTGAACTTGTATGTCGTTGATTATTTGGGTTGTTTTTCCTTATTACATAGTTTTTGTGTTAGGTCTTTTCGCATTGTTTTATAAGAATGTTTTTTCGTTGTTGTATTTTCTCTGTACATTCCTTGGGGTCATGGAAGTGTATTAATCATGGGATATTATTTCTTAGCTTAAAATTTGGAAATGGGGCAGACCTCTTCGCGCCATCTGATACCAAAAGAGTTTTCAGACAAGGGATTCCCCATCGTGCGACTTCTTTAACCTTATGCTAGAGAAAAAAATTCGAGCTGCCAACATCGATATCTCTGGCTGGCACTATTTTCTATAAGAATTTCACGCTGCTAAAATTCGCTGATGATATTGACATCATTGGCTCCAACGTGTGAGCAGGCAGTGCAGCATTCTCCCCCCAAAGGGGGTCTCGTCGAGTGGGTCTAGCGGTGAACGAGGACAAAACGAAATACCTTTTGTCAACAAACAAAGAGTCACTGCGTCTTGGACAAAATGTTACTGTTGACAATTATACTATTCAAGTTGTCAAGAATTTCGTTGACCTAGGATCTTCGTCTAATATGCGTGGACGACGTGTATCGAATTAGATCGACCGATAAGCTGTACGCCGACACTGATATAGTCAAGCGTATAAAATTCCGGCGGCTTCGCTGGCTGGGTCATTTTGAGCGATTGGAAGAAAGCGCTCCTGCAAGAAGGGTATTTTATACGAGCCACGGTGGAACACGCACAAGAAGATGTCCTAATCTCCGTTGGAAAGATCAGGTACTGGGCGACCTAAAATGCACTTAGACTTATCAACTGGCACCAGCACGTGCATAGCCGTGGCGTTTGGCGTAGCTTTATAGAGGCGGCAAAGACTGACCATCGGTTATAGTGCCAGCTACGTAACGTAAGAGACAGTTTTTCAAGCACTCTATGTCTATGTAAATATCTTGATTTATGAACCCAGTGTTAGCAAAAGTTTCGCTTCTTTTTCCACAAGTGCATGTCAAATAAATTGTTTTGGAAATTTGGGTAGTTTTCTGGGTTTTTAACTTTTTACAGGCTTAGCCTCTACCCAAGTCTGTAAGTCTATGTGTAGACAGTTTCTGAAAGTCACCTTTCATGTAGGTTTCATCATCATCCATGATGCAGCATTTAAATAGTGTAAGGAAACTTTCGTTCAGCCTCGAGTTTGGGCTTCAATTTCCTTTACTTCGCTTCGATCTGGAACCTTTTGCATCTTATAAGTATATCATTTAAATTTACTTTTATTTTTTTTTAGTTTTTGGACATAACTTTTCAAAGTTCCAAATTTGGAAGCAGTATCACAGACAGTTGTATTTCGACTTCTATCCCATCAAGGCTTACTTGACTAAACCAGTAAGTTTTTTTTGTCCTCTGGACCAAATTTTCTGCCCCAGAAAGATTCGCTTTATACTTTTTTAATGGTTCCTTTTACCATTGCAATGCTAACACCCACTAGGTATAAAACCTTTCTTTGTTTTGGATCAATGCAATATATTTTTTCGTCGCTTAAGCTCCTTGTCTACCATTTCGCTTAAAGAATTTTCTCATACTAAAAATGAAATCACAGCAATTCGTGGATTTGTGGATCTTCTGAAAAAATCAGAGCCTACTCTAATTCGATGTATTTAAAATTTCTTATAAAATGTCGAACTCCGGCGTGAGTTATTTAATAAATCCGGCTCGATGGACCATGATTAGTTCAGAAGTGAATTATATGAAAAGAGTGAGAGTGACACAAGAAATTTATATTTAAATTCAATAAAATTAATTTATTGCAAATAGGAACTTTTAAAAGTATAATAAAAATTGAAGAGCCCAACCAACGGTGTGAAAATCTTCGAGCGAAGAACCAAGGGGAAAAGAAAGAAAAGAATACAACACAAAGAAGTAAGGATCGAGAAAGAGAATAGGAAAGAAAAGGTACGTTAGGGTGGCTTAAACTTACTACTGTGGGTAAAAGTTATTAAGACTTTGTTCATAATTTCAAATTTTTTTATTCATTCTTTTAAATCTATTTCGTCCCCTTCAAAGTAATCCCCCCCCGGCCCCAATACATTTGTGCCAACGTTTTTTCCAATTCTCGAAACAGTTGTTAAAGTCAATTTCCGGAATAGCCTTCAATGCGCTTAGCGATTCATGTTTAATGTCTTCAATTGACTCAAAACGGTCAAACGGCCCACGAAGCGGTTTTTTGAGTTTAGAAAATAGTCAAAAGTCACACGGTGCTAAGTCAGGCGAATAGGGTGGTAGGGTGGTTGCGGAACGATATCAGTCGAATTTTTGGCAAAATGGTCTCGTGGTCGCTGTGGTGTAGTGGTAGTGCGTTGGACTGCTACGCAGAGTGTCCGGGGTTCGAATCTCGGCACAGGCCAAATCAAAAAGTAGAAAAAATAATTTTTCTACACGGCACCACCTCTTGACAGGCAATGGAAAACCTGCAAGAGTAAAAATTGCTATGAAAAGCTTTTCGTTTCGCCGTTCGGATTCGGCATTAAACTGTAGGTCCCTTCCATTCATGTACAAATATATAACACGCACAACATGAGTGGATGCAAAATGCTCGGCCTAGGCCCTCCATGGGCTGTTGTGCCATTAACAGTAAGTAAAGTAAGGTCTCGTAAAACCAATGCAGTCATTTTGGAACCAATCGTGCATTCACTCTTCTTAGGCCCAAATGATGTTTTAAAATGGTTTTCATTGATCCTTCCGATATTCCAACGATGCCAGTAAGGTCTCTGACTGTTTATCGTCGATTCTCGAGCACCAATTCCTTGATTTTATTGACCAGACGTGTTGATCATCAGTTGATGTTGATGGCCGTCCTGGACGTGGTTCGTCGTCAACGCGTTCTCGACCATCTTTGAACAATTTGTACCAATCAGAAACACTTGCTCGCGACATACAATTATCACCGAAGGCCTTTTGCAACATTCTGAACGTTTCGGCACCAGAAATTTGATTTGATTCCGCACACAAAATTTAATGGAACTTCTTTGTTGAATAATTTCACTCATTGTGAAAATCGCCGAATGCACTTTTTGTGCAGAAACTTCAGAAAGACAAGCGTATACTAAACACTAATGATTATTTTGATGTGACATTTGGCACAGATGTCACCGACAGTCATACCAACCTTAAAAAAATAATATTTTGATGAATGGATTTCCGCGCGAAATTTAAATTAAAAAGTCTTACTACTTTTTGCCCACAGTAGTGAAGAAAAGCGGAAATATAATATATGTTTTTCTTGTGTGTACGCTCCTTACATACATACATAAGTGCATACTAGTACATAACATATAAACATAACTACATACAACTGTTAATAGGATATTTTTGCGTGTTTGTATTGGAAAATTGATAAATTACATAAGAAATTTATTAATAAATGGACTACTTGCTTTCATTTCTAATCAGAAAATATAATTTATGTTCACAAATAAATGATAAAATGAATGATTGATGTGTTTCGATTTAACAAACTACTTAGTAAGTGTACCTACAATACTATAAATATCATACGAGTATATATCGATATGTACCAGGTGTACAAATATGAAACCGGAACTGACATCTCTGTGTCGCTAGGTTAAACTATTCGCTCTGTCAAACCAAATCATTGGCGCCTTTTTTTCGCATTGCATTTAGTTCTGTCCGACCGAAGAAAAAGAAATCATAATGGCATGAGTAAAAATATACTCAGCTAGTTTCGAAGTGGGCCCCTTCCTCCTTGGCGCCTTTTCTTCTCATTTAGTGCTGTCAACAATATTCAGTTCATAAACAATCAAGTTTCGTACAACATTTTTTTTTTCGCTCGAATTTTGTGCCTAACAAACTACGTTGTGCGGACATTATTGATTTTCTGTTTCCAATTGAAGAAATCTGCTTTGGAATCTCATCGAATGCTTTTGGAAGCTTACGGCCAGCACGCTCTAGGTAAAACACAGTGCAACGAGTGGTTCAATAAGTTTAAAAGCGATTTGGCGATTTTTATGTGAGAAACGAAGAACATGAAAGACCGATACCACCGAAAAAGTTTGAAGATGCCGACTGCCGAATTGAAAGCTTTTCTCGATGAGGATGATAATCAAATGCAAGAACAACTTGCAGAACAATTAAATATGAGCCAACAATGCATTTCTCAACGTTTAAAAGCCATGGTATTGATTTTGAAGGTGGGTAGTTGGGTGCCGCATGAATTGACAGCAAGAAAATCGAAAAACCACATGTGAAATGTTGCTCGCCAGGTATAAAAGAAAGTCATATCTTCATCGAATTGTTACTGGCTGGTGATGAAAAATGGATCTATTTCGAGAATATCTATTCCCAAACGTAAACCATCACATATTAATCTCGGTACATCGGTTAAATCGACATCAAAGCCAAATCGCTTCGGAAAGAAGACGGAAGAATGCTCTGTGTTTTCTGGGATCAGCGAGGTGTTATCTGGTTTGACCTTCTGAAACCAGGTGAAGCAGTTACTGGCCAACACTACCAAAAACAATTTGGCCGAAACGTCCAGAATATCAAGGTAGGGAACACAAAGTGATTTTTCTTGATGACAATGCGCCATCACCTCGAACAAAACAGACTCGAGAAGTGGTAGATTCGTACAGCTCCCCTATGCGGCTTATACACCAGACTTCAGTAGGCTCCATCAGACTACCACTTACTTTCATCAATGGGGTACGCACTTGCTGAGCAGCCCTTCGATTCGTACGAAAATGTGAAAAAATGGCTCGATGACTGTTTGGCCTAAAAAAGGAACAGTTTTGTTTGGCGAGGCATTCACAAATTGCCAGAGAGATGGGAAAAATGTGTAGCTAGCAATGGCAATGGCCATTACTTTGAAGATTGGTAAAATACCGGTTTCATACTTGTACACCTGGTAAATTAAATATCCTCCCACACCACATTTAAGTGTGATGTCGTTTGGAGAGTAAGTCATGTTACCGGAGGAGTGACTCTCATACTGGATTCCATAAATGTACTACAAAAACTTTTCAGTTTCATGGAATTATTTCCTTATTGATAATTACTATGATTTTTTATTGTAACAAGGAAAAATAATACTATCTTACAGTCAATTTGTGCTAAGGCTGCTACTATTTTAAAGACAATACAGGGTGAGAATTAATAACTGTTTACAACAGTTTTGAACATACATAAATTATTGTAATTAAAAACGAAAAAAAAAAAGACCGAAGGAAAAGAAAACATATTGGCATGAGTAAAAATATACTCGGTCGCTGTGGCGTAGTGGTAGTGCGTTGGACTGCTGCGCAGAGTGTCCGGGGTTCGAATATCGGCACAGGCAAAATCAAAAAGCAGAAAACATAATTTTTCTACACGGCACCACCTCTTGGCAGGCAATGGCAAACCTACAAGAGTAAAAATTGCTATGAAAAGCTTTTCACTTCGCCGTTCGGATTCGGCATTAAACTGTAGGTCCCTTCCATTCATGTACAATTATAACACGCACAACATGAGTGGATGCGAAAAGCTCCATGGGCTGTTGTGCCATTAAAAGTAAAGTAAAGTATCGGCATATTCATTTTTTTTGATTAAATTTACACCCTGTTAAAGAATGACGGACCTTTTCTTCTCAGCATATTTCAATTGTTAGTTATTATGAACTTTTTATTACTTTTTCGAGCTCATTATAACCTATGTTGTAGAAGAAATTTAGGAAATTGTTTGTAATTATTTAAATCAATATTTATAAAATTTTTATTTTTAAAATTTTGACTTTCTTATTTTTATTTTTTCCATCATTATTTACATTTTATTTAACTTCTTTGTACACAATTTTTAATTCAAATATTTTTTTTTATCATATTTTTGATATGTAAACTAGAAAACCGTTTCTGAAATTTCATCTCAAAAAAGGAAAAATGAAATCATGAAGACGATTTTATTTAGTTAAGTTTCAGAAATCGTGTGGTCGCCCTATCGCTAGCAAAGTTCCAGGGTTCAAACCACGGCACAGGCAACATAAAAAAAATGTAGAAAAAAATTTTTTTTCTACACGGCACCACCTTTTGGTTATCACCTTAATGGCAAACCTACGACTACTTAGGAGAGTAAAAATTTCCTATGAAAACTTTAAACTTCCCCGTTCGGATTCTTCGTAAAACCGCCGCTTCCTTCCATTCATGTCCAAAAATATAAAATGCACAATATGAGTGGATGCGAAAAGCTTGGCCGAGGCCCCCCTTACGCTCTTGTGGCATTAAAAGAAAGAAACAGCAAAGAAGCCTAATACCGAAATAATCCGAAATTTTTATTTCGTTGCATTATGTTAAGTTAAAATATTGCCAATGCTCCGATTTACAAGAATATGCGTTCTTTATGAGATAAAAATCGACAACAACAAAAAAAAACAATCCTTTCTAAATGAAAATTCTTTGTTGTGATGTCATTGTGCAAACAAATTGAAGCATGGCGCCTTTTGTTTACAAAGCAAAGCAAACAAAACTCGAAGGAAAATACGACTTTATTCTACGAGTACTTGAAGTTTCATACGTATACAAAATATCAATTCGTATAAAGACATTGTTAAACACATATTTACACATATATATGTATGTGTGTAGTAGATAAATATCTGTTCATAGGCATGAAGGGTGATTTTTTAAGAGCTTGGCTTTTGATAATTAAAAAAAACACAGAAAGTGAATGAAATTTTTACTTGGATCGATGAATCAATTCCTGCCATTTACTTTTTAAAGATAATTTACTTACTTTACTTACTTTTAATGGCACAACAGGCCATGGAGGGCCTAGGCCGAACTTTTCACTTAAATGTTGCCCGCGGATCCGCTTTAAGTGATCCATTCTGAAGGTCCAATTTTGGCACACTTTTTCATATATTTCGGCCAGAATCTAATTAATGACCAATGACGCGTTTAATGTTGGCTTCCAAAGCAGTAACCGTGTTTAGCTTGACCCTATACACAAGAGACTTCACATAGCCCCACAAAAAATAGTCTAACGGGGTCAAATCACGCGATCTTGGTGGTCAATTGACTGCACCAAAACGTGAGATTAACTGCTCGTCCAATTCGCCTCTCAAGTGATTCATGGTTTCGCCTGCAGTGTGGCATGTGGCATCGTGCTGTTGTAACCACAAGTTGGCCAAGTCCTATTCTTGCATTTATCATCGAACGATACCTTTCTCCATTTCCCCATTGACCGTAACGTTGCGGCCTTCATCGTCTTTGAAGTAGTACGGCCCAATGATGCCGCCTGCCCATAAACCGCATCAAACAGTGCATTTTTCGGGATGCATTGGTAGCTGCTGCCTCTAACTGGACTTCACTCCAAATATGGCAATTCTGCTTATTCACGTATCCATTGAGCCAAAAATGAGCCTCGGCGCTAAATGGACGTAGCTTGCGAAACACTTTTTTCACAGCGCATGAATTTTGATAATAAATTTCAATAGTTTGCAAACGTTGTTCAGGCGTAAGTCTATTCGTGATGAAATGGCAAGCCAAAATTGAGCATTTTTTACTTTGGCGCATGTCAAGAATCACGCCTGAACTGTCAGAGATATAAACGTCAAAAACCAAGTAGCAAAAAAAATCACACTTTATAATTTTTGAAGTAAATCTCATTATGGGACGGAACTGCAATTTGGATCGGCAACCTTTTGTGTGCCGAATTATTTTATTTGGTTTGGCTCCCTATGCACAGATTAAAAAATTACAATCAACTCATTTCTCTCTCTCTCTTTATTTGTATTGGGGAATAAAATCGAGATGTAACGCTGTAAAACACTGAGTGGTGGGGAGCGGAACGGCGCAATCCAAAGAGTGAGTAAACAAAATCCATTCCCGCAAGAACAACATGAACAACCCTCTCTCTCTCCCTCTCGTATCTATGTATTTGCAATAAAGAAATTTCTCTCAAAATCAACACGACTAGCAATAACAGTAAATTCCTTTGAAGTCAATCACTCTCGCTAATATGAAAATTACTCGATTGTTCGAAGTCGACCGCGTGTATATGCTCACATGTAATGACATTGAGAGGGCTGACGTCTGTGCTTGTACTGCATGGGCCCGATCCTTATAAAAACAATTTTTCCATACACTCGTACTTAGTACGAAAAAAGTCAAGTCACAATACATGCTCTCAGTGGTCTGTTCATACTGTACTCCATGATACTCTTTCTCATATTTAAAAGAATGGAAAGAAATTTCACGTGCAGTGTGGCATTTGGTATATGGCACCGTCCTATTGTAACCACATGTTGGCCAAGCCCAATTCTTACATTTCCGGCAAAAAACGTCTGTTATCATCGAACGGTACCTTTCTCCATTTCCCTATTGACCGTAACGTTGCGGCCTTCATTGTCTTTGAAGGCGTACGGGCCAATGATGCCGCCTGCCCATAAACCGAACCGCACCAAACAGTGCATTTTTCGGGATCCATTGGTAGCTGCTGAATTGCCTCTGGCTGGTCTTCACTCCAAATACGGTAATTCCGCTTATTTACGTATCCATTGAGCCAAAAATCCAGTGAGCCTCGTGGGTGAAGACAATTCTGAGATAAAAAAACGGATCAAATTTGGATAATAAATTTCAATGATTTGAAAAACGTTGTTCAAGTCTATTCATGATGAAATGGCAAACCATACTGAGCACATTTATTACTTTGCCACATGTTAAGAATCACGCGAGTTACGTCCCAGGCAAAATCTGTTCCCATGAATGGAGTGACATTCCTGAATTAGATACTCCACATGCTAATTCAGCAATTTCGTATCTTTATGCCAGTTTTACCTCTGATGAAACGTTCTCATCAAAAAATGCTGATAGTGCAAAATGCAGATTTCCATATTTTTATGTAGAGTAGAATTAGTTAGTCTTAAGATCAACCTCGATCAAAACGGTCAGGTAAATAAAAATATTAATTCTATAAATTATATTATTACTTTTAATTTTTACAAGTAAAAACTTGCAAATAAAATAATTCGCGTGAACTGTCAGAAATATAAACGTCAAAAACCAAGTAAGTAGCCAAAAAATCACCCTTTATATGTACATATGATATCCCATTCACAAAAAAAAAAACAAAAACAATCCTTAATAACAATAACAATACAAATTTCTAACCCATCCCAGGTATAGGCATAAATAAATAAGTATTTACGGTGAATGTATTCGTCTACTCACAAATACAATAACATACAACCATATGTATGAATTGGATGTAAGTATGTTTGTATATTTAAAACCAAAAGCTAAAACGTATTCAAATTTATTAGTGAAAAAAAATCAACATTCATATGAGATACACATTTTGATCCTTAAGCTTGGGCTTTAACACGAATTATGCAAATTCTTTAGAGTTATCCTTGAAATAGAGACAAAGCAAAAACATAAAAATTATCCTTAGAAAAATATGCAAAAAAAAAAAACCCCAACTTTGAAAAGAAAATTGTTTTCTCCCAACATTTTACTTAAGAATTCAAATGAAAAAATTATCCTTTTACGGTTGTTGTTGCTATCAAAATTACACCAACCACTTACATATAAAAGAAAAAAAAGTTGTGGCTTTTATTCGATTTGATTTGAAAGAAATCATCTCAAGTACTTATTATTACATATTATTTGAATTCCAATTCAGGCCTTTATCCTTTTGATGCCAATCAAAAATATATTCATATGCACGGACTGAGAGACGGAGTAGGGATAGAAAGTAGTGCTCTTGATACCCGTTTTCCCGGGTTGAACTCGAATACCCGTGGTATTCGGGTAGTACCCGAGTTCTACAACAACTGGTTGTGTTCATGTACTCGGTTTTTCACGGATAGTCGATTTTACCCGAGTACTGACAACTTTTAGGGTTCTTGCTAATTTTCAGGTACTCGCAAGTTTCGGGTACCCGTTTGTTATAAGAAATAGTTTTAAAAATTAAGGGAAAAAATATACAACTACATGTGTAGTTAGTGAGAAAACTCCTAAAAGGCAGAACGGAATCAAATGAAGTTAGTAGTAAAAAGTAGTAGAAGAAAAGGGAGTAAAGTAGAGGAAATGGAAATTGAAAATAGTACATATGTAGTACAAAAAGTGGAAGAAAATAGTAGAAAAAATATTGAAAAAGTAGCATAAAAAGGAGAAAAAAATAGTATAAAACAGTAGTAGAAAATAGTAGTAGAAATAGTGGCAGAAAGAAAAGCTCGGCCTAGGACCTCCATGGGCTGTTGTGCCATTAAAAGAAAGTAATAGTGGCAGAAACCTTCTTCTTCATCTTTAATAGCACAACAGCCCATGGAGGGCCACTCATGTTGTACGTGTTATAGTTATTTGTAGATGAATGAAAGGGACCTACAGTTTTTTCCGAATCCGAACACTGAATGAAAAGCTATCCTTAGGCAATTTTTGCACTTGACGGTTTGCCACTGCCTGAAAACAGGTGGTGCAGTCTAGAAAAATGTTTTGTTTTTGAAGTTAACGCCTTTAGAATCATTTTTATATTTACTAGGCGGTAAAAGATGATCGTGCCAAAACGGAAAATGTCACGGAAATGAAGGGCAGCGCTCTCTATCAATCAAGTATGCGAAAAATATGGATGAATATTAATATGCACACAAATGATAGCAGCACATAAGCATCCACTATGCGCCCTCTATCAATCAATAGAAGAACACTCCATCTCGCTATCGAATGATAGAGGGCGGGCACTGAGTATGTATCATATTCGATTGATAGAAGGCGCTGCCCATTAGGTTTAAGTTAAATTTGATTTTTCAAACTTTAAATTTACATTTCAAACAAAAAAGGGCGGGTATAGACTGAAAACAAAAACAAACGCGAGGCACAAACAAATAACGATTATCAAATGACGAAATGGTGGCCCAAAATTCAGATTCTGCTATCGTGAAAAGCAACAAAAGCAACAAAATCAGCACCGAAACATCGGGAGTGTGTAGACATGAGGCACAACAAAATTCGAATTTCATTGAAAACAACTCGCTAGACAGTATGCATGACAAATGAGTTTATTAGAACCAATAATTGCATCAACACTCATGTGATTTAGTCCCGACGAAGGTCCTCAGTTTATGCAGCACCAGACAGTCATTGAGGTGGCCGAATTCCGAATTCTCAGCTTCTCAACGAAACAGAAGGGCAGAAGATTTACTTGAAAATCTTTCCTACGTGGAGGGGAAACAACTCGCATCAGCAACTCAAAACATAGACGAGATTTGCCAAGTTTTTAGTTAACCTCATAACATTCGTGAGTTCTCAAACCGGAAAGTGGCAAGTTTTCCATGTGTTGAGATCATACAGCCAGAATATTTTGATAATGACGATTATTAGATTGATGATAATACCTACATACTAAGGATAATGGTAAGATTATAATTACCTATACAATAATGTATATGATGTTTTGAGTATGAATATTTCTATTGAGATGATGATTTTGCCGAGAGCAACGCGTTGCATGTATTGGAAACGAAATTAATCCATATGTACCACATCTGGGATCAGAGAATTATTAAACTGAACTTTACAAGGCTTGGCTTATCGTTTGCATAAATCAGCACAACGTTAAAAATTCCTTCGGCTACGCTTGTAATGTCTGCGATAGACTCTCGTTTTTGCAAGATAACTAAACCTAACTTGAAAACCCAAAACGTAAACGTACGGAAGAAGTAAACTTCTGTCTCACTGATGCACACAATTTTTTTTTCGGCTATTAAATTTTATTCGTGGCCAGATTTGAACCCGTGCACTCTGCATAGAAGACCGGCGTACTACCAATTACACGACGGCGATCACTAGCGACACAAAAAATAGTAGTAGAAAATAGAAGCTTCACCATTTGCGACTCTTATCATACCAGCAAAATGTTAATTCATCGGCTGCATCAATTATATGAAGCCGCCGCTTAATACACGCCATTGTCAGGTGCCCGATTTCAGGTACCGGAGTATGTATGTGCGCGGGTGCTACCCGGCGGGTATCAGGAGCACTAATAGAGAGGCTTCCTTCTTTTTTTTTGATAATTTTGTATGCATTCTAATCTTGTTCTAATCTTGTTCGTAGGCTGCAAAAATCTGCTTCGTAAGGAAAAAGTATACTTGATTAGAATTAAAAAAGATTGGATTTAATTTGTTTTCTTTTCTTATGTTGATTTAAAATTTAGAATCTGATTTTAGATTTAGAATTGTTTTCATTTCTTGGTATTTCTATATTTATTTGTGTTTTCAAAATTGTGTGTTTAAGATAATGTAAAGATGAAGGCGAAGTGAAGAATTTAAGACGCTTCAATTCCGAGATTGTCTTCCATTGACATGTCGTCAGTGAGTGGGACTTAGCTGCAGCTGGCTTTATATTTAATAACTCACTGTCAGCATTTACCCAATTTGATTAATTAATTGGTGAACAAATTCTTACGAAAAAACTGTATCTAATGCAGACAATGTGAAATAATTTTTCGCTATCATGGCCTTTACACTGCTGAAGGTAAGAAACATAGATACTGTGCTATTCCAAGAAAGAGGCGATTAGTTTCAAGACATGCAATCTACAAAAAAAAAGATATTTCCTATCAAAAATAAGCTGCAGCTGGACACTGGAAGCAAATAGGGGAAGTTGCCATGGTTGGGAAGTGTTTTGTTTTCTACCCATAACTTTTTGAAGAAAATAAATACAGAAAGTATGCAACACACATTTGAAAGTGAAGATCATAAGTTTACACGGTTCCATTGAATGTTTTAGGATTATGTTGTTAGAAAATAAATTGCCGATCTCAAAAAAAAAAAGTTGGAACTCGGTATCAAAAATCCAATAAATATGCAAAAATCACTCTTGCATGAATATAATATAAATAATCGATTTATTAAACTCCGAATAAATCAGTACGTTGGAAAAAATATTTGGTTGTGTCTGGCTGTAAAAGAAAGATGTGGGTATTTGCTCCCAAACCCTATCAAATGTGAAAAAACAAAAAAAAATATCCGCTAAAAATTTAGTGTGGTCAATTTCCGACTATAGAACAGTCGCAACTATAGAACAGTCCCAACAATGGATTACTTCACGTACTGTTTACAGATGAGAAGACTTTTAGCATTGAACATGTTACAGGTACATAGTTCATTATGAAATACCGCCGAAAATCGCCACCCCTTCATGGAATGTCCACATGTAGCAAAGCATCCTTAGTTCTCGTTCTCTCAATACGAGTAAGTTAAAGAAGCATAAGCTCAGCACCCGGATAGAGGGCGAGGGAAACAGAAAAGTAGAGCTCAAAGGTTAACCGTCATACTCGCCAGCCCTGAACATTATGGATTTCATTGTAAGGTCGATTGTAGCAATACAAAAGTTGGGGGTCCTTGAAGTCAAAAGGCCGGCGAAAAGGGTTTTTTGCTCGTCTAGCTAATCGAATAAGTCTCCGAAACAAGGTTCTATGAAAGAAGTATTCCTGCTCACTATGTACTTCGTGCAAGATATTATTGCAATTGGCCAAACAATTACCTTCACTCTTTAAAAGTTCAAGATAATATAAAGATGAAAACGAAGAGAAGAATTTTAGACGCTTCAATTCCGAGATTGTCTTACAGTGACATGTCGTCAGTGAGTGCAACGTAGCTGCAGCAGGCTTTCTATTTAATAACTCACTGTCAGCATTGAAAATTTAATTTTAAAATTCATTATATTCACGGTATTAACTATTTAATTTTCTAATCTCTTTCTGTCCTACCTCGGCTGTTAGAATTCTGACATATTTCTAGGTAATCTTCTTCTTGGGAATGTGTTAGAGGGGTACATTCTCCGAATTGCTCTTTGGATTTACCAAACTTCCTTCATTGCCATTGCTGCCGATGAGCAGCAATAACTACGTTTCTCATTTGCCAAATTTCTATTACCCACCCTCATGTACATGCACCCACATACATACGACTACTGCGGCAATAGTTTGTGGAAAGATTTTGGAACATTTCCAGCAAAAACAAAAAAAGATTGCACTTGATTGTTAATTTCATTTTAAAATACGAAATGAATAAAATATTCGATTTAAATTGACTCAAAGTCATCAGTCTGAGAAATAATCCAATTCAATCTATCCTTTGAAATTATGAATATAAATCAAACACTTCATATTCGCTATTTAATTTGACTCGAAGCCATCACTCTCTGAGAAGTCATCCAATTCCATCAATCCTTTGAAAATATGAATATAAAAATCATACACTCCAAAAAATGCAAAAAAATATAAAATTAATTTCCAGTCACTTCTCTCCCCAATTCAAATTATCCTTAAAAATATGCTACAATTTTTTAATCAAAAACTTTTTACATAGAAAATCTCATAAAATTTATTACTTACAAATTAAGTGGCAAATTTTTATTTGATTATATTTCTATCATATTTTTTTTTGTTTTTGCTGGAAATGTTCCAAACTCTTTCCACAAACTGTTGCCACAGTATTCGTATGTGTGTGGGTGCATGTACATGAGGGTGGGTAATAGAAATTTGGCAAATGAGAAATGTAGATATTGCTGCTCATCGGCAGCAATAGTAATGTCAAGCAACAACTATTTTTTTTTTCACTTTATTTTCTGTTTGTCTGTTGCATGCATCCATATATGTAAGTAAAGTATGAGGCTAGTTAAAAGCACTTAGTGTAGTTATTTTGTAAAAAAAAAAAAAAGTTTCGGAAGCTATTTGAGTACTTTATTGGGGCAATATGTTGGGGGAAAAGTTTAGATTAATGTGTGATAATGTAAAATAAATATATGTACGATGATAATTGTTGTTTGAAATGTTTTAAGGTCTCAATATTTATGAATAATAAAATATTGGGTCATATAAAATGTGTTCGCGATGATGTTGGTACCCACAAATCGGTCATGTATATGATGATAAGTGCCTCCGCTATCTCGTGATAGCTTGCGTGCCGATCTTGCTCTACCCGTTGCAAAATTTCATCGGCTTTTCCAGTGACTGGCCGTTCAGAGCGAGGTGCATCTTTGATATCGAAATTTCTGGATCGGATTCGAGTAAACCACTCCTGGGTCACATAGCATCCTCACCGTAAACCGATCAAATTTGTCAACATGATTTTGCAGCGGTTTTACCTTTTCTATAGTAGAGTTCATTCATTTTCAAATCAATGTTACTTTTTACACTAGAGACTAATTACTCAACTGTCTTCACACAAAATGTAACCTGAAATAGTGCCACCTTTCACGCATGTGTTCGTTTGACATAATCCGATAAATGCTGCCAGATTTGTGACTACCAACACCCAATAGAATAAACATTTTTAATCTTTATTTAAGTAGTTCAGCAAAAAACTTATCACTTTTTTTTTGTGTTTAACGTGCTTCCATCGTTTATTTTGCCAATCGAATTTGATTTATGAGTATCAATTTGATAATCAATTTGATATAATGAAAGCCATAACTAAAATCGAACAGATTAATTTTGAAATTATATTTTTTCTAATTATTTTTATTGAATTATTAAATTTTTATTAAATAAATATTGATTGAATATTTAACGACCTTTGGATTTATAATCTGTAGATGAATTTTTAATGAGCTCTATGCCAAGGATTCAGTGATGTTAAACAAACGTTTTCATAAAAACTTTTTATTTATTGATCAATATTTCAATATTTCAAACAACATGATCTTTGACCCTAATATTTTTACTTTTAATGGCACAACAGCCCATGGAGGGCCTAGGCCTAGCTTTTCGCATCCACTCATGTTCTGCGTGTTATATTTGTACATGAATAGAAGGGACCTACAATTTTATGCCGAATCCGAACGGCGAAGTGAAAAGCTTTTCATAGGCAATTTTTACTCGTGTAGGTTTGCCATTGCCTGCCAAGAGGTGGTGCCGTGTAGAAAAATTATTTTTTTCTATATTTTGATCTTGCCTGTGTCGAGATTCGAACCACGGAAACTCTTCGTAGCAGTCCAACGCACTACCACTACGCCGCAGCGACCACTTTGACCCTAATATCAATAACACTATATCCACCTGTTTATCGAAGTTTCACATAAAAATGTCAAACTTACTTATAAAACACACATAAACAAGAACTTCACAACCAGACACAAAAGAAAGTAGATGCAATGAAATGGACAAAAATTATATGACAACTTTCGAAATTAACAAATTCGAAAAGCTACTGGAGAAACAAAAACAAAAATTCATGGTGAATACACGAAGCAAAGAAGGTTGGTTCTTCAACTCTACTGACATAACATTCCTCTCTGAAGTACAATGGCTAGCCATTGACCTGGTGGATACCTTTCATCCACCACAATGACTAAATAACCCACTTTAGCATCTGGTTTTGGTGTAAGCCATTTGGGACGTGTCTGTAAGCGACTGAGATATTCTGCATACGAGCGGTTCCAAAAATGTTGCTTAATTTTCTCTACCATTTTCCAACGTGTAAGTTTATCGATGTTGCGATCCAACAGACTCTCCTCTTGAATACAGTTTGTAGGTTCACCTATTAGAAAATGTGCGGGAGTTAAAGCATTTACGTCTCTAGGATCAGTGGTTAATGGACAGAGAGGTCTAGAATTGAGACAACTTTCTATCTGGCACAATAATGTAGTGAGTTCTTCGAAGTTCAATAAGCGATCATTCATAATGCGCTTTAGGTGATATTTTACAGATTTCACACCTGCTTCCCATAGTCCTCCAAAATTGGGAGAGGCAGGTGGTATAAAATGCCAATCGGTGCCAGTAGATGTGAGAGAGTCAAGCAATTCTTTTGGTAAAGATGATTTGCCTTTATCAAAAAGTATTTTTAATTCTTTGGCAGCACCGACAAAGTTAGTGCCACAATCTGAATATATGTCTGAGCAACCCCCTCTTCTGGACACAAAACGACGAAATGCTGCTAAAAATGAGTTGGTGGTCATGTCAGACACAGCCTCTAAGTGTATTGCTTTAGTTACCATACACACGAATAAACAAATATAGCCTTTGCATACAACGGCTGATCTTAGTGTTACATTTTTTAATAGAATCGGGCCAGCATAATCTACACCACTATGTTTAAATGCCCTGGTAACGTTGATCCGTACGCTTGGCAGATTACCCATCAGTTGAAGTGCACTTTTCGCGTTTTGCTTAAAACAACGCAAGCATTTACTTATAATGTTCTTCACCAACTGCCGACCAGAAATAATCCAAAAGAGTCGATTAACATAGGACAACGTTAATGTGATACCACCGTGTAACGTTTGCTCGTGCGCATCTAAAATGATGAGTCGTGACAAAGGATTATTTTTTGTTAATAGTATTGGATGTTTAGACTCGATAGGTAAACTTGAATTTTGTAGTCGACCACCTACTCGCAGGATGCTGGTTGCATCTACGAATGGCAATAATTTAAGTATGCTTTTATCTTTTATTGTTTTATGAGATTGTATACATTCAATACTTTTATGAAAGTCAATTTGTTGCACCAGTGTTACAAGCAACAATAGTGTTTTATTGAGCGTTTTTGCTTTGATTACTCCAAAATCGCGCAATTCTCTACTTTGTTTGCAATTATGAGCAAATCGAAAACAAAGCGAACAGATACGTAATAATCTGTTTAGAGTAGAGTATTTAGATAAAATATCTGGGTAGGATACATATGTAAAATTATGCGATACAACCTTTTGTTTTCTTTCCTCTAATGATGTTTGCAGATTAGGTAAACCCTGCGGCCAGGACGACGGAGGCAGCTTTAAAAATGCTGGACCTTCCCACCAAATTAGCTGGTCTTTCAAGTCTTCAGGCATTAAGCCACGTGAGGCACAGTTGGCCGGGTTTAGAGCGGATGGAACATATTTCCACTGCAGTATATCGGTATGCCGTTGAATTTCTCCTACACGGTTGGCAACATAGACACTCCAACGTGAGGGTACTTGGCGAATCCAACTTAAAACTGTGGAACTGTCACTCCAATAAGTTACATTAGATATCACCTCCTTATTTATTGTACTAATAACAATTTGCGTGAGCTTGACCAGCAAGGAGGTAGCACAGAGTTCAAGTCTAGGTATGCTTACTGTTTTTATTGGCGCAACTTTTGATTTCGCTTGCCGGTATCTTTCTCCATTGACCGTAACGTTCGATGGTAGCAGCCTTGTTTTTGCCGAAAATGCAAGAATTGGACTCAGCCGACATGTGGTTCCAACAGGACGGTGCATCAATTGAGAGGCGAATTTGGTGAGCAGTTAATCTCACGTTTTGGTGCAGTCAGTTGGGCACCAAGATCGAGTGATTTGACCCCTGTGGTTTTTTAATTTAGAAAAACCAAGCTCTTAAAAAATTACCCTTTACATACATTAGATATATTCGAAACATTAATATAAGTTTTTTGTTTTGTTTTATTGATACATTCAATACACAGGGTGTACCCCTACCCCTATGAATGCGGAGCATTGTGTTGAATGGAAGGAAGATTGATAGGTGAGAGGAAGAAGAAGAGAGAATGAGAGAGTGAATGTGATCACACAGGACACCGATAAAGAGATAGGCAGCCATTGTGGCAAGTGTTATGCCTTGACCACCATGAACTTCAGTTTATCAGTGTGGACTATGACCGCATGTAGCGCATGTGTTTATTACCTGTTTTACTTACATATTGTATGAATGTTTTAAGTTATATATATTTTATTGTTATAGTATCCTGAAGATGAGTTCTAATTCAATTCGAAATATTGACAAAATATATAAGAAATTTTTTTTGAAAAGATTTTTTAACAATTTTAAAAGTTTTGGCCTAGAGCACATTAAAAATTCATCTATTTCTATTAAAGTTTGATGTTATAAATTTGTTTTTATGACAAAGGGAGAAACTTCAAATTCTAGACACTTCGTATGCGTTATCTTAAATCACATTTGTAATATGAATTTAGAGCAACCAAGCAACGATAATGTATACAAGTTTACTACTAATACAATTTACTATTGTGTATAAAGCGCCGAATGCAAACAGGCGATTCTGTAAATAAACAAAAAATAATTTAGCACGTACCACATGACGTATGAGTGACAATTTTGAAGAATGAAACAAAACAAGAAGAAACAACTTTTGCATGACAAATAACATCATTACACAAAGAATACACACTTTATTTTAAATTTGTGTAGTGGAACAATAATACACTGTGGCACATGCATGCACTTACACATTTATTTGAGTGTCTTACTTAGTGATAAAAACAAAGAGGAAGCAACAGTAAACGTCTGCTGTTACAGCTGCTGCTACTTTTGCATTTCTTCTACGAACAGTTCTCCACCATTGATATTTATATAAAATGAAAGAAGACGAGAGACTCCTAGCTGTAAAACCATTTGTGGCATGACAATGAATAACGAAAGAAATAGCATGAAGAATGAATGAATAAACGCTTAATTTGACGGCAGTAAAACGAAAGAATTTCTAGCATTTTTTATCATCATTCGGAAGAGAAAAACATAAAAAATAACGAAAACACACAAATAAACAAATAAAGATAATTTTACACACATAAATAAACAAAAATAAATGAGGAAACGGAAGCTATTTTATTGTGAAAGTTAAGATTTTCTTGAGCATACTTAATATGTATAAAGAGGGTAAACGAGTGTTGATGAACTCATTTCGAGTGGATGCATCATCGTTTTATGAGATCAATGAATGCTTGTATGCTCTTATTGTTAAGAAGAAGCTATGTAGGTATGCGCATACTTATAATAAAAGTTACATTCAGCAATTTGTATTAATACATATAAATATTTAGTCATTGAGGCTATTGCGATCTACTTTCAATTCAATCTTATTTATGTATAGATATTAAAATGTTTTTCATAATGAATACGCTATTTTAAGAGTCCGAAACTTTAAAAGTAGAAGATCAAAGGACAGATAAATTAATATACATAAATGAAAGATGCAATTTTAATGACTAAAAAAATCCAAAATAAAATATACTATACTAATATTTTTTTTTACACAAATATAAATTTATTTCAATATCAATCAAATGAATACATTTTTCAAAGAAGAGACCATCGGAAGCATGTTGCCATCTTTCACGCAGTTTATGTATTCCTTGCCAAACAAAAAAACTCCATCTTTTGAACCTTACTAATCAATACCATTTTTGATTCTTTCAATTGAAGTAAAGAGTATTCCAGTAAGGGCATTCTGCATCGATCGAAATAAGTAAGTGATAGTCACAGGGAGCACGGTCTGGTTAATATGGCGGGCGGGCCAAAACTTCCAAATCACCATTTTCAAAATATTATAATTCTTAACCGGTCTAGTGAGGTCAACGTTAGGTCGCGCGGTGTCATGTTTGGAAAAGTACGGCCTCATGCCTGATCATTTTTCGGCCATTGCTCTCTTCGAACGAATCAATTGTTTTCGATGCAGCTCGCTCGAAATGGTTTCATCAGGTTTTAGCAGCTCTCTTGCCATTTTGCCATTACCTTGCCACCAAAATCTCCACTTTTAAAGCATCGATATCAGAATTAGCATATTTTAATCGATGAAGTAAACTTCTAAGTAAAGGCAAAGCACTTTTATCGAAAAGCAAAACTTCTCGCAAATTGTGTCTATTTAATACGAATGCTGACATGTTTTTTATGGCGCTAAAAGGTTATGTTGTTTACACCTTGGCAAATTGATACATAATCAAAACAAAAGTTACATGATATAACTAAAACATAAATGCACTTACAGTATTGCCTGATGTGATTTAGTATGTACAAGTTAGGCTATCAATCGTGAATACCTCATTTTAATATTATATACACATCCAATAATAAAAAAGTGATACAAAAAATAAACTATAAAAGAGAGAGTTTTTTATTTTTAATTTGGAAAATTGTTCTTCCTAATTGGGTAAGTTCACATTATTTATATTAGAATATAATGCTGCGTTTAGAGCGCCCGAACGAATGAAGATTCTTTCGCTAAAAAATTTTAGCTAATAAATTTTCGTTCGAACCGGCCGAACATAGACTCTGAACAAACATCAGAAGCCATCTTGTTCGCTCGGCCAGTGTAGATGGAAAATCATAATGCTGCCAAACATTACTTCTAGTCAAATTCACAGAACATAACTATATGTTGTCAGTATAACACTGCACTATACCTACATCTACGTTTTTACTTCTTTTACGGTTGTTCTTTTCGATTTTAACTTCATTTTCACAATTACACAGCAACAGCAACATTGAATTCACCAAAACAAAAAAAAGATCGAACTAAGTCTGACCATCCAGAACGAAGATTTTTTCATTCATTGGGAGTATGTTACCCTTCAAATCGCCTGAACATTGTTCCTGAACACTTTATAGCGAACACACCGACCGTTTACACCAGCCGAACGAATGAGCGGACGGCCTAAAGATAGCATAAGGAAATTAAACAGATTCAACGAACTTCTATGAAATTACACATAAGTAAACATGAAGAATTATTTGAATTGCTATACTTAGCTGACTCTAAAAAAGATATAATCAAAGGATATCTAAGGTTTTTTTTTTTTATAATTTAGTGATACAAACGTAAGTTCAATTAACGATACATAGTCAATACCACGGGTATAAGTATGAAACCAGTTATGACATCTCTGTGTCGCTAGGTAAGCCTATACGCTCTGCCAAATCAAATCATTGGCGCCATTTCTTCGCACTTAGTTCTGTCAACAATATTCAGTTCATAAACAATCAAGTTTCGTAAAACAACATATTTTTTTTTGCTCGTAAAAATGTCGTATTTTGTGCCTACAAACTACAAACTACGATATGCCGATTTTCCGTTTCCAATTGAAGGAATCTGCTTTGGAATCTCATCGAATGCTAGTGGAAGCTTACGGCCAGCACGATCTAGGCAAAACACAGTGCAACGAGTGGTTCAATAAGTTTAAAAGCGATTTGGCGATTTTGATGTGAGAAACGAAGAACGTGGAAGACCGATACCACCGAAAAAGTTTGAAGATGCCGAATGCCAGATGCCGAATTGCCAGCTTTAATCGATGAGGATGATGGTCAAATGCAAGAACAACTTACAGAACAAATAAATGTGAGCCAACAATGCATTTCTTAACGTGTAAAAGCCATGGGATTGAATTTGAAGGTGGGAAGCTGGGTGCCACATGAATTGACTGAAAGACAGCAAGAAAATCGAAAAGAAAAACCACATGTGAAATGTTGCTCGCCAGGTACAAAAGAAAGTCATATCTTTATCGAATTGTTACTGGCGATGAAAAATGGATCTATTTCGAGAATATCTATTCCCAAACGTAAACCATCATATATTAAGCCGGGTACACCGGCCAAATTGACAGTAAAGCCAAATCGCTTCGGAAAGAAGACGGAAGAATGCTCTGTGTTTTCTGGGATCAGCGAGGTGTTATCTAGTTTGACCTTCTGAAACCATGTGAAACAGTTACTGGTCAACGATACCAATAATAATTGGCCGATTTGAACTATGCTTTCCGTGAAAAACGTCCAGAATATCAAGCTAGGCAACACAAAGTGATTTTTCTTGATGACAATGCACCATCATATCGAACAAAACAGACTCGGGAATTGGTAGATTCGTACAGCTGGGAATCACATGTTGACTTAAGTAGAACCAAGAAGAAAATGACTAATATATGGTAGAAAGAAACTGCAGTATTTATAGATACTTTCACTTGAAGATAACGGGGTCCTAACTCTTGACAATTGCGTACAATGGTTACGTAAAAATTCTAAAATGTTTCTGGTTCACCCATTAAGTATTTAAATGTCTAAAAATTTTATTGATGCATTCAAATATTAACGTCCTGTAGAGTAGTTTTGAAAAATGAAAAGTTTATGTTTTGGTACACCCTATATACCTCCACAATTCTACTTCTTCTTTAATGGCACAACATGCCATGGAGGGCCTAGGCCGAGCTGTTCGCATCCACTCATGTTGTGCGTGTTATATTTGTACATGAATGGAAGAGACCTACAGTTTAATGCCGAATCCGAACGGCGAAGCTAAAAGCTTTTCATAGGCAATGTTTACTCTTGTAGGTTTGCCATTGCCTGCCAAGAGGTGGTATCATGTAGCTCATGCTCATTCTTTCACGTCTAGAAATTTCCAATTATTTTTTTTTGAAATTTCAAATTTGACGAGAAAGTGTTGGGAAGCTGCATCTATCAATCGAGTATGAACAAAATTTGAAGAGAAACTGATGGGCAGCGCCCTCTATCAATTTAGGTTTTTTCATACTCGATTCATAGAGGGGGTCGGTCATACGACGATCTTCCTTTACCCGCAGCTTAAATATAATATAAAAAAGATTCTAAAGAAGTAAACTTAAACAAAAAATCTAAGTTTTTTCAATGAAATTTGAGCTCATAATCAATTTTTATTTTCCTTAAAATGTATATACATATAGCTAGCTCTATTAAGTAGAAGACACTTTGGCAAAAACTTTTCCATAAATTTGTGCTCCATTTTACTTTATATGAAACGTCGATACACTTAATCTTGAGTCTTAAAAACATTTTAAAATTTCTGGTATTAAGCTGTATTCACTGTATTGTTAATATAAATAATCTGTAGGAATAACAACAGAAAAACAAAATCAGTAAGAGTTAAATTTAAATAAAAAAGGAAGCTCCTTATATTTTGCGTCTTAGTTACTTATCGCTGCACCGATTTCATTCGCGCTAATGTTCGTTCAACTATGTTGATATTACATATATAAACTTTGATAATATCAACAGCATTTCTGGGAACTCGTTTGCGCTTGGTTCGTGAGTCCTGTTCGTGAGTGGGGCTGAGTGACTGATTGAATGGGTGTGCAAAAAAGTGATAGTGATGGTAAGTAGGCGTTAAGTTTGGATTACTTGGTATTACAGGCAAGTCAGTTGCTATGCGTAAATGTGCGTTTTTTCGTTTCCCTTTCCGTTTCCCTTTCCGTTTCAATGTATCTTCTTGCGTATGTGTGCGAGCGTATGTGAGTGTCATGAAAGTTTTAGCATATTTTTGTTTTCTTTTTCTTTGCAACTTATAGAACTTTTTCGCATTTTTCATGTGTGAAGTTGTTGTTGTTGAATTCTGATGTTTTCTTCAAGTTTATAATAGTTATGAAGTAAAACTGAAGTAAAATACCAACAAAATAAAACTTATATTATTTTCAACAGTTTTAACAGACGAAGCGCTGCTTGATGGCTTGTAAAGCATGACAGAGTTTTATGTTGATGGAAAAGTAAGTAAGTGGCTTAAATTCATTTTGTATTGAAAATGTATTAAATTAAAAAGAATTGATGCATAAGTCCTTGAACAATTTTATATGTAATCTACAAATTGAAGAAGGAAGGATTTAATATTGAATTCTCGTTAAATGGAAATGATGTAAAAATCAAGGGATATACAATTTTTTTATTTTTTTTATTGATACATTCATTGTGTTATTTGGAAGGAAGATTGATAGGTGTGAGGAAGAAGGGGGGAAAATGGGAGAGTGAGTGCAATCACGGGGCATCGATGAAGAGATAAACAGCCATTGTGGCAAGTGTTATGCTTTTTACCACAATGAACTTCAGTTTTATCAATGTCGACTATGATCACATGCAACGTCACAGGCCACTCATGTTGTGTGTGTTATATTTGCACATGAATGGATAGTTGCCACAATGGCGATATTTGCCATTAAACCGACGCTTATTTTCTAATGTGACTGATAGTACCAATTTTACGACTTACATATTTACATTTATAACCATTCTAACCCTCAAAAATAAAGATCATGTGTTTCAAAACGACAGCTAACGGTTTGCCGAACTATCAAAAAATGTTGTCTGAAATGACAAATTTCTTCATTCGGCTAATGCTGGTCTTGTACTTAAGACGTTGAGGTTTATTTTTGCATTCAAATTAAATGAAGCCAATGTCTGAAAAGCCTTTACTGGTGCCAAGACCTGTTAGTGCATCATAGTTATAGTTAGAAACATATATGAGATCAATCTATAAAAAATAGGTCCCTGGAGGGTTTACATCTACCGTTTGCCAGAATTTTTCAGTATTCTTAGACATACCGATTGCTCACCAAGGATGACACCTTAATGAATCGTTGACAGGTAGACTGTGGCAAGCAGTTTTTAATAAAAGAGGATTGATGAGAGCTGGTCGCCAGTGTTAAGGAATTCCGAATATCTTTTCACCAAGGGTTAACCCTCTACAGGTTAATCATTCATGTTTGGTTAAAACAAATACTTCAGCGCTCAATGGCTATTCAACTTACTTATTCTTATAAATTTAGACATGACATCAGGTTAAAAAACAAAAACTTCTGAGATCAGAGACTCCGAAATAAAGCAAAGTGTTAAAATGTTAATAAGAACTACACTGTGAATTCTATCATCAAGTTTAAACACCCCATTGATATGGGTTGACTTGATATGGATTAGCTAGTCGTGGTATAATCTAACATTTCTGGAATAAAATTATATATTCGGAATTTTTATAATAATACAAATTTTTCGCATGGAATTGTATTTACTCAGGACATTAGATCTAAATGAAGAAATAAATAGAAACATTTTCCAAGTAAGTACTTACTTGGTCAAGGATTCAAGACTGTTACCCCTGGCCAAACAACCTTTTTAAAATCTGGCTGTATTGCAAAACAAATCCTACCAATAGAATTGTTTATTGACTATTGTAAATATTCAATTAAATTTTGATTTAAAATGATATATTGAAAGACCTAAATGAACCAATGGCAAATTCTATTCTGGTCCAAAATAGTTGTCATTATACTTACGAGTGCGTTTATGATTTAAAACATTTGCACTTTATTTTGCTCACTTCGTACAGAAACTATTTAGTGTAAAACTCTAAGCAAATAAAATTTATAGATATACTCGTAAGTATCTTTTCTTTTATAACATGTGATGACTTGAATAGCAGTAAACTTGTATACATTTTTAAAATAAAATTCAACTTTGTTAAATGAAACACTAACCATAAAGCTTGAAATACATTTTTTTTACATCCAAGGACATGGCTGCTCCGCGACATAGTGCTCATAAAAAGAGATCATAAAATTGTAATAAAAACACGTTTTATAGACTTTGCGCAGAAAACATGTTTTGCTATTAATGAAAAATGTCATCAAAATTTGTAGTATGTGAATTTTCGTTGAAGAAAGTTAAAATACAAAAATCTTAAAGTGTTCCACATGACGTATGAGTAATATTTCTATATGTTAAGAGAGAATACAAGCGAGAGAAAAACAAAATTGACGTGAAAGTTGTCACGCACAAAAAACAAAACAAAAATATGTTCACACCAAAAACTTTGCTTTGCCTTGTCGGATATTATTCTCTCTCTCTCTCTCTCTCTCTCTCTCTCTCTCTCTCTCTCTCTCTCTATCTATCTCTCCGTGTATGTGTGTGTGTATGTTTGCTCTATGTTTATAGTATAGAGCCACAACAAAAAGAATTTGCGCAAAATAAATAAATAAAGAGGGGGAAAAAAGGATGTGCTCATGGCGTGAATTGATTATTAGTGCGTTTTCCTCTTCCTCCACTGCATCACCAGTAGTTACATGTCAAACATTGCACACGTTCCAAAATAAAACAATATTTTTTTGCAAGAAATTCAAAATAAAAAGAAACAAAAAGAAATCAACCACAGCATGTTGCACACATTTATATAATTTTTTATTACATATATATTTTTTTTTTTTGCTGAAACGTGCAACAGCTAAAGTTCACAATTAATTATAATATAATATTTTATAAAAATAATTAAATTAAAATGCTTGATTATTTTTTTCTTATTGTAGGTAATTAAAAATCGTTAATACGACCTTGCAGTAATTCAAAAATTTATTATTTGATACTGGGAAATATGGAAATATAAACAACAGGAGAAATTGGTCATCGTTAAAAGCTTTGGTTATTAAATACTTCAAATATTGAAATATTTTTGAAGAGAATTAAATTTTAATTGATAGAAAGCGATCTGCACTTCTCAGTTTTAACCAGGCACTGGAATAAGTAGCTTCCAAAGGTCTCAAATGATGACTAATAAATACCAGGAAAAATTTACTATATCATTTACTCTCTTGTTCTCTTAATATGATTTACCACCTTGAGAAAATTAAACTGCCAGCAATGCCAATTCTGTATTAATCTACTTTGGGCATATGTAAAAGGTGACCTTTTAAGAGTTTGATTTTTTAAAATTCATATAAACATAGAAATTTTACAAAACTGAATGAAATTTTTATTTAGATCGATGAATCAATTCTTGCCATTTACTTTTTAATTTCACTTAAATGTTGCTCGCGGCTAAGCTTCAAGTGGTCCATTCTGAAGGTCCAATTTTCACACTTTTTCACACATTTCGGCCGGAATCTCGCCAATGACTCAATGACGCGTTTAATGTTGGCTTCCAAAGCAGTAACCGTGTTTAGCTTGACCCTATACACAAGAGACTTCACATAGCCCCACAAAAAATAGTCTAACGGGGTCAAATCACGCGATCTTGGTGGTCAATTGACTGCACCAAAACGTGAGATTAACTGCTCGTCAAATTCGCCTCTCAAGTGATTCATGGTTTCGCCTGCAGTGTGGCATGTGGCATCGTGCTGTTGTAACCACATGTTGGCCAAGTCCAATTCTTGCATTTCCGGCAAAACTCGTCTTTTATCATCGAACGATACCTTTCTCCATTTCCCCATTGACCGTAACGTTGCGGCCTTCATCGTCTTTGAAGAAGTACGGCCCAATGATGCCGCCTGCCCATAAACCGAATCGCACCAAACAGTGCATTTTTCGGGATGCATTGGCATTGCCTCTGGCTGGTCTTCACTCCAAATATGGCAATTCTGCTTATTCACGTATCCATTGAGGCAAAACGTAGCCTGCGAAACACTTTTTTCACAGCGCATGAATTTTGATAATAATTTCAATAGTTTGCAAACGTTGTTCAGGCGTAAGTCTATTCGTGATGAAATGGCAAGCCAAAATTGAGCATTTTTTACTTTGGCACATGTCAAGAATCACGTCTGAATTGTCAGATATATAAACGTCAAAAACCAAGTAGCAAAAAAAATCACACTTTATAATTTTTGAAGTAAATCTCATTATGGGACGGAACTGCAATTTGGATAGGCAACCTTTTGTGTGCCGAATTATTTTATTTGGTTTGGCTCCCTATGCACAGATTAAAAAATTACAATCAACTCATTTTTCTCTCTCTCTTTATTTGTATTGGGGAATGAAATCGAGATGTTACGCTGTAAAACACTGAGTGGTGGGAAGCGGAACGGCGCAAACCAAAGAGCGAGTAAACAAAATCCATTCCCGCAAGAACAACATGAACAACCCTCTCTCTCTCCCTCTCGTATTTATGTATTTGCAATAAAGAAATTTCTCTCAAAATCAACACGACTAGCAATAACAGTAAATTCCTTTGAAGTCAATCACTCTAGCTAATATGAAAATTACTGGATTGTTCGCAGTCGACCGCGTGTACGAGTATATGCTCACATGTAATGACGTTGAGAGAGCTGACGTCTTTGCTTGTACTCCATGGGCCCGATCCTTATAAAAACAATTTTTCCATACACTCGTACTTAGTACGAAAAAAGTTAAGTAACAATACATGCTCTCGGTGGTCTGTTCATACTGTACTCCATGATACTCTTTCTCATATTTAAAAGAATGGAAAGAAATTTTTTATGAGAAATCTGCTTTGAAATTATTACTATTTTTCATTTGAGTTGATTTTTCCAACAAGTTGCTATTATATTTTTTCATTGCATTGAGTCAAATAGCAAGAATAGAAGAAGAGGGCGTGAGGAAACATAGAAAACTTAAAAAACAGTTTGGCGTATTGAAGTGAATCAAGTTGGTTGTGATAAGTCGGTCGTTATATGTAACTCAGGGGTGAAGTTCTTAAGTTTTCAAATTTATTATCACATAGCAATTTAGGAAGATTTTGTAACTTTACTTTTAATGGCACAATAGCCCATGGAGGGCCTAGGCCGAGCTTTTCGCATCCACTCATGTTGTGCGTGTTATATTTGTACATGAATGGAAGGTACCTACAGTTTAATGCCGAATCCGAACGGCGAAGTGAAAAGCTTTTTATGGGCAATTTTTTACTCTTGTAGGTTTGCCATTGCCTGCCAAGAGGTGGTGCCGTGTAGAAAACTTATATTACTGAGCAGGTCCAGTCAATATGCGACAAAAACCCACATATTAAACTCATAAAATTTTCAACGCTTCAGTTGAAAGTAGTTTTGCCCTACCAAAAACGCGCACTAACGATTTCATTCATTCATTTTTAATAACTCGAATACTCACATGAATGAGTGCAACATACATACAATGTCCTTGCACTCATTTATTGTTTTTTATGTGTTGTTGTTGTTGTTGTTGTCATTGTTGTCGTTGTTATTGCATTTGCCTTCATTTTTCTACATACATACATACACAGTTATGTATTTTTTATTCATAAATATGCAGTTGCGGTTTTTAACTCACCTTTACCTTGAAAAAGCACTCGACACAATAACAGCAGCAGCAGCAGCAACAACAACAAAAACAACCAGTACAGCAACTACGTACTAAGTGTGTGTATGTATTTGTGCATTTGCAACATGACAACTGTCAACTATATGTCACTTGCATTATTGCAGTTGAACTACAAAAATACAACAACACTAACAATATCAAAATCCAACAACTATAAACAAAATTGCAGTTTGCTACTCAAAATATGCAACAAAAACAAATGCGAAACATTTTTCTGTTGTTTTGACCTTTGCACATATATACAGGGTGTTTTTTTAGAAGTGTGGTTTTCAAGAAGAAATAAAACGCATATAATTTAATGTTATGGCCAAGAATTTAGCTTTATTATAAAGATAAGGATTTGCCATTATGTTTTAAAAACGATTTCGGACAAGTGGCCGCCGCGGCTGGTTCGAATAAATTCCAGCCGGGGGACCCAATTTTCGACCACTTGTTGCAGCAATTGGGACCGTATGTCAGTAATAACGCGCCGAATATTCTCTTCCAAGGCGTCAATCGTCTCGGACTTATCTGCGTAGACAAGCGACTTCACATAACCCCACCAAAAACAAAAAATAGTTCAGCGGTGTTAAATTGCACGATCTTGGAGGCAACGCCACAGACCCACGACGCGAGGTAATGAGCTCACCAAAAGTTTCCTTCAATAAATTGATTGTTTCGTTGGCTGTATGGCATGTAGCGCCGTCTTGTTGGAATCAAAGGTCTTCCACATTAACATCCTCCAATTCAGGCACGAAAAAGTCATTAATCATGGCTCTATAGCGTTTCTCATTGACTGTAACATTATGACCGGCTTCATCTTTGAAGAAATATGCACCAATGATTCCCTCTGCCCATAGACCACATCAAACAGTGAATTTTGAGGAAGTAACGGCGTCTCAACAATGGCTTGTGGATTATGATCACTGCAAATGCGACAATTTTGCTTATTAATGTTCCCAAATGTTAGCTTCATCGCTGAACAAAATTTTCTTGTGAAAATCGGGATCGGCGGCCATCTCGTTTTGGTAATAAATTTGCACGATTTCCAAACGTTGTTCAGGAGTAAGTCTATTCATTATGAAATGGCAAACCAAACTGAGCATAAATCAAGTGACAGCTGTAAAAAAGACCAACTCCGAAAAAAGGTATTGCCAGATTGAAAACCACACTTCGAAGAAAAACACCCTTTATAAAAAAAAAACAAAGATACATAAAAAGAAAAGCATACATATGTATGTACACAAAAAATTTGACCAACAAAATTTGAACTATAATCTTACTTACATACATAGAAAAAATTTGTAAAAGTAAGCGAATAAAATTAAAACAAAACAAAAAGAATAGAAATTCATTTAGAACATCATAAAGTTGTCAACGCAAACAACAACAAGCAGCAGCAGCAGAAATACATATAACTAAATAATCTATAAATGCCGCTACAACAACTACAACAGTATAAGAACAAAGTTCTTCAATAGCCTTGTTCGTTGTTGTTTTTACTGTAGATTTTGTTATTATGTGGTAATAGTTTTTTTTTCATTCGGCACAAGTTTATTTCATAAAATTTTCCATTGTCTTTCTTCATCTTTCGCCTACTTTCGCATTTTTTATTAAACGAAACAATCTAAGATTGTGTGTGAGTGAAGCTTAAATGAGCTACTGCTTGACACACATACACAGTTAAATATTCAGTCAGACAGTTTATTAACGTTTCCAGTATGAAAAATCATACAAAGTAACTAAGTATTGTTTATGCAGGATATTTTGTAAATAGTTCTTAACATATCAATGTTATCTGAAATGAAAAATGTAAGTAGTGTCATCCAACTATCTTCTCTATGTAACAGCTGGGAAACTGACTGTGTTTGTTTCATTTGGTTGCGCAAGGACGACGTCCGATTGTTTTTGAGGGTATGCTTACCATACACTACGTGCCAACTCAATTCTTCCGTTTGGATCTCATAAGAAATTTAAACTTTTGTTGTTATGTGTTTGGTTTGGTTTGGATTCTTTTTTTTTTTTTTTTTTTTTTTTTTTGTTCAAAAGTGAAACTTTTTAGAGTGAAACTGAAATCTGGATCGGCAACCTTCTGTGTGGCGAATTATTTTATTTTGTTTTTCTCTCTATGCATCCATCAAAAAATTACAACTAACTCAGTTCTCTCACTCTCTTTAGTGTATTGGGGAATAAACCCGAAATGTTACACTGTAACACATAAAGTGGTGAGAAGTGAAGTGGCGCAAATAAAAGACCGAGTAAACAAAATCCTCTCCTCCAAGAACAGCACGAACAGCACTCCGATGTACATAGAGTGATGGAGAGAGAAACGACGCAAGCCAAAGAGCGAGTAAACAAAATCCACTACTGCAAGAATAAAACACGAAGTGGATTTATGTATTTGCACTAAAAGAATTTCTCGCAAAAACAACACGAAAATTCATCGCTAATATGAAAATTAATCGATTGTTTACAGTCGACCGCATGTTTATGTACACATGAGATGATATTGAGAAAGCCGACGTATGTACTGCATGAGCCCAACCCTTATACGGGTGTTTTTTTGTAGAAGTGTGGTTTTCAAGAAGAAATAAAACTCATATAATTTAATCTTATGGCCAAGAATTTAGCTTTATTATAAAAAAAAGGATTTGCCATTATGTTTTAAAAACGATTTCGGGCAAGTGGCCGCCGCGGCTGGTTTGAAAATTCCAGGAGAGGCCCAATTTTCGACCACTTTTTGCAGCAAGACAAGCGACTTCACATAACCCCACAAAAAACAAAAAATAGTCCAGCGGTGTTAAATCCCACGATCTTGGAGGACACACCACAGACCCACGACGCGAGATAATGCGCTCAGCAAAAGTTTCCTTCAATAATTTGATTGTTTCGTTGGCTGTATAGTCCACATCAACATCCTCCAATTCAGGCACGAAAAAGTCATTAATCATGGCTCTATAGCGTTCCCCGTTGACTGTAACATTATGACCGGCTTCATCTTTGAAGAAATATGGACCAATGATTCCCTCTGCCCATAGACCACACCAAACAGTGACTTTTTGAGGATGTAACTGCGTCGCAACAATGGCTTGTGGATTATGATCACTCCAAATGCGACAATTTTGCTTATTAACCTATTACCTATTCCTATTCAACCAAAAGTGAGCTTCATCAGTGAACATAATTTTCTTGTGAAAATCGCGCGAACCGAACCATTATTATTTTGGTGATAAATTTGCGTGACTTGCAAACGTTGTTCAGGAGTAAGTCTATTCATTATGAAATGGCAAACTAAACTGAGCATAAATCAAGTGACAGCTGTCAAAAAGACCAACTCCGAAACAAGTTTTGCCAGATTGAAAACCACACTTCTAAAAGAAACACCTTTTACAAAAACATTTGCTATATACTTAGTATGGAAAAAGTCCAATCGCAATACCGGCTCACTCTGTCTGTAGGACAGAGGAACGAAAAGAATTTCGTATGAAAATTCTGCGTTGAAATTATTACTAAGTATTTTGCATTTGAGTTGATTTTCCCAACAAATTGCAATTAAATTGTTTTATTGCATGGAGTCAAATAGAAGGAAGAACATCGAAATAAAAGGCCGTGAGGAAACATAGAAAGACTAAAAAAGATTGTTGTACTGAGGGGAAACAAGTTCGTCGTTATAAGTTTCACTTCACTTAAAGTTAAACTCTCTCATTATTTTTCGCTTTAAGTTCGCTTTGCCTAATTTCTCGTATCACTTCACATTTCGCTTCCTTCCTTTTTTAATACGAAAACGATCATCTTTAACACTAGAAAGGCCGGATCTGCATGTCTACCTAATTGGAATAATAGTAGGTAGGCAGGCAGATCCGCATGACAAATATCTAACAAATTCGTTTATGTAATTAATATAACAAATTCCAGAAACAAAATACGTTTAAAAATATAAATTTATGTATTATATATAGGTTATGATTTGTTTGTTTCGCAGGGCAGAAGTAGGACAAAGATATCCTATTGTAATACCACGAGGCTGCTTCATCCATCCTTTTTAAAGAATCTTAGTTTCTTAAACATTTTGTTTAGTAAATCTTTTTGAAGTAAATCTCATTATGGGACGGAACTGCAATTTGGATAGGCAACCTTTTGTGTGCCGAATTATTTTATTTGGTTTGGCTCCCTATGCACAGATTAAAAAATTACAATCAACTCATTTTTCTCTCTCTCTTTATTTGTATTGGGGAATGAAATCGAGATGTTACGCTGTAAAACACTGAGTGGTGGGAAGCGGAACGGCGCAAACCAAAGAGCGAGTAAACAAAATCCATTCCCGCAAGAACAACATGAACAACCCTCTCTCTCTCCCTCTCGTATTTATGTATTTGCAATAAAGAAATTTCTCTCAAAATCAACACGACTAGCAATAACAGTAAATTCCTTTGAAGTCAATCACTCTAGCTAATATGAAAATTACTGGATTGTTCGCAGTCGACCGCGTGTACGAGTATATGCTCACATGTAATGACGTTGAGAGAGCTGACGTCTTTGCTTGTACTCCATGGGCCCGATCCTTATAAAAACAATTTTTCCATACACTCGTACTTAGTACGAAAAAAGTTAAGTAACAATACATGCTCTCGGTGGTCTGTTCATACTGTACTCCATGATACTCTTTCTCATATTTAAAAGAATGGAAAGAAATTTTTTATGAGAAATCTGCTTTGAAATTATTACTATTTTTCATTTGAGTTGATTTTTCCAACAAGTTGCTATTATATTTTTTCATTGCATTGAGTCAAATAGCAAGAATAGAAGAAGAGGGCGTGAGGAAACATAGAAAACTTAAAAAACAGTTTGGCGTATTGAAGTGAATCAAGTTGGTTGTGATAAGTCGGTCGTTATATGTAACTCAGGGGTGAAGTTCTTAAGTTTTCAAATTTATTATCACATAGCAATTTAGGAAGATTTTGTAACTTTACTTTTAATGGCACAATAGCCCATGGAGGGCCTAGGCCGAGCTTTTCGCATCCACTCATGTTGTGCGTGTTATATTTGTACATGAATGGAAGGTACCTACAGTTTAATGCCGAATCCGAACGGCGAAGTGAAAAGCTTTTTATGGGCAATTTTTTACTCTTGTAGGTTTGCCATTGCCTGCCAAGAGGTGGTGCCGTGTAGAAAACTTATATTACTGAGCAGGTCCAGTCAATATGCGACAAAAACCCACATATTAAACTCATAAAATTTTCAACGCTTCAGTTGAAAGTAGTTTTGCCCTACCAAAAACGCGCACTAACGATTTCATTCATTCATTTTTAATAACTCGAATACTCACATGAATGAGTGCAACATACATACAATGTCCTTGCACTCATTTATTGTTTTTTATGTGTTGTTGTTGTTGTTGTTGTCATTGTTGTCGTTGTTATTGCATTTGCCTTCATTTTTCTACATACATACATACACAGTTATGTATTTTTTATTCATAAATATGCAGTTGCGGTTTTTAACTCACCTTTACCTTGAAAAAGCACTCGACACAATAACAGCAGCAGCAGCAGCAACAACAACAAAAACAACCAGTACAGCAACTACGTACTAAGTGTGTGTATGTATTTGTGCATTTGCAACATGACAACTGTCAACTATATGTCACTTGCATTATTGCAGTTGAACTACAAAAATACAACAACACTAACAATATCAAAATCCAACAACTATAAACAAAATTGCAGTTTGCTACTCAAAATATGCAACAAAAACAAATGCGAAACATTTTTCTGTTGTTTTGACCTTTGCACATATATACAGGGTGTTTTTTTAGAAGTGTGGTTTTCAAGAAGAAATAAAACGCATATAATTTAATGTTATGGCCAAGAATTTAGCTTTATTATAAAGATAAGGATTTGCCATTATGTTTTAAAAACGATTTCGGACAAGTGGCCGCCGCGGCTGGTTCGAATAAATTCCAGCCGGGGGACCCAATTTTCGACCACTTGTTGCAGCAATTGGGACCGTATGTCAGTAATAACGCGCCGAATATTCTCTTCCAAGGCGTCAATCGTCTCGGACTTATCTGCGTAGACAAGCGACTTCACATAACCCCACCAAAAACAAAAAATAGTTCAGCGGTGTTAAATTGCACGATCTTGGAGGCAACGCCACAGACCCACGACGCGAGGTAATGAGCTCACCAAAAGTTTCCTTCAATAAATTGATTGTTTCGTTGGCTGTATGGCATGTAGCGCCGTCTTGTTGGAATCAAAGGTCTTCCACATTAACATCCTCCAATTCAGGCACGAAAAAGTCATTAATCATGGCTCTATAGCGTTTCTCATTGACTGTAACATTATGACCGGCTTCATCTTTGAAGAAATATGCACCAATGATTCCCTCTGCCCATAGACCACATCAAACAGTGAATTTTGAGGAAGTAACGGCGTCTCAACAATGGCTTGTGGATTATGATCACTGCAAATGCGACAATTTTGCTTATTAATGTTCCCAAATGTTAGCTTCATCGCTGAACAAAATTTTCTTGTGAAAATCGGGATCGGCGGCCATCTCGTTTTGGTAATAAATTTGCACGATTTCCAAACGTTGTTCAGGAGTAAGTCTATTCATTATGAAATGGCAAACCAAACTGAGCATAAATCAAGTGACAGCTGTAAAAAAGACCAACTCCGAAAAAAGGTATTGCCAGATTGAAAACCACACTTCGAAGAAAAACACCCTTTATAAAAAAAAAACAAAGATACATAAAAAGAAAAGCATACATATGTATGTACACAAAAAATTTGACCAACAAAATTTGAACTATAATCTTACTTACATACATAGAAAAAATTTGTAAAAGTAAGCGAATAAAATTAAAACAAAACAAAAAGAATAGAAATTCATTTAGAACATCATAAAGTTGTCAACGCAAACAACAACAAGCAGCAGCAGCAGAAATACATATAACTAAATAATCTATAAATGCCGCTACAACAACTACAACAGTATAAGAACAAAGTTCTTCAATAGCCTTGTTCGTTGTTGTTTTTACTGTAGATTTTGTTATTATGTGGTAATAGTTTTTTTTTCATTCGGCACAAGTTTATTTCATAAAATTTTCCATTGTCTTTCTTCATCTTTCGCCTACTTTCGCATTTTTTATTAAACGAAACAATCTAAGATTGTGTGTGAGTGAAGCTTAAATGAGCTACTGCTTGACACACATACACAGTTAAATATTCAGTCAGACAGTTTATTAACGTTTCCAGTATGAAAAATCATACAAAGTAACTAAGTATTGTTTATGCAGGATATTTTGTAAATAGTTCTTAACATATCAATGTTATCTGAAATGAAAAATGTAAGTAGTGTCATCCAACTATCTTCTCTATGTAACAGCTGGGAAACTGACTGTGTTTGTTTCATTTGGTTGCGCAAGGACGACGTCCGATTGTTTTTGAGGGTATGCTTACCATACACTACGTGCCAACTCAATTCTTCCGTTTGGATCTCATAAGAAATTTAAACTTTTGTTGTTATGTGTTTGGTTTGGTTTGGATTCTTTTTTTTTTTTTTTTTTTTTTTTTTTGTTCAAAAGTGAAACTTTTTAGAGTGAAACTGAAATCTGGATCGGCAACCTTCTGTGTGGCGAATTATTTTATTTTGTTTTTCTCTCTATGCATCCATCAAAAAATTACAACTAACTCAGTTCTCTCACTCTCTTTAGTGTATTGGGGAATAAACCCGAAATGTTACACTGTAACACATAAAGTGGTGAGAAGTGAAGTGGCGCAAATAAAAGACCGAGTAAACAAAATCCTCTCCTCCAAGAACAGCACGAACAGCACTCCGATGTACATAGAGTGATGGAGAGAGAAACGACGCAAGCCAAAGAGCGAGTAAACAAAATCCACTACTGCAAGAATAAAACACGAAGTGGATTTATGTATTTGCACTAAAAGAATTTCTCGCAAAAACAACACGAAAATTCATCGCTAATATGAAAATTAATCGATTGTTTACAGTCGACCGCATGTTTATGTACACATGAGATGATATTGAGAAAGCCGACGTATGTACTGCATGAGCCCAACCCTTATACGGGTGTTTTTTTGTAGAAGTGTGGTTTTCAAGAAGAAATAAAACTCATATAATTTAATCTTATGGCCAAGAATTTAGCTTTATTATAAAAAAAAGGATTTGCCATTATGTTTTAAAAACGATTTCGGGCAAGTGGCCGCCGCGGCTGGTTTGAAAATTCCAGGAGAGGCCCAATTTTCGACCACTTTTTGCAGCAAGACAAGCGACTTCACATAACCCCACAAAAAACAAAAAATAGTCCAGCGGTGTTAAATCCCACGATCTTGGAGGACACACCACAGACCCACGACGCGAGATAATGCGCTCAGCAAAAGTTTCCTTCAATAATTTGATTGTTTCGTTGGCTGTATAGTCCACATCAACATCCTCCAATTCAGGCACGAAAAAGTCATTAATCATGGCTCTATAGCGTTCCCCGTTGACTGTAACATTATGACCGGCTTCATCTTTGAAGAAATATGGACCAATGATTCCCTCTGCCCATAGACCACACCAAACAGTGACTTTTTGAGGATGTAACTGCGTCGCAACAATGGCTTGTGGATTATGATCACTCCAAATGCGACAATTTTGCTTATTAACCTATTACCTATTCCTATTCAACCAAAAGTGAGCTTCATCAGTGAACATAATTTTCTTGTGAAAATCGCGCGAACCGAACCATTATTATTTTGGTGATAAATTTGCGTGACTTGCAAACGTTGTTCAGGAGTAAGTCTATTCATTATGAAATGGCAAACTAAACTGAGCATAAATCAAGTGACAGCTGTCAAAAAGACCAACTCCGAAACAAGTTTTGCCAGATTGAAAACCACACTTCTAAAAGAAACACCTTTTACAAAAACATTTGCTATATACTTAGTATGGAAAAAGTCCAATCGCAATACCGGCTCACTCTGTCTGTAGGACAGAGGAACGAAAAGAATTTCGTATGAAAATTCTGCGTTGAAATTATTACTAAGTATTTTGCATTTGAGTTGATTTTCCCAACAAATTGCAATTAAATTGTTTTATTGCATGGAGTCAAATAGAAGGAAGAACATCGAAATAAAAGGCCGTGAGGAAACATAGAAAGACTAAAAAAGATTGTTGTACTGAGGGGAAACAAGTTCGTCGTTATAAGTTTCACTTCACTTAAAGTTAAACTCTCTCATTATTTTTCGCTTTAAGTTCGCTTTGCCTAATTTCTCGTATCACTTCACATTTCGCTTCCTTCCTTTTTTAATACGAAAACGATCATCTTTAACACTAGAAAGGCCGGATCTGCATGTCTACCTAATTGGAATAATAGTAGGTAGGCAGGCAGATCCGCATGACAAATATCTAACAAATTCGTTTATGTAATTAATATAACAAATTCCAGAAACAAAATACGTTTAAAAATATAAATTTATGTATTATATATAGGTTATGATTTGTTTGTTTCGCAGGGCAGAAGTAGGACAAAGATATCCTATTGTAATACCACGAGGCTGCTTCATCCATCCTTTTTAAAGAATCTTAGTTTCTTAAACATTTTGTTGTTTTTTTTTTTTTTAATAATTTAGTACTTTCCCTAAATCAACCAATTCATGAAAATTAATTAATCATAAAAACGCACCTGGGTTAAATGAATTGTCACCCTGTGCTGTCATAAATTCAATTGAACCACAGTTAGCGCTAACATCGATGGACACACACAAAACATGGTAGTGAAAGTAAAACAATTTTTTTTTAATTAAGTATAATTAATTTTGTAAAATGGACGATGTAGCGTAGTAGCCGGCATATCCAGCACAGACAAAAGCAAAAAGAAGATAAAACTATTTTTCTACACTGCAGTGGGTTAGTAACCCACAAGAGTAAAAATTGCCTATGAAAAGCTTTTAACTGTGCCGTTCGGATTTGGCATAAAACTGTAGATCCCTGCTATTCATGTAAAAATAAAACATGCGAATAGCTCAGCCTAGGCCCTCTAAGGACTGTTGTGCTGTAAATGAAAGACGAATATCGTAATTTTAATATTCAGTTGGTTCAATTCCATTATTTATAACATATTTTGTATAAATATATTATTCTAAAGATTATCATAATAAGTGTACCACCTACTTATTCTTCAAATTCTCCTAATTTAATCGTAAATTTATAAAATGATGAGAAACCTTTAATCATGTTTAGAATATTTATCGAAAACCATTAATTTTAGTAATTTTTTTTTGGTTGTATTTAAGATCGTTATCTTAACTCTCTCCCTCTCTCACTCCTTTAAATAATCTTAGAGATAGTGGTAAGTAGTATAGTGAATAAAGAGTAGTTAAGCAAACACAGCGAATTTGTTGTTGTTGGACCGTTAGATGATTTTGGTTAAGTTATAGAGAGTAACTCTATAGAGAGCTGATAGTTGGGGAAGGGAGAGTATCCGAAGCAATAAAAGCTGTGCTTTTGCATTGATCACATTCTTGTAGTTATTCGATTTGCTCCTCTGGAATTTCAAGATTATGACATTAATTTCACCAAAATTGCCTCCCTCTACGCATGTCGTAACAAACAGTATTTTTAAACGAAAGAGAGAGTGAGGTTGCATGTGCATATTTTGTACGTGAAAATTTAAATATTTATATAAATTGTTTAAAATTGTGATATTTGTTTATATTAGCGATGTTAAAATAAAATGTTGTTAATGATTTGTATGCATTATAAGTTAAAAATACTATACTTTTCATTCATAATTTGTGCTATAAATGTAGCCACTGCTTCAAAACGAATGATATAATAGAAACACATATTGAATATATATTATTTTCTGTTTTTTCTCTATTAACCTTCGCACAGACGGCAATTTTTGTGTACGCTAGTGAACAGTATTTACCCGGGTAAATATTTGTTTCCTTACTGCGAAAGAATTTTTGCAGCAGCCGTTTCTGGATCAGAAGATGACCTGGACGATGCAAACTTTGAATCCGATGAAGATTATTTGCCAGAGAAAGTAATTGCTGATTCTGATGTCGAAGAGAATGAAGAAGGTGAAATGATGGAACTGAAGGACACTACTGAGTCTGATGACCTGATGAGGAGGACAATATTGAAAGCAGTAATATAGAAAGTAATGAAGGTGACAATTTTCCATCGACTATAGATTTTTTACAGGCAAAGATGGAACAAAGTGGTATAAGCATCCATCAGCAATGCAACACCAAGGGTCGCGTAATATTTTTCGAGACAGTTTGTTTGTAGGCACTAAGCCGTCAACTAAAAATTTAACTGAAAAGGATTCTTTTTACTGTACTAAGAGTTCAGCCATTCAAGATGTTATATGCAGGTATACTAATACAAGGGCCGAAAAAGATTATAATGAGTGGAACAGGAAAAATGTTGATAAAAAACCACTGTCATGGAAACCACTAAAAGAAAAAGAATTTTCTTCTTATTTATGACTTTTGTTGGTAATGGGCGCTCACAAATCTAATTATGAGCCCGACAAAGAGCTTTGGCGGATATAGAGCCACAATGTCAGTTCGCCGCTTCAAAGAAATAACAAGATTTATACGTTTTGACTTAGGTACTTCACGAAGGTTTCGACAGGCCTCTGATAAAGCAGCTCCCATACGAGATGTCTTTGAAATGATAAACGCGGACTTGAATCATAACTTCAGACTATCTGATTCAATTACAGTGGACGAGCAGCTATTTCGCTTTAGAGGACACACCAAATTTACACAATATATTCCTTCAAAACCTGCCAAATGTGGCATACAAATTCCATGATTGGGCGTGTGATTCCCAATCATCTTACCCACTAAACGGTCAAATTTACACTGCGAAAATAGGTAACAAAAGAGATGTCAACCAAGGAGAACGGCGTTGTGAAGGAGCTGGTTGAACCATATAAAAACACTGTTCGGAACGTAACAACGTACAATTTTTTCACCACCCTACCACTTGCCGAAGAACTAGTAACTTGGAGGTTGTCAGCTGTTGGTACGCTGAAGCAAAATAAACGTTATTTGCCCAACGAATTCAAGACATCAAAAAATCTAAAGGTCTTGTCGACTGAGTTCGGATTCGCGCCCAACATAACATTGTGCTCTTACGTTCCCAAAAAGGGCAAGGCAGTTGTTTTACTGTCAACTTTACATCGAGACAAAACGGTTATCTTACCAAATATGAAACCGGAGATTATTCAGTACTATAACTCTACAAAAGGTGGAGAAGATAGCATGGATAAGATGCTAAGTCAGTACACCACAAAGAGGGGGGCTAATCGGTGGCCACTTGCAATGTTTTTAACTTAGTGGATACTGCAGCTCTGGCGGCTTGGATTATTTATTCCGCATACAATTCTGAAGGTCATAATGCGATCAAAAAAGGTCGTAGACGTGAGTTCATTCAGACATTAGGCCAGCTCTTATGTGAACCTCAAATAAAATCCAGATCACAAGATCGAAGAGTAATGGCACATTTTTCCATAAGAAATGCAGTTGAATTCATTTTAGGCCAAACATTTCATGCCGTAAACGAAGAAAATGAAGAATTCATGGCTGATGACAACGTTGACCGTGATTCCACTGACCAAAAGAGAGTCCAAGGAGCGTGCATTTTATGCTACGATCGAAACAAAAAAAAAAGTGTAGTACACGTAACGTTTGCACAAAATGCAAAAAAAGAAACAATTTGTGTAGAACATAGCCTTACGCAAACCAATTCTGAAAAATGTCATATGGCTTGAGTTACATAGTTATGTATTATGTATGAGTTATGTATTTATATAAACCAGGAAACAAAAACAATAAAATATTGAAATTTTATAGTTTTTATGTATTTTACTTCACAGATTTCTAAACCTGCTATAACAAATCCATTAAAATTAATTTATTTACCCGGGTAAAAACCGTTCACTTGCGTAAAAAAAAGTTTAAAAAAATTATTTAATATTTAATATAAAAACATTTTTTTTAATAAATTCTGTTTTTAATTTTCTAAAATAAATCAAAAAATTATTCATTGCGCTTGAACCGAATATATGTAGGATTGGTACTTTTTGAGTTATTATTGAAAGAAAATTGAGATATTTACCAGGGTAAATACTGTGCATGCGAAGGTTAATTTGTGTAATTTTAATCAAAGTTATTTTAATTAATTATTTTGTGGAATTCTATTTATTTTTTTTTTAATTTTATATGTGCTTTGCAGTTTTGCTCTTTTTATATGTCACAGCCTCCTCTGAGTATTAACTACCTACTACTTTGGGCAAAAGTTAGTAAGACTTTGTTCATAATTTCAAATTTTTTTATTCATTCTTCCAAATCTATTTCGTCCCCTTCAAAGTAATCCCCCCAATTCTCGAAACAGTTGTTAAAGTCAATTTCCGGAATAGCCTTCAATGCGCTTAGCGATTCATGTTTAATGTCTTCACTTGACTCAAAACGGTGTCCACGAAGCGGTTTTTTGAGTTTAGAAAATAGCCAAAAGTCACACGGTGCTAAGTCAGGCGAATAGGGTGGTAGGGTGGTTGCGGAACGATATCAGTCGAATTTTTGGCAAAATGGTCTCGTAAAACCAATGCAGTGTGAGTGTGATTTTGGATCCAATCGTGCATTCACTCTTCTTAGGCCCAAATGATGTTTTAAAATGGTTTTCACTGATCCTCCGATATTCCAACGATGCAAGTAAGGTCTCTGACTGTTAATCGTCGATTCTCGAGCACCAATTCCTTGATTTTATTGACCAGACGTGTTGATCATCAGTTGATGTTGATGGCCGTCCTGGACGTGGTTCGTCATCAACGCGTTCTCGACCATCTTTGAACAATTTGTACCAATCAAAAACACTTGCTCGCGACATACAATTATCACCGAAGGCCTTTTGCAACATTCTGAACGTTTCGGCACCAGAAATTTGATTCCGCACACAAAATTGAATGGAACTTCTTTGTTGAATAATTTCACTCATTGTGAAAATCCCCTCTTTTTTTCTGGCAAAATTAATATGCATGAAAATCTGGCATAGATATAGTTATTTTGCGCAATAGTTCAACAGTTGACTGCCAAATTGATTGACCGACCCTCCTTCCAGTCCAGGTTAAAGCAAGCATGCTCACTACCTACGTCAAACGGCATAAGGCAAGGTCTATTACAGTATGCAATTCAATTGCTAAAACAAGAATGGTTCACTTCATTCGCTTAATCATATTTTATATAACAATACTATGTATGTAGATATACCCTAACAACAAAAGAGACACAACGCAAAATTGAACAATTTTAATGAGAATCATGTTTTTGCTTAATAAATAATATGTAATTACACTAAATAAGTATATTATTAACCATAAAATAAATTTATATATGCATCTAGAGGCAAGTAATATCATTTACTTTACTTTACTTGAGAATTTTTCAATTTTGAGTTGTGCCTCTTTTGTAGTTAGGGTGAGATTTACATATAGTAATATACTCGTAGGTACGTATACACAAATATCCGGTGGAAAATAAATAAACACAACCTGAGTGCTCAGTTCTATCCCACGCCGGACCATGGTTGATTCAAAAATTCAATCCATTACCGAATTCGAACATTTTTCGACTGGGACACTATTTTTTATATTGTAAAGAGATTTTTTTGTTATCTAGAAATGTTGGCGAGCAAGACAACATGAATACATAAATTCAATGCTAAAGATAAAAACTTGTACGTGTATGTATTATAAATGTATGGTGGTAGAGAAAAAAAAGCGACTTCATGAGAGTGGTTCTTGTTCAGCATCTTCTGCGTGCACTTGTGATTGCTGTTGTTGTTGATGTTATTGCTGTTGTTGTGTTACCTTCGATAAAATTATAGGAAACCGGAAGTATGATAGCTTGACTAGAACACACACATTCCCACACATACACATACTCACCACAAAAAAGAGAAGAGAAAAACTAAAAGCAACAAAATGTACTTGAAAAAATATGACAACAGCAACAAGAACAAATAAACAAAAAAAAAAAACAACAACTACACCAAAGCAATCTAGTGGCAGAGAGCAGGGAGAAACTAAGACGTAGAATATGAAGAATAAGAGAATGAAAAAGAAAAGGACTGTGAAGCAGAAGGACATGAGGCAAAAGGTGAAGAGAAAGCAGAAACTATGAAACGTTACATATCACTGTCACACAGATAAGAAACTCAAATTACAAAATGCTTTTATAGCTTCTGCTGCTGCTGCTTCTTCTTCTTCTTCTTCGTCTTCTTCTTCGTCTTCTACAATGTATGTCTTGCTACTTGTTCTTTTCATATTTTTGTGTTTGTTTCTTTTTTCTTAAATTTTTTTTTCGGTCAGGTTTTTGATATTTCTTGACAGCTACGTTTTTCATCTTCACTTTCTTGTGGTTTCAACCCCGTCCCCCCCCCCCCGTCCCCCTCTCCCCTTCTTTCGTATTCGTAGCAACTTGTTGTATATAGAAATTCATGTATGTAAGTCGAAAAATTTAATTTAGAATTTTTGACATGAGTTGTACTGTACTGTTGCAGGATTTTGTGTCTTGGGGACTTAATATTGTAATTGAAAGTTGAAGAATATCTCGTTAGAGAAGCTTAACATGCAGTAATCTTAGTGCATGATATTTGCTGTAAACAACATCTTCAGTACAGTTGAAAGGCACTCGTATTACAATACTTTAAAATGGTCGAAAAGAAAAATGCCACACATTAGATTATATTAATTATTTTCGAGACTTATTTGAAGAATCATTGAATAATTTTTCTTTAACATAAGGTCTCCTCTCCTCTAACTGAGGTCAAAGGTAATTTTAGATGTTATCACATAAATGCTTATTCAAATTGTTTACATTATCCCCAACTCGATGCTTTTCATTTTCATTCAGCAATATTAAATATAAAATACTCAATGGAATTCAAAGTGAATAGAAGCCAAATTCCATTTACTATATTTCGTACGAGAAGGATTTCACTTTTCAATTTGCTTTTATTCTATTCTATCATCATCATCATCATCATCATCATCATCATCATCATCATCATCATCATCATCATCATCATCACCATGACCATTGTAATTGTCTTCACCGTCAGCAGCAGCAGCACAGCAATTATCATTATCATAATTATCATTAATGTGAATGTGAATGTGAATAACATCAAGGGAGACGCCACAGCGATCATTAAACGCAATTAAAATTAATTTATTTTATCATAGTCAACAAAAATGTACTTCTTCCCTTTTTACTCATGCTTTTGGTTTACTTAATTTCTTGTTTGCTTACTTCAAAAACTCAAATGCAATGGTAAAGAAATGAATTGCAACAAATGCAATATAAAAGAACGGAGAATGCATAAAAGAAAGAAAGAAATTAAATTAAATAAAAGGAGAAAACATTTCAAGATGCCAAGAGATCTCAATTTACATTTGCATTTCTTCTGAAGTTAGCATCATCTTTTATGCTTGTAAATTATTCTCCTTTAAGGTTTTTGTTTTTGTTTTGGTTTTGGTTTTTTTTTTCTTTTTTTATCTTGGTTTGTTTGTATAAATTTAATTGCAAAACTATGGTACTTACGCTTGCTATATTAATCTCAAGTGCGAGTGTATAAATTTGAGAAGAGCTAAGAAATTAAATGCATTTACAAAGTTCAAAACTGAAAACTTCTCATACAAAGTTCATTCGTTTACAAAAAAAAAACTTTATTAATTGCTTGAAAAAGTAAGCAGACACACAAAGTAAGGTAAGTATTTGGCAATAGTTAGTTTATTATAATTTTTTTTTTTTTTTATTGATAGGGTAAGTTGGGGTAATTAGACAAACGTCAAAAATAGGTTAGTTTTAAATGTTAGATCTGTCATATAGCATAACCTGATACAATGGTAACACGTTTCATTTTGTGAGGACATCAACTAATTGAGGACATTCAGTTTGTGATCGGTCGCTCCGAGTCAAAGTTTATTTTTCAATCTAAAAAAAGTTTTTCTCCGCAATTGTTTCGTGGAATAAAAATTTCATTTTCCGGACGTTGAAAAAAAGGTAAATATATCCAACATTTTATTTTTTCTTCAGTTTTTCTAATTCCAAATATATTTCACACGAATCTATGTTTGTTCTGATGTCTCGTAATATTTTTACAAAAAAAGCGTTATGGGGTAATTTGACAAATGTGTTTGTATTTGGGTAATACTTATAACAAATGTCATCGGAAAAATCCCAATTTAATTACAAAAGTTATATTTTTGGTTTATACTGTTTCTTTTTTCGGTTTTCGTAATAATTAAGTGTTTTTGTATTCTTTCGTCACCATGCCACGTACGTACATCAAAAAGAAGCCAGATGTGAATCGAGATACGGAATCTTTGATTCAAGCTTTTAAATCCATAAAAATTGATAAAAAAAAAAAATTGGTTCTATCTGTCGCTCGTCTTCACGCCATCCCATACAAAACACTTTATCGATACCTCCACTTCTGTTGCCTCCACTTTGGGTATTGCTAGCATCTCACGTGCATCGTTGAGCGAAATTGGTCCACTTCAACGGGCTACACCAGCCAAAAAGTCAAATCGTGGCCGAAAGCCGATAAGAAGTTTGGTCTCTTGACATCTGCCGAAAACAGAAAAGAGCTCGAAACCAAAAAACGATCATCGAGGGCAATCGCAACTCCGACTGCCCAACGGAAAACCACCGCAAAGAAGCGTCGACAATCATCATCGTCGGTAGAAGACTTTTGCATCATTTGTCTCTAGGCAATGCCAAAGAAATTGACAAAAAACAACTCTATCATATGCAAGACTTGCAAGCGTGAAGTGCACTTAAAATGTGCCAAGATTAAGTACAGCTAATTTTTGTTTGTGAACAATGCGACTCTGATCAAGATTAAAAACAACTTTCTCATGATTTTTGTGCAAAAAAATAAAGAAAATTCACACTATTTTCGCAATTTATTTATTTCTTTTTATTTTTACGACAAAATTGTCATATTACCCCAATTTTTGATAAATTACACCACCTCAAACGTAAAGTTTAGGAGCGACATCTAGGCAGCTTTTAATGACTTTTTGACATACCCAATGATGTCAAAAGATAGATCCCGACTCACTCTTTACTATGGTATGTTCGGACTTGATTTAATCATGGTCTATCTGATATTTATTAATTTGAGAATAAACCGTTGAGCAAATTACCCCAACTTACCCTAAATTCAACACACAGGGTGCACCCCTACCCCTATGAATGCAGAACATTGTGTTGAATGGAAGGAAGATTGATAGGTGAGAGGAAGAAGGAGGGAGAATGAGAGAGTGAATGTGATCACACAGGACACCGAGGAACACCGAGAGGAAGGACACCGACAGGACACAAAGAGATAGGCAGCCATTGTGGCAAGTGTTATGCTTTTACCACAATGAACTTCAGTTTATCAGTGTCAACTATGACCGCATGTAGCGCCAAAGGCAAAGATTTTCACATCCACTCATGTTGTGCATGTTACATTTGTACATGAATGGAAGGGACCTACAGTTTAATTCCGAATCCGAACGGCGAAGTGAAAAGCTTTTCATAGCAATTTCTACTCTTGTATGTTTGCCACTGCCTGCAGTTAATTTTGTTGTTGTTTCATTTTTGTTTTTATTTTATTTATTTTTTTTTATTTTGCCTGTGCCGAGACTCGAACCCCTGACACTCTGCGTAACAGTTCATCGCACTACCGCTACGTTACAGCGACCACAAATGCGAATATTCGATAAAAATCGGGTTTGCAGATTTCATGAATTACTTAAATACAAGTGTTTGTAAGTGTAGAATAACAGGTGTAGTACAAGTATGAAACCGATAAGGTCATCTCTGTGTCGCGACGTAAAACTATACGCTCTGTCAAATCAAATCATTGGCTCCATTTCTTCGCATTTAGTTCTGTCAACAATATTCAATTCTTAAACAATCAAGTTTCATACAACAACATCTTTTTTTTTCGCTCGTAAAGATGTCGAATTTTGGGCCGACAAACTGCGATATGCGGACATCATTGATTTTCTGTTTCCAATTGAAGAAATTTGCTTTGGAATCTCATCGAATGCTTGTGGAATCTTACGGGTACAGCCAGCACGCTCTAGGTAAAACACAGTGCAACGAGTGGTTCAATAAATTTGAAAAGGGCGATTTTGATTTGAGAAACGAAGAACGTGGAAGACACCGAAAAACTTTGAAGATGCCGAATTGCAAACTTTACTCGATGAGGATGATGGTCAAACGCCAAAAGCAAGAAAAACTTGCAGAACAATTATGGTAAATGTGACCCAACAATGCATTTCTCAACGGTTAAAGCCATGGGATTGATTTTGAGGGTGGAAAGATGGTTGCCGCATGAATTGACTGAAAGACAGCAAGAAAATCGAAAAGAAAAACCACATGTGAAATGTTGCTCGCCAGGTACAAAAGAATGTCATATGTTCATCGAATTGTTACTGGCCATGAAAAATGGATCTATTTCGAGAATATCTATTCCCAAACGTAAACCATCATATATTACGCCCGGTACACCGGTACACCGGCCAGATCGACAGCAAAGCCAAATCGCTTCGGAAAGAAGACGGAAGAATGCTCTGTGTTTTCTGGGATCAGTGAGGTGTTATCTGATTTGACCTTAGACCTTCTGAAACCAGGTGAAACAGTTGCTGGTCAACGCTACCAACAACATTTGGCCGATTTGAACGTGCTTTCCGCCAAAATCGTCCAGAATATCAAGCTATGCAACACAAAGTGACTTTTCTTGATGACAATGCACCATCACATCGAACAAAACAGACTCGAGAATTGGTAGATTCGTACAGCCGGGAAGTCCTCCCCCATGCGGCTTATTCACTAGACTTCAACAGGCTCCATCTGACTACCATTTATTTTCATCAATGGGGCATGCACTTGCGGAGCAGCTCGTCGGTTCGTACGAAAATGTGAAAAATTGGCTCGCTGACTAGTTTGACTCAAAAAACGAACAGGTTTTTTGGCGAGGCATTCACAAATTGCCAGAGAGATGGGAAAAATGTGTAGCTAGCAATGGCCATTACCTTGAAGATTGAATGTATAACCATTTTTCTTAAATAAATGTGTAATTTCGTAAAAAAATTATCGGTTTCATACTTGTACACCTGGTAAGTGGAGACAACAGTTTCAGATATAGAAAAATTAATTGTAATTAAAAATGGAAAACAAACCGAAGAAAAAGATATGGTAAGGCATGTTCAACCGATTTCAAAGAGGGCCCCTCCTTGGCAAGAGGACACAGCTTCAAACGGTTTCTTGGGCCGCAGCTCATCCACCGTTATTCGCTCCCATTTACAATGCATCGAATGTTTCGGGGACTATACAGGTCTATTAAGTTCAGCACAGACTCTAAGCCTCTAGCCTCTAAAATGTACCATTCGATGTAATCCATCGGATTGAGATACGGCGGATGGCGGTGGCCATTCCTCGGATGTGATTAAATCAGGAAAATGAGCCGTTTTGTACACAGCGTTTCTTTGCCACACTCTTCAAATTGAAAGAGTGCAAATCAGCTGTTTTACAAAAGTGTACAACACTTTCACCACCACTGTGAAAGAAAGAAAGAAAACATAGTTGATTATTACATACAAGATTTGCACACTGAAATTTCCTGATAAATTTGTGAGCAATTCGCAAACTTTTTTTTATGTGAAAAAATAGCTGCAATACGAAGTGCAAACTTGCAATGTTTACATGGTATACGAGACGTTTGCGAGCTTTCATCAAGACTATTGCTATTAGATATATTTGCTTTTAGATATAAAATATGTATGTCTGTACTGTCGGGATTATTGACTTCGGCTTTTTGAAGCTTCTATATTTTAAGTATTATTAAATTTCCCTTAATTTTAGCTACGGAGTCTACTCTGTGTGATTGCTGTGGCATAGCTGGTAGTTCGTTGGCCTACTACGAAAAGTGTTCGAGGTTCAAATTTCGGCACAGGCAAATTCAGAAAAGGTAGAAAAAACAATTTTTCCACATGGCATCACCTCTTGGCAGACAATGGCAAACATACAAAAGTAAAAATTGCCTATGAAAAGCTTTTCACTTCACCGTTCGAATTCGGCATAAAACTGTAGGTCCCTTCTATTCATTTACAAATACAACACGAACAGCATGAGTCGATACAAAAAGCTCGACCTAGGCCCTTAATGGGCTAATGTGCCATTAAAAGAAACAAAAAAGAAGTCTCCTCAGTGATAGACCTAAGATCAAAATTAAGTTCCGCGACTATGAGGATGTCTGTACCGCCATCGCTCGGCTGAAAAACAATACGGCTGCAGATGCAGATGACCTGCCTGCTGAGTTGTTTAAGACCGGAGGCGAAGAGCTCAAAAAACGCATGCATGAGCTTCTATGCACAATATGGTCGGATGAAAGCATGCCAAGTGATTGGAACCTCAGCGTACTCTGCCCAATCCATAAGACAGGTGATTCCACGATCTGCGCCAACTACCGTGGGATAAGCCTTCTTAATATTGCATATAAGGTTCTATCGAGCGTACTGTGCGAAAGACTGAAGCCCATCGTCAACAAACTGATTGGACCTTATCAGTGTGTATTCAGGCCTGTTAAATTCTATACTACAAATCCTGGAAATGACCCGAGAAAAACAGATCGACACCTACTATCTATTCGTCGATTAAAAAGTCTCCTTCGACAGCACGATTAGGGGCCACTTGTATGCCCTGCAAAGCTCATTCGTCTTTGCAAAATGACTCTGACCGATACCACAAGCGCAGTGAAAATTGGGGCAGACCTCTCCGCGCTATTTGATACCAAAAGAGGTTTCAGACAAGGTAACTCCCTATCGTGCGACTTTTTCAACCTTATGCTGGAGAAAATAATTCGAACTGCGAACTTCGACCTCGACATCTCTGGCACTATTTTCTGCAAGAGTGTTATGCTGCTAGCATACGCTAATGATATTGACATCATTGGCAAAAACGCTCGAGCAGTCAGTGCAGCATTCTCCAACCTGGAAAGTTTGGAAATACAGTGAAAGCTTCAAACGAAATACCTTATGTCCCTCATCCTTTCCGTCCTAATGTAAGGCGCTGAGACATGGACACACTAATGATGAGAGGCTATTAGGAACATTCAAGAGGAAGATACTCCGTAAGATCTATAGTCGGATCGATGTAACGATTAGCTGTATGAGCTGTACCAACTGGCTTCAGCTCGCGCATAGCAGAAGTAATTTACGAAGCTTTATCGAGACGGCCAAGACCGATCATCGGTTGTAGTGCCAACTAAGTAAGTAAGTATAGGTAGAAATTCTGTAGACTGATTTTAACAGAGCGTCACAAATGCTAGTAATTAGTTAGTTATTCTTCAGTTTATTAATATTCAACATTGTGTAGAACTGTGCTTGCAATACATTCAACAAGGTTCGAATCTTGTGGAGCGGCACTTGTAGAGCTACCATACTCCCAATTTCAATTATGGTTATTAGTAACTGTTGAAATCATTCGTTACTTATCTAATCACCTCCAATTACTAAATTCTATTTTCTATATCATTTAATCTCATCTTCAGCTACCCCATTATTCTTTATTCTTTTCATTTGGCAAATGGGTGAATTTAATTAAAAGTTTCAACAAGAAAGAGAGCAGATCAAGCAGATACCATGAAGAACCAAAAGTGCATTGCATTTCGCCTGAAAAGAAATACGAATTTATATTAATGACTTTGAGATTTAATCTTTTCCTAATTGATTTCTTAAACTTCAATTTTAATCAGCACCTAATTGGAATAATTTTCTTAAGTGAATATGTGCAGTTGGCAAGTAACTTCTCGTACTTACGGTAAAGTTATAAAACGAACACATATTTCTACTTACGTTAAGATGTAAAAGAAGTCCACAAAAGTAGAGTAAGAACATTTAAATAGTTCTACCATCTGTTTTAATTAACTCCATTAAGAGTAAAGGAAGATTTTCTTAACACATTGTAACACTAATAATCTTGTTCTTCTCCTTTGAATGGCACAACAATGGCCCATGGAGGGCCTAGGCTGGGCTTATCGCATCCAGTCATGTTGTGCGTGTTACATTTGTACGTGATTGAAAAGGACCTACAGTTTTATAGCACAAATTCTTGGAGAATATTTAATTTACAAAAAATTCCTTACAAATCGCATCATTTCATTTGACAAAATTAATTTTAAATGTGTGCTTTTCTTGAGTACATGCCTAATTACAATTCACAGTGGTGCAAGAAGAAAATTATGCAAAGTTTTCGCCAATTTTCGCCAGCTCAACTAAATTACTAACACACACACAACGTGCATCTAAAAAAAACAAAAAAGGAAACCCCGCCAGCGCAGCCAGACAGTGTCAACAATATGGCAACTCTATGCACAAAGTGGTGGTAGGAATCTGTTTAATTTCAATTAAAACTTTGGCGACAATGTTGCGCTGTTGCCCAAACATAAACTGCACACAGGCACATCAACGATTGCAACAACATTCAAGTAAAATTTATAGGTTAGAGGTACACAAACACAAACACACACACATGCACACACACACACCCTCTTTCATACCGCCGCCACACATACAAATGTATATAACAATTTAAGAATACCGCAACATTGCCAACACTCACGGAAGAGAGTGAAAGTGTTTAAGCAAAAGACAAATAAAGCAGATGCCAATGTTGCCACTGCCACCCACTGTTGGAGTTGTTGATGTTTATTTGTGTTGAATGCTGCTGCTATTGATGTTGATGTTGCTGCTGTTGTTGTTTGTTTTGTTTTTTTTTTTTTTTTGTCAATTGGTAAGCTGCACAGGCAATTAAATTTTCTTGTTTGTTGTTTCATTTTATGCCGGTACAATGGCAATGGGAGCAATAATGATGGGCGGTCGACAGCAGCGGTGGTGTTATCCGATCGAATAAAACAACCTTGTAGCGCCTTCTCTTCTACGGCCTTCTTCCATTCACTCAACATGACTCAGCCAGCGAAGCCGCTGGGTGTCAGTGTGAATGTCGATGTGCTCGTGCTTGTAGCACTTTGTTGCCCTTAACTGTTTTTAATTTGCTCATAACCGATTTTTATAAGTACCTACTTTTCTTTCGTTTACCGAAATCTTTCACAATTCATGGCCACTTTAGCAACGATAACTAAGTAGTACAAAGAAGTGAGAGAGAAGAGAACGCAATTCAACTCACTCATTGAAATATCGGTAAGGGATATACTTAATAGTTTTCAGTAGTAGCAGCATCACCACCATAACCAACAACAACAACAACAACAGCAGCAGCAACAACAACAACCACAACAACACCCACAGTAACAACAACAACAACAACAACAACAACAACAACAACAACAACAACAACAACAACAACAACAACAACAACGCCCACAGTAACAACACCAACAACAACAACAACAACAACAACAACAACAACAACAACAACAACAACAGCAAAAACAGCAGCAACAACAACAACAACAGCAGCAGCAACAACAACAACACCCACAGTAACAGCAACAACAACAACAACAACAACAACAGCAACAACAACAACAACAACAACAACAACAACAACAACAACAACAACAACAACAACAACAACAACAACAACAACAACAACAACAACAACACCACCACCACCAACAACAACAACGACAACGACAATAACAACAATAACAACAACAATAACAACAACAACCACAACAACAACCACACTAACAACAACCACAAAACCAACCACATGTTGCATACAATATTTGTACACGTTTACTTGTTAAAATATTTATAAAATTCTTATTAGTTTTAAGCGTAAAAAAAAGTTTAGTTTGTATTCAGTGCGTACACACAAAAACCGAACATAAAATATACATCATCCAAATGTAAGTACGTACTTGTAGAATGGTCTTCCTTTGAAGCTCAATAGATGCTCATGGGAGAAAAGGGGAGAATTTTTTTGAAGGTTACTTTATAATTTTTTTTTTTTTTTAACTAAACTTTGTGTGTGTTTTCACAATTTCTATAGATACTTTTTACGCTCATTAGCCACGTACAGCGTTGTACGTCTGCAACGCAACAGCACTGTGCATTTTTCCTTTGGGTTTTTTCTGCGCAGCTTTTGCTTTTGTCGAATTCAATGCACAATTCATACACACATACTTACTCCATAGAAAAGTTACTCATACCACTAGTTTGCCGGAGCTGAAGTCGAAACCGATGCCGCAGCCGCAGCCGCAGCTACTGCTAGTTTTTGATTTGAAAAGCAAATAGAAGTTATCGTCTCATGCTGGAAGTTTTGTAAAAGTTTCTCGCTTAAATGAGGTTTTTTGTTGTTGTTTATTTACCTGCAATGAGAAAATGAAAATGAAAAATTCGTTATCAGAGAAAATATTAATTAATTATTTTTTGTTTGTTTGTTTTTTTTTTTTTGTTGTTGTCTTTGTATACTAAACTATTTAATTAAAAATGAGTTTTTCGTGCTTTGAAAGTGAACTTGAAAGTCATTGAAAATATGATAATGATAAGTTTAAAGGGACAGCCTCCATTCAAATGAATTGCAAAAAGGAAATGTAAAGCAGTTTTGCTCAATGGGATTTTGAAAGGCCTGTGGGTAAAGATAATTTTCAATCAAACTCTATAAAGTTTTGATGCAATATTTGTATGGAATTGATTTTGAAATTAATTATAACTTATTTCAAGATTACTTACATTTATGGTAGCAAATATTCATTATACATAAATATATCCATTTTGGTAGAATTTAATAATTGCTTCTCGTATTTCAAATACAAGTCGTATACAAATAAGCTACAATTCTACTTCTTAATATTTTTGTTCTTGCTGAAATTTAATATTATGAATAAATTTCAAAATTTCTATTGCACGCAATATGGTTAAATATATTTTCTTAAAACCATGCGTCACTAATTAAAATACATAATAACACATTTCGCAAATATTTATTATTTATTATAAGTTATTCTAGTTTGATGAATCAATATATATTGAAGCTACGCTAAAGACTCTTCAATTTCTCTTTAATTGCTCTGTTCTTCATCTGTTCCACTCTCTTTTTTTCACAATTTTTCTTCTTTTCTCGATCCTTTTGAATATCTAAAATCTTTCGGATGATCTTACTTACTTAACTGGCACTACAACCGATGATCGGTTTTGGCCGCCTCTACAAAGCTTCGCCAGTCGCCTCTACTATGTGCGCACTGGCGCCAGTTGATAAGGCCAAGTGCAGTCAGGTTGCCCTGCACCTGGTCTTGCCAACGGATTTTAGGACGTCCCCTTCTGTGTGTTCCTCCCCCGTGGTTCGAATAAAACACTCTTCTAGCCGGAGCGCTTTCTTCCATTCGCTCAACATGACCCGCCCAGCGAAGCAGCTGGAGTTTTATACGCTTGACTATGTCAGTGTCGGCGTACAGCTCATACAGCTCATCGTTCCATCTTATTCGATACACGTCGTCCACTCATACTGTACCGTAGATCTTACGGAATATCTTCCTCTCGAACGCTCCTAACAGCCTCTCATCATTTATGGTCAATATCCTCGTCTCTGCGCCATACATTAGGACGGGAAGGATGAGGGACTTATAGAGCGTTATTTTCGTCGGTCGAGAGAGGGCTCTACTTCTCAATTGCCTACTGAGCCCGTAGTAACACCTGTTGGCAAGAGTTAGTCTCCGCTTGATCTCAAGGCTGACATTATTGTTGGTGTTTATGCTGGATCCTAGATAAACGAAATCCTTGACGACTTCAAAAGTATAATTGTCAACAGTAACATTTGGTCCAAAACGCCGTCGCTCTTTGTTTGTTGACACAAGGTATTTCGTTTGGACCTTTCACTGTATTTCCAACCTTTCCAGGTTGGAGAATGCTGCACTGACTGCTCGAGCGTTTTTGCCAATGATTTCAATATCATTAGCGTGTGCTAGCAGCATGACACTCGTGTAGAAGATAGTGCCAGAGATGTCGATGTTCGCAGCTCGAATTATTTTCTATTTTCTCCAGCATAAGGTTAAAGAAGTCGCACGATAGGGCGTCACCTTGTCTGAAACATCTTTTGGTATCAAATGGTGCGGAGAGGTCTGTCACAATTTTCACTGCGCTGGTGGTGTTGTTCAGTGTCATTTTGCAAAAACGAATGAGCTTTGCAGGGATACCAAAATCAGACATTGCGGCGTACCAGTGATGCCTAATCGTGCTGTCGAAGGCGGCTTTATAATCGACACATAGATGATGGATGTCGATCTGTTTTTCTCGGGTCTTTTCCAGGATTTGGCGTAGTGTGAATATCTGGTCGATGGTGGATTTACCAGGACTGATCGGATGATCCCTTTGCCTTTTATTCATTTTTCTATCGTACATTTAATTCTCCTATTTTCTGAATAAATTAACTTTGTAAATAATAAACCCGATTTCATTGCGTTTTAATTACCATTCGATATGCTCTCTTTTCCATGTTTTATTTTAACTAACTCACCCCGGAGTTTAACAATATAAATTTATCTTCAATCCTCCTAAAACTACTTATTTTCTTTGAATTATGTCCTGAAATTTCAGTTTAGAATTAGAAAAAAATAGTCAAAAAGCCTTGCCTTGTGTTTGAAAATGACTAAGATGCTCTGATTCGTGTCCCCTGCAAATCTTTAGAGAAAAGGCTTCGACTGTTTAAGGCTTCCAAAAAAGGATTTTATATGACAGCTCTGATTGTGATCACTTTTTGAAGCTTAGATTTTAAAAATAAATCTTTGAAGTTTACTTCTGTAGAATTGTTTCTATATTTACGAAGGAATAAAAGATGCTCGCCACAGCATAAATTGTTACGGAAATGATGTGCAGCGCCCTCTATCAATCAAGTATGCAAAAATGAGGATGCTTATGTATACAAACATATACTTATAATGAGCAACACATATGTATGCATCCACATGTATCGAAGAGTATGAATCAAACTGGATTAGTAGAGGACGCTGAGTGGCGTATGCTTCAAACTTGATTGGTAGAGGGCGCTGAGTATGAATCATACTTGATAGATAGAGGGCGCTGCCAGTCAGTTTCTAAAAAAAAATTCACATTTCAAACTAAAATTTTATATTTCAAATAAAAATCGTTAGAAATTTCTAGAGCTGAAAGAAAGAGAGAGTATAGACTGAAAAAAAAACAAACAAATGGCGATTGTGTTACGCTAAAATCGCCAGCAAAAACTGTGACTGAGAGAGAGCGAAAATGTAGCTTTCAGCCAAAAATGGAGACCCAACAAAATTCAGATTCTGCTATCGTGAAGAAACCCCCAAAAACCAGCACCGAAAGATCGCCAGAGTGTAGACTTCGCAAGCAACTTGAAGCACAAAAGAATTCGAATTTCATTGAAAAACAACTCGAAAAGACTAATGCGGAGAGACCGCATGAATGGCAAATGAGTTCATAAGAGCTAATAATAGCATCGACTCTCATCTCATTGAGTCCCGACGAAGGTCTTCAGATTATACAGCACCAGGCAGTCATTGAGGTGGCCGAACTCCCAACTTCTCAACGAAACAGAAGGGCAGAAGAATAACTTGAAAATTTGCCTGAAAATCTTTCGTCCGTGGTAAGAAAACAAATTGCATCAGCATAGCAAAACATAAACGAGATTTGCCAAGTTTCTAGTCAACCTTATGACATTCGCGAGTTCTCAGAGTAAATTTTCCACCTTTTGAGATCATACAACCTGAATATTTTGATGATGATGGTAAAGTTATATAATTATATTGATGTGGCAAATAAATTCGCATGCCTTGAGTACATTGAGGACATTGATCCCTAGTGTGGAGAGGTGGGTTAATACAAACCATAGGGAGTTAAATTATCATCTCACACAATTCCAGTATCTGTACAAATACACCAACGTTGACCATCCGTACTGTCGATTTTGTGATGGTAAAATCGAGAATGCCGAACATATCTTATGATGTACTAGAATGCGGCAGATTTGTGCATGCCAGAAATCAGCTCCGGATGATTGTTGGCGAGCTACTCACCCCAGAGGGGCTGTTGAGTGCCATGTTGTCACCAAAAGAGTAATGACATGAATGGAGGGAGGTCATAGCATACATGAAGACGCAAGTGAGACATGAAGTAGCAAGCAGTGAGGCGAGCGAATAATTATATAGAGAAGTGGGCCCAAACCCTTTTCCTGCCCTGCGATGTAAATACTTTACGGGTAGTACCGCGAGGACACACAGGACAGTGCTTGTAGGCGGTGGCTTTACTAGTACTGTGTGGATGCGAATCGGCCATGTGAGTATTGCGGTGATACTCATATCTAAGAAGATTCCCACCTATCTAGTCGAAACCTCATAAAAAAAACAAAAAAAACACACGTGCATTTAAGACACCATATGCCTGATAAATGTAAAACAATAAACGCAAACATGCTTTCGGCTATAAGAGATCATTCGTTGAAGCTTATATTACTTTAAAAATAAATTTTTCAAGTTTACTTCTTTAGAATCGATTTTATATTGGCGAGGGGATAAAAGATGATCGTTGCAGCGAAAATTGTCACGGAAATAATGGGCAGCGCCCCCTGTATGGTAAATGAGGATTTATACGCACCAATCAAACTCGATTGATAGAGGGCGCTGATTCGCGTATGATTCAAACTTGATTGAAAGAGAGCGCTGATTCCCGTATAATTCAAACTTGATTGATAGAGGGCGCTGAGTATGAATCATACTCGATGGATAGAGCGCACTGCTGTAACAGAAAATATACGGATGATTTACTTGAGTATACGTATGTAACTGTGTGTGTGTTTGTGTGTGTGTGGGTGTGTGTGTGTATGCGATTACGAATGAGTGTGTGTCTATGTTCGAAGGATACGAAAACTTAGGTCGTGCAATTGAATGGTGCAGAAATTAAAAATAAAAAAATAAAAACACTTAACAACATTTTGTAATAAAATATAAGAAAAGAAATAGCAACAATGTAGCAAAAATACAATTGAATCCAAAAACGTAAAAACAAAGAAAAGCGAAAAACGAAGGAATTAAAAGAAAATATAAAGTAAGCAGTAAATTTAATTGTTGAAAGTACATAAATAAAAAGCGCAAAATTTGATGCACTCAGAAAACACAAATGCTCGTAAAATTATGAAAAGGAAAGGTAGTAAAAACAATAATACTTAATATGTATATAATACAAAGCAGTTAACAAAAACACAAAGCCAACAATGCCAAACAAACACACGTAACATTCTCTATGATATGTTGCAACATTTCTACAAAACTCTGTTGCATTTGCCAGGGGAAAATAAAACAAAACAAAGAGTAACTATTTGCAATGATGAAGTTGACAACTTGAAGTGCAGAAATTTTCATATGCAAATAAAAGTGAAACACTGAAAAAAAAAATCAGAACAGATAAGAAATAGCAGGAAAACAAAAACAAGGAAATGGAAATTCAGCATAAATGTATACGAAAATTAGTAGTAGGTAGTTGGGAAAAAAGTAGGAGTTCTTTTTTGATTCGTTCTTCCTTTTTTTTTTTTTTTGTATGACAGTGTGCTACTTTTTCTTGTTTGTATGTAGGCATGTATGTTTGTGTGTATGTATGGGTCTGAAATGGTGGAGCAGCTGTAGAAAAGTGACAGTTTAGTTGCAATTTTCACATAAGAACCATAAGTATATAGTTTTAAATGCATATATATAATTTTAGATACACACAATTTCAAAAACACATATAGTACATATATATAAGTATTAAAATATACATACTACTGTGGGCAAAAGTTAGTAAGACTTTTTAATTTAAATTTCGCGCTGAAACCCATTCATCAAAATATCATTTTTTTAAGGTTGGTATGACTGTCGGTGACATCTGTGCCAAATGTCACATCAAAATAATCATTAGTGTTTAGTATACGCTTGTCTTTCTGAAGTTTCTGCACAAAAAGTGCATTCGGCGATTTTCACAATGAGTGAAATTATTCAACAAAGAAGTTCCATTAAATTTTGTGTGCGGAATCAAATTTCTGGTGCCGAAACGTTTAGAATGTTGCAAAAGGCCTTCGGTGATAATTGTATGTCGCGAGCAAGTGTTTTTGATTGGTACAAATTGTTCAAAGATGGTCGAGAACGCGTTGACGTCGAGCCACGTCCAGGACGGCCATTCAACATCAACTGATGATCAACACGTCATTAAAATCAAGGAATTGGTGCTCGAGAATCGACTAATCGATTAACAGTCAGAGACCTTACTGGCATCGTTGGAATATCGGAAGGATCAGTGAAAACCATTTTAAAACATCATTTGGGCCTAAGAAGAGTGAATGCACGATTGGTTCCAAAATCACTGCATTGGTTTTACGAGACCATTTTGCCAAAAATCGACTGATATTGTTCTCGTTCCGCAACCACCCTACCACCCTATTCGCCTGACTTAGCACCGTGTGACTTTTGGCTATTTTCTAAACTCAAAAAACCGCTTCGTGGACACCGTTTTGAGTCAATTGAAGACATTAAACATGAATCGCTAAGCGCATTGAAAGCTATTCTGGAAATTGACTTTAACAACTGTTTCGAGAATTGGAAAAAACTTTGGCACAAGTGTATTGGGGCCGGGGGGGGGGGGGGGATTACTTTAAAGGGGACGAAATAGATTTGGAAGAATGAATAAAAAAATTTGAAATTATGAACAAAGTCTTACTACTTTTTGCCCACAGTAGTATGTATATACTTACAATAACAGTAAAGTGTGAGGTTAAGTTATGTAGGAAGAAATAGATTTTGCATTATAGCAACCGCTTTAATTATGCATAATTCCTAACATTACCTTCTTTTTTTTTATTTCTATTGTTATTCTGAATGTAATGATATATTTTGTAATGATTGTATTTTCATAAAGTATTAAAAAAATGTGTTGAAACCTGTATACACATAAACTAAGTATTTAACCCTGGGTTAATTTTAAATGTTAGCGGAGTCCTATACTCTTCTGTTAGTGGAGGGAGACTCGCAGTTAATTGCAACTGTTGGGGAAAGAACGAAAACACCTTTCCTGGTTGTCTTCCGAAGTGCAAGTGCCTCTTTATTTTTTGTACATATGTATATTGACATTACAAGATATATAAAATTCGAGAATAGGCAAATTGTGATAATCCGTTATAATATTCAAAGCTTTCGATAAGTATGGATAGATTAGTGTTGATGAAATTAATAATATTTGCATTAAGTATTCGGTACAATTTATGAGTCGTATGATATACTAAAGTTATAATTAAAAATAACTGTTTACAAAATTTATATTATATAGTTATTTTGCCCGAACAGCAACATTGCCGCACACAATTCCATGGCAACATTTTTCTATACTTACAAAATACTTTTCGTGTAATTTTACCGTTTTCTAGTCCAAAAATTTATTGGAGATCTTCTAGCTCGATGAATTTCGGAAAGGAAATTTCGAGGAGAAAGGTTCGGGAACTGAAGGGGACGGGTCGATTTTTTCTATACCACTACACTACTACTACTATACATACATATTTCTTGACAATTTCTTTGGTCTCAGGGTAATCATAGAGTAATCAAGCGATCACTCTGTGGCAAGTTGGAGGATAAGCGACCCTTACCAAATCAACATGCAATACAATAGTCTAAAATAAACTTAAAAACTTAAAATAAGCATGCATATAATAAATAAAATCAATTAAAATAAGAAAAAAAATTATTTCAAAAACAAAAAAAGAATTTCCAAAATTTTGATATAAGCTTAAAAATTTCAATTAAGTAAGCTTTTAAAAAACAAAACTGATTAGAATGAAGTGTTTTAAAATTTAGTACTAAGTTGTAAAGAGTAATCTTGGGCATGCAGCAATATTGATTGCGCATGCATTGCTACATGAAAATTAATATTTTTTCCCGTTTTGTGTAATTTTTTTTTTTTTTTTACTAACAAATTTTACTCCCCAAATTAAGCGAACGAGGAAGGCTTTTCATCGTTACTACTGGCTTCATGAAATAACTGTGAGTCCAAGTTATTATTATCTATCTATTTAGTTTTTTATGCACCTTTAAAATTTGAGAGAGATTAAACGCTATAAAGAAAGAATATGGTACATATATAATTATCCCATGCGATATATAGTATACTTGTGTCCGTTAAGCAAAAATTGTTTCATGCACAATCATCAGATTAACGCAAGCATGCATGATTAAAAATTATGCACATTATATAGTTTTTTCTAAACACTTAGTAAAAAATTAATTATTTTAAGTCTTTAAAAATTTGTAATTTCTTACTGAACTAATTTCTTTTCTTAAAGTTACCCTGGTTATTATGATATGGATTAATATTTATTTAAGTAAATAACGCTGGAAAATAGGCTTTATTTGTCATTTTGCAGTATTTTAATAGAATTTATTTTTTTTTGCCATAATAAATGAATTATTATTTGAACATGAATTACTTAAGTGCTTTCTGATCTTGGTCTGGAGTAGTAATATTAAAGTAGGGGATTCTAACTAAGTCAGTCCTCTAGAATCGTCATGGCATGAGCAGCATTTAAATCAGCTTGCTCTAACTTTTCTATTTTTGCCAAACCTGTCAGATTTACTTACTTCACTTTTAATGGCACAACAGCCCATGGAGGGCCTAGGCCGAGCTTTTCTCATCCACTCATGTTGTGCGTGTTATATTTGTACATGAATGCAAGGGACCTACAGTTTAATGCCGAATCCGAACGGCGAAGTGAAAAGCTTTTCATAGCAATTTTTACTCTTGTAGGTTTGCCATTGCCTGCCAAGAGGTGGCGCTGTGCAGAAAAATTATGATTTCTAAATTTTTTTTATTTTTTTATTTTGCCTATGCAAGGGACCTACATGCCATGGCGATTTCCACCATGCCTTTTGAACCCCAGACACTCTGCATAGCAGTCCAACGCATTACTACTACGCCACAGCGACCACCTGTGAGATACCTCCAATATTTCCTCTTTTTCTTCTTATACCTTAATTTTTTGTTTGTTTACTAAGCACGTGAATTTTATTTCGTAATGTGTGGAATTGCGCAGGGTTCCCCCCTATATCTCCCGAACTAAGTAGCTAGAAAGCACGTGCAAGCGTCG